>JAZAYU010000024.1:2996683-3320684 GCA_038501625.1 Corbicula japonica
CATACTGATCTTTTGATATCTTCTACTGAACTTTTGATATCTTACACTGGATTTGATATCTTTTACTTGATTTTGATATCTTATACTGAATTTCGGTTGTAAAATGATCACTAAATTAATCTTGTTACTCGTAATACTGGCAGTTTGCTCTGTCTCGACGTCAGATGTGCTAACAGTCAATGTAAAGCACTTGTGGGATTGTTCCGGATATTACGCGTGCGTTTTCGGGAAGCCCGTGCAAATGCCGAACTGCGCACCTGGTTGGACATTCAGTATGTCCGCTAAAGTCTGTGTACTGGTGGGAAGCCCATAAGCCGACTGCGTTGCAAAATCGCTACCAACCTTACCCGACTGTGGTAAGTTTTAAGATATTACTTTCTGTGTTTTACAGACATTATTATTGGTTTTAAAAAATTGTTTTCGCTCTTACAGGTAGGAACTTGATTGTGTTGTTTTGTTCTGATTTCTATGTTTAGAAATTTCAATAGTCAAGAGTTCAGAAACTTGTCTGCCGACCCAAAATGACTCGTCTTAATGACTTATTCAAATCATGAGAAATTGATCTGATGTGCCGGAAATCTTGGTTGAATAATAATTGTATTAGTGCAAGAGTGCAGCTACAGCAGAAGACGTTTGGGTGCTTTCTAGATCAGTAAACATCCCATGGAATTTCGTCTGAAGCAAATTGCTTCCTCACATATTTTTTGCTAACATGCTTCACCCATTTATCATTCAACTACTGTGAAATCATTTTACTTCGCGCGAATTTAATTTTCGCGTATTTCGCGCTACGGCCAGATCGCGAAATTCAACCCCAGCGAAATTAAAGTCTTTAACAGTGTTTCTTATAGGAAACACAGTTGCGCTAATTCATATCGCCGCGAAGTTGTTATTTACTTGTTTTACGCGAAAATTCGTCCTCGCGAAATAAAATGATACTACAGTATGTCATTAATAATATCTGTAAGCAAAAGACAGTTTGAGTGCGTTTTTGTTTGTTTAAAATTTTAAATTCCTCTCGGATTCCGACGCAGATTGGAATGATATGAATACCTAACATTAAAAGCTATAAAAAAAACCTTAAAGGCGTATTTGGTCCAAAGCGGAAAGAAATATTGTGCTTGATCATTATTTTTCGCATTGTACATATATAAAGGATTGAGAAAAATGGCTTCTGACAATTTTGCATTGCGTTTCAGATACAGCAAAACAGATGTTAACGATCTTTAACGATTTAAAAATGGACTGAAGACAAAACAAAAGAAACACGGGGAAATTATGGGTCATTTATGAGAACAACAGTTTTAAGATCACATATTAACTTGCAACCATTAAAACAGTTATACCAATTTGTTCACTCTTGCAATAACATGTTTAATTGGACATAATGTTTTTTAATAAAGCATCACAACTACCACCAAAAACAACGAGAAGAGCACTATACGACTCTTCGCTTGTTGAGAAATTACAACCTATACCAAATGATTCCGCGGCCGACAGCTCCATTGCCTGCCGAATCACCTTAATACCTGTTTTAATAAGCATGTCTATTTTGTGTATTTCACCAAAATGAGCGAATGCGTTATACCATGATATTGTTAAAATTGATGCAGTTATTTTCCCGTTTGTGTAAAATTACATAAAATGATCAATCTTGTTTATATTCGGACGTTATTAAAAAGACTTTCACGGACATTCACAATCAAGCTGGGAATCGTGTTTTTATAGACTACTATTTCAAATTATCTAACATGATATCCAATTAACGAAGTACATAATTTATAACAGAGGTCCAGTAACAGCACAAGAACAATGTCAACTTGGAGGTATAATGGCCAACCCGATGGAATGTCAAACATACTATAATTGCAGCCACCGTTATGATGGTCAAGTGCCCATGTTCCTTGAACTGTATATGCAAGAGTGTCCCTATCCGCAGTTTTTCAACGAGGAAACTGGGATGTGCAACAATTTCGAACTCGTTCGGTGCGGTAATCGACGGGAATATACAAATGGGTGCAAGTATAATTATTAACTTATTTAGTAATTAGTAAGGTAGAGAAACATCTTAAGGCTGCAAAGTCATAGACAACATTATTATTATTTTCAAATTTGCAAAAAAAAAACAACAACAAAAAACTCATGCATGGTTCTAAACTGTTGATGTCTTTTGAGGCCCTTGCTTACATTTAGATATTTGAAAACACTAAACATTTTCGTCCTGACCAGGCACCTTTAAGAGATGACGTCATAGAGTATTATACGCCGCCGTGTGTCTGAACGTCAAAGCCTTGAATTGATATTGGAATGATTCAATCCATAGAATGCTGACAGTGTAATAAATCTAATCTGAGGATTTTCATCAGCAATGTTTTCTGGCTTTTTGTCTAATTTTCAGTAAACATTGAAACGTGTGTATTTTGCAGGTGACTACAGAAGAAACAAATGCCCACGTTCTCATTGTATTCCGTGGAGTTTCCGCTTCCCGAACGGTGACGGAAAGCCAGACGGCATACACGCTCACGAAGAAAAATTGTGGTCTCCCTCTTACATTTTCTGTAATAAACAGCGCTACATTTCTCAAATCACGTGCAAACCGGACGGAGAAGGATGGGCTCAATTATTTCATCCGGAAGTTAACCGGTGCGTTCCGGTATACATGATCCCACAAGAACACGGCGGGGAAATGCCTAACTGTAATAACCGAACTGATGGGTTCTATCCGGATGAATTCGGACGATGCGACAGATACACGATCTGTCGCGGCAATCAGTTCCTGGGTCGTGGGAAATGCTTGAATGGAACAGTGTTTGATACTGTTCAGATGGAATGCGAGCGAATCGCTTCGGCGTGTGGCCGATGTGGGCGGGGTAACTGGTATGTACTTGTCCATGTATGGATGACAATGCTATATCAACTTCATATTTTTCATGTTCTGTGCACTTTACTTTCACGTGGCTTTAAGTTTTTTGTATTTAACCACATCGGAATTTGCGCAAACTTAAAACACGTGTGAACACTTTTTCTGATACGTACAGAAAATTTATATTGCGCAAATGTGTGTCCCTTTGGAGAGCTGATTTTTGCAACTGCTGCAAAAATATTTTCTTTAAGAAATTTTAATTAACAATATCTTTTAAATTTAAGTTCTTAAAAAATACTGAAAACAAGACCAAGTAAGAGCATTATTTTTCAAAGAACATGAATTATATAAAATTTTTGAATAATTATTGCATCTCTTCTGTGTGATTACGTTATTGTTTTAAATTCCAGCTGAAGAATCCAGCTTTCAAGGAAAGAGATGCTGAGAGAAATCGCCAAATTATACAGCCAGACTCAACTACATGTATTTGTGCTACAGTTTAACAGAACCGATAGGGACTAGAAAACAGCCAATTAATACCAATGTTATTTATCTCCCCACACTTAAATGATATGTTACGTTTCTACCATTCGTTATCAATAATCAACTGTTATTGCCAATGTTTATATATTCAAGGAACTATGTTGTACAGTTACATGAAAATTTCTATAAAATACACAATTTGATCACTAGCTTAAGTTTACTTTCAAATATTCATCTCAAACATTATTCAATTAATATATAGTTACAACATACCATTATAACAATAGTTTAATACACTAGGTTATTCCAGTGTTTAGCATTTTGGAAACTAGAGAAAAATCTGTTTTGACATATTTATTTTATCACAAAACATGTTTAACTCCCTAATCATGTGAACTCCCAATCCTTAACTCTATGGATACGATTGATGTTCCATGTGTGACGAGTGTAGATCCAGTTCAGCCTGAAAATCAGTGCATTCTGTGTTGATTCATATCAGCCTGCACAGATCCTGCTCAGACTACACTAGCCGCGGGATATATGGGGATATAAGCTGTAACAATGGAGTAAATTGTTAACAACTGTTTTCATCTCCTCAACCTGCTAAATTCAACTTGTAGTTGTAATTTCTAAGGAGTTCACATGGTCTGCAATCCACTGTATACAGATTGTCTTCTTGTGCAAAATAACAGCGTCATAAGCTTAGCTGAAGAGAATGTATCCTGGATGAAACTGTTACAAAAACATCCATTTTACCTACATTACAACAGCAGAATGTCGGATAATTACAGTGGTAATACAACATTCACAAATATCAAACACATGGTTTATAGTTATTGAGCTTATAAAACTCCTTTGTAACACATGTAAATTTCTTTCCACTCTCAGATTTCAATACATTTTAGAATCCTGTTTCTCATAGGGGATTTATTTTTTTTTTTTATTTTGTTCTTGATCAGGTCCTGAATTCAATTCTGAAACCTGAATTCCCCTAAACAATTAAACTTTTAAACTTAACCTTTCGTTTCTATTAATTTTTCCTTTCCAAAATCTGTTAAACCCATTCTTTTATCTGGGGACCATACGCTGCTGAACATGGAATGGTGTAAATCTGAAAATACCACAATGAAGGTTCCATTTGAAGATAACACCATCACAGATTTCAATACACTTTGGAATCATTCATTTTATGTTGATTTTGTTCTTGATAAGGTCATGAATTCAAATCCCAAAAAAGTTTAAATGACCAGCTTACTTTTCCAAGGGTGCAAGTAAGGAATTATGAAAAACCTAAAATCCTGAAAATTGGTCAATTTATATAGGGAAAATAAAGAAACTCGACCATTTTGTAGACACACCATTACCAGAATTTTAGGCATACGCCTGAAAACTTTCACTTTCGCAGTTTTCTATTATTTTCCCTCCCAAAATCTATTAAACTCCATCGCCTTGACACATAATGCAATGTCAACAAATGTAAACTTTAACATCTTAGCAGTGTAATGCACACACCAGGCCACGCCAGACACAGCTGTAAACACTACAATGTGATCATACTTTTATACAAGCCGACAAGTCGATTAGTGTTGCCATCTGAAAAATTCGCTTTTATTGTTCAAACAGGAAGATTTTCTTGGCAGTTTTGAAATAGATGAAAAGGGAACTTTGAAAGCCATCGAACACGACAAATATGAAAATATTGCAGGCTCGGTTTGATTGAGCCTGTTCATGGACAGTAATGGAAATGCATATTACTGCCCACGCCGCCTAGCCCCGGGTTTAGCGCAACTCAATATTTACACAAATAAACAGCACAATTTTGACCATCCAAAACGATGGTGTGACGGTGGACATGGAACCTTCAATGCGGCATTTTCAGATTAATTTCATTCCATGTTCAGCGGCGTATGGTCCCCAGATAAAAGAATGGGTTTACCTAAACGAGAAAACAATGGGCGGAGCTAAACATAATAGAATTTTGAAAGGGGATCTGAGAATATAAATCCTGCATATCACAGACAACGCCAAAGGATAATTTTAAAAAGCAGGAAGTATATCCTTGGGGGTGATTGAACAATATCCTAATCTAAATTGGCTGGGAAATTAAAACCACCCATTTCAAAAGTGGCCGAAATATTAAAACAAAGGAAATTTTAGAAGTATTATTAACATAGTACATAAGTATCGTGCTCAACAACATTCAAAGAACGTAATTGATAACAGAACTGATTGAATGTACGGGGATACTTTTTACAGCCGCCACACCGCACAAACAACGCTACTGTGATATTGAAATAGATGAAAAGGGAACTTTGAAAGCCATCGAACACGACAAATATGAAAATATTGCAGGCTCGGTTTGATTGAGCCTGTTCATGGACAGTAATGGAAATGCATATTACTGCCCACGCCGCCTAGCCCCGGGTTTAGCGCAACTCAATATTTACAAAAATAAACAGTACAATTTTGACCATCTCAAACGATGGTGTGCATATGACGGTGGACATGGAACCTTCAATGCGGCATTTTCTGATTTATATCATTCCATGTTCAGCGGCGTATGGTCCCCAGATAAAAGAATGGGTTTGCCCTAAACGAGAAAACAATGGGCGGAACTGAACAGAATAAAATTTTGAAAGGGGATCTTAGACTATAAATCCTGCATATCACAGACAACGCCAAAGGCAAAATTTAAAAAGCAGGAAGTATATCCTTGGGTGTGATTGAACAATATCCAAATCTATATTGGCTGGGAGATAAGACAACATGCCAGATGGAAATTATCGCAGGCACAGTGGACCCTTCGTGACCAGTATGCATTAAAAGACCAGAATAATTATTTGTTTACGATTCGATTTGTTAAAGGCTGGTGCAAACAAAATAAAATCCACCGGATATATGAAAGTCAGTATATATAATTCCATCCTGGGTACTATTGTTTGTGACATAAATGAGACAGTGAAGAAACATAGAAAACCGTATATTGGAAAATAAGTGAATGTTTTGGCTTTATACTATCAACACAGTTGGCCCTGTACCTGTGGTGATGATGAAAAAAAATGAAATATGCATATTCGGAATGGCCACATCCAGCATACACAGCCTCCCCACACAGCCAAAAAGTAGAGAGGAAAAGAGAGCATGGTATTACAATAATCAGTTTCAAAATGGACGCCACAAACAAATAACGAAAGTGAGAACCAGAGGGCTTACCGCCTTGGAACGGTCAGTGGCAAAACAAATTGCCACTGGGGGTTTAAACCAGGATCTATAAGGAAGTTATGTTAATTGTTAATTGTTTCTTTTCAAACAGACTTTCTAACAAGGTAAAGTTCCAATCACAAGTTACAAAATGAAATGCCAAGGTTTCATCCAGCAAAGAGCAGTGAGGCTACAATTAAAGCCTTCGCTCCCGGGTAGAGCCAATATCATTTGAAATTCACAGTAGCGCTATTTGTGCAGTGTGGGGGTCGTAAATATAGTCAGTACTGTTATCAATAAAATAACCAATTACCGATGTCGTGCAGTGGTGATTGCGTATATCAGAGCTATCCGATCTACCTTTTTTGGGCTTGTCCCGGTTAGCTCAGTTGGTTGAGTTGTCGGAATTGCAGGGCTAGGCACTGTCGCCGTGACGATGCGGAGTCACTCTTATGTAGAAGCAATATCATTTCACAAACCATTGGACTGTGCACATCAAATGGACTCTTGATGTCAACATAGTGCATGTTTTGCCACGAGTTGCAGTGAAGCACCGTGTAATCAATTTTTGTTTTGTCAGCATTGTCGCTCAAATACCTCAATATGCCATGTTATCGAAATTCATTTTAAAAGGATTTCGGAAAAAAAAATATTATGAAGGATAAGCAGTGTAAATATTAGAATTTATCTGATAAATAATCTACATGTATTACAAAAGAGGCATGGAAACCAGTCTCAAATCTCAAGCCTTCAGATTGTCAATTCTGAGACTGGGCTTAATTGCAACCATTCAAAATATTTAGATCTGAGACAGGTTTCTAATCTCAGTTCTATCACCAGGTCTCAAAGTTAATCTACTACAAGTTAACTGAAATATACCATATATGTGGCCTCTTCATAATCTAATTCCTTAATATCTACAGAGAACTTGGTATTGGTTGTCAACTTCCGCTGTAGATCATCATTAGCTGAGGCAAGCTTTGGCAGGAAATCACGCACTTGTGACAACACTAAAATAGTAGAAATGATAGTGAAGAGA
Source organism: Corbicula japonica (assembly GCA_038501625.1). Lineage (NCBI taxonomy): Eukaryota > Metazoa > Mollusca > Bivalvia > Venerida > Cyrenidae > Corbicula > Corbicula japonica. Next base: position 3,004,270 of record JAZAYU010000024.1, read on the forward strand.
TGTGACACAAACACTACCTTTTCCTGCTTATCACTGCAGGCTTTTATTGAAATCTTTTCATTCTATTGTAAGTGCAAAAATGTTTTGAAGACATTTGTCAACAGACTGCCATTTAATCCATTTTTAATGTTTTTTATTCCATCTGGAACTAGTGTAGATCTAGATCATCATAACCTTTACTACTTTTTTCAAATATTCGTTAGATGATTTCTGACCAAGAACTAAACAGAGCAGATTCTTATCTGACTGTATGTGTCTGGATCTACAGTGGTTGCAAACGGGATAAAAGGTTTATCAAAAAAGGCGAAGCAAACAGTATACTTCCTAATTAAATGTCTTTTACTCAAGATTTTTCTATAATCCTTCATAAACTCTTAAACCCTTGCAACGTCGTGCAAACAAATAGCTAGGTAAGCATTACGATCAACTGTAGATGGGTAAATCACCAGGCACACAGAGCGTTGTAGAATATCATGTTGGTAACCTTTTGTTTTGAATTTACAGATGGTTTTGACAAATAAGGTGGAGAAATAAGCATTTTTTTTTTAATTTTATTTAGAAGCCACCGAACACAGCATATAGTCACAATATTGCAAGCTCATTTTCATTGAGAATGTTCATGGGCAGCAATGGAAATATTTATTACTGTCCACGCCGCCTAGCCCAGGGATGAGCGCAACTCAATATTTACACTAAAATATGTATCATGCTCAAAGGTCTTCAAAGGGAGTAACTTATAACAGCACCTATTAAAAGTACAAGGAGACTTTCTACAGCCGCCACAAAACAAAAACAACGCTTCTGTAATATTTAAATATCTTTAAAGGGAAATTTGAGAGCCATCAAAGTGTAATCGGTTTCTTAAAAAATTCATGATCACAAATACTATTGAAATTTATTTTCTGAATGACAAAGAAATACTGTTATTTAAAAAACATTAAAATGAAAAAGAGTATTTTAAAGTTTCACTGACATTGCAAATGGCGAAAACTTGCTAAAATTTTAAAAATGAATTTTGGGGGAAATACTCATTGCTACCTAGATTTTAGTGAATGCGAAGAAATGTATTTATCTAAGTATGTACTAATATTTGCAAGCACAATTTAGTCTAATTCATGTTTTAATTACCAAGCACATACTTAAACAAGAGAAAAACCGTTTGCATGAGAACTCTGAAATTTATGGGCAATATACCAAAGCAACCTTTACCTGAAATAAGTATATGATGGTCTACAATGTTTAGTGCCAATTCGTCAAAATATTGTTATGGTTTTCAAGAAATTATATTCAAAGAGAACTTACTTCCGGGTTTTCCTTTCGGTTTGAAGTCAAAACATATTAATGTACCACTTAAAATTTCTGACAATATTTTGACAGATGACCGCAAAACATTGTAAATAAGTGTTAACGCGATACCTATATTATTTTTCTAGACATTTTCAACAACCTATCCAGATTTCTTGTGCAAACGGTATTTCTTTTTTGTGTGTGCCTGTGTCATGTGAATAAGGCTTTTTTTCAAACATCTTGAGCATCCAAACTTAAATACAGCCACGTGGCACTATATTTCTTCACTTCCATTGGTCTGCCAGTGGTAATTAATGTCGAGTTTTGAAAAGGTACATCATAATGTTTTGACTTCAACCGAAAGTAAAACTCGGAAGTAAGTTTTCCCTGAATTTCTTGAAAACCCTAACAATATTTTGACGAATTGGCACTAACATTGTAGACCAGCATATACTTAAGTCCTCGAATTTCAGAGTTCTCATGCAAACGGTTTTTCTTTTGTTTTAGTGTGTGCTTGTTAATTAGAACATTAATTAGACTAAATTGAGCTTGCAAAATATTAGTACGAGGGATGATCCAAAATAACGTAGACTTTTGTTATTGCATCTTTATTTGAAACACGTTCATAATAAATTATATACTAAATTCAACCAGAACACAAACGTAACAAACTGAGCTAAAATATTCATATGTTTAATAGATTTCAAAAGCGCGGCGCATATTTGAATAACCATGGTAACACGCAGGCGGCGCACGCCATTGCCATTGTGCTTCATAAAGCAAATACCTGTTAATATAAACAAAACTACTATCGGTAAAAGAGCCAAACTTCCCAACGTCAAAGCGCGGTATACGAATGATGTCATGCCAAAATTTTACGTCATTCGGACTTTGCGTTTTAAAAGCAGTCAATATTTAAGAGAGCTATCACCAACGTGAAAACGTCAAAAATGTCGTCGTCAGACCGCCCGGAAATACGCGCTTTTATAAAATTCCGCCATGATCTTTGAAAATCACCTCCTGAAAACCTAAAATAATTTAGCAGACGCAAACGAAAACTTCCGTAAGCCGAGCTGTCGCTTTTGAGTGGTGTCAGTGGGGTTTTACGGTCAGGAGAGCCATTACATAGGCATTGGGTAAGGGGAAAAATACAAAAATATCGGCGTTACGGCAGCGACGTCAAGCCAAGAGGCAATTGAAGCGGACAAAAGTTCAACTGTTGTGGCGCTTTTCGAGATATTCTTGACTGGATGAGATAGCGTGCAACGGATACTGCTGAACAAATTACATATTTAAAGATATGTTAATAATAATTAACAAATTTGTTTTTCAAAAAATGTTTTTGCTTAGTATTTGAATCATTAAGAAGTCAAAAATTATCAATTAAGAAAATAAGCTATTTATTTTAATAACACTTGAGTAAACAACGATAGAGACTGTGTCCATAATCCAAAGACTTGTTATATTATAACAAATACAAATTTGTGATGAATTATTTTTACAGGTAAACGCACGTGGCTAAAGAACCGAAATACTGTGGGTATTGCATTCCCGGTCGTTTCTTCGGCGGTACGATCGAGAAGAGATCAATTTCTTGATCGCCTCATAAACACTTGCGAGGCTTTGACCAGCAATAAAACACAGTTATGTTCGGTCAATGGGTTCCACGGCATTGCATTCCAATTACGTGGGTCTATTAAAAAATATTTGAATATACGCCGCTTCGCTAACGCTGCGCCCGTTAATTAACGTCGTTGACGTTGAGAGATCTAATTTGACGTGCGCCGGATAGCGCTTAGTGTATGATTTTAATTGTTCATAGTTTTTTTACGCAATGTTGTATTTTGCTGATATTTTGTAAAAATATGCTTGACATATTCCGATTTAAGCTTGTGTAATTTTATTTGTGGTATTTTGAATAATATAAAAACTATAACAAAAGTCTACGTTATTTTGGATCATTTCTCGTACATCCTTAGCTAAATGCATTTCTTTACTAAAAATCTAGGTGGCAATAAGTATTTCCCAATAATTTCATTTTTGAAATTTTAGCTAGTTTTCACCATTTGCAATGTTTGCGACCCCTTAATATAAGAAATTGTTTGATTGTTTCAATACTTTCAAAGAACTTTAAAAAACAAAATGAATCAGACCTATTATTGCAGTGATTTAAAATAGACAAAGGTTCTTAAGTGAAAAATCCGGCTGTTTTCCTTTGAACGAACAGTGAATATAAAGATTAGCTGGCAGGTTATTTCTGAACAAGAGCAAACAGTGTAGATTCAGTCATATGATCTACACCATTTATTTTTATTCATCAAGTTATTTCTGACCAAGAAGAGAACATTGCTAATCCTTAACAGTGGACGTTGATGTGCTGGCTGATTTTGAACTACACACTTCTTATATCAAAGACATGAAATTTAAGACTGGTCACCAATTTTAGTTTGATGAGCTTGGGCCCTGTTATATTTCATAAACTGGTTTTAAGATTAAGTATAAATTGAACATGAATATATTTACGGTAAATGTAAACCTTTTCTTATCCGAATATTTAAATATGAACTTTACTAACTATGCACCAGGAAGTAAAAATACTGTGTTAGCAACGGCTGATTAATGAGAGATATTTGGAGAATTGGAATACATTTTAAAAGTAACTATACTCTTGAAGAATATATATCAAGGAAATATAGGACTAAATTTTATCTTGAAACAATCCAGTGATTTACGATGGCCATGGCAGGAAGTCGTTCTATACTTGGAGCATCTGATGAAATCAGGGACATTTACTGTGAACCTTGTCATCAAGCTGGACAGGTAGCAATAGCCGAGGGTTACTGTGTGGACTGTCCTGAATTTCTGTGCGGTCAGTGCTACAAAATTCATCGCAGGAATAAAATCATGGCAAACCATGTGTTACTTGACAAGGACTCAATGCCAGTGGCTTCCAACACCAGATGTCTGGACGTCTGCGAGGAGAAATGCCCAATTCACCCCAGAAAAGTGACAGAGTTCTTCTGTGAGACCTGTGATCAACTTGGATGTCATGTCTGTGTAACTCTTGATCATCGCCAGTGTGATAAAGTAAAACATATCCCCGACATTGTAAAAGGCATAGATCAAACTGAAGAATTACAGAAATTTAATGAAAACATTAAGTCAAAAGCAGATCGATTATCTAAACATGAGGAAAAGCAAAAACAAATGCCACTTCCTGCAACGAAATGGGGAAACTTGCGAAACGAGAACTACAACGTCAGAGAGCCAAAGTAAACACTTTCTTTGATGAACTGGAACAGAATATAGATGACCAAATTACAGCCATCGAGAAGAGAAACAATGACACACTGAAAGCTGCCTCTGACAAACTGGGTCATACAAAACAAGAATTAGATCAGATTAAGAATAACATGAAGGCAAAGAGCACAGGACAAAACTGTGAATTGTTTATTGCAATGACACGAAACAAGGAGAAGATGAGGACTTTAGATGATTAATTCAATCAAATACAGAAAGAACAAAGAATACAGCGGTATGCACTGCTTCCTTCAGAACAGATCGAGGATATGATGAGAACTACTACAGAGATCTGTAGCATAGCAACTGCCAGACTTGAGTCAGAGATTGACATTAAGACTACAACAGATAAAGAAAGTCCATTCATATATAGTCTGACCACAGTGCGTGGATACTACTGTATTATAACAGACAACGCTAACAAAAGTATTAAGGTGATTGATACAAAAAGAAAGCATGTCACCTCAGAGATAGGCATTGAAGCAGAGAAAATTTGGACAGCGAAATCGGTAGGTGATGATCAGGTTGCTGCCTCAGTTAAACTATCAGATAAAAGATATCAAATCCAGTTCTTCTCTGTGTCAGCATCAGGAATTATACAGAAAAACAACAAGGTGTACGAGGTTAACAGATTATTTACTGACATGGTTTATTGTAAAGGTAACATTTATGGACCTTCTGTTAGTGGCATTGAGATATTCAGCACGACAGAAAAGATAATTAAGACAATACATAAAAATGGCCATCAGGAAGGTATAGCTCTGTGTCCTGGCGAACAAAAAATTTATGTAACTGATAGTTACAACCACAGTGTTACCAGTTTGACCTTAAAGGGAAAAGTCAATGCCATCTATAAGGACAAAAATCTGAGGAAACCCTGGGGTATTACTATGGACAAACATGGCTTTGTTTATGTAAGTAGCAATGGAACAAGCAATATTCAGCAGCTTACTGCAGACCTCAACAAGGTCCAGGTTCTCATAGAAGATGTGTATGTGACTAATATTACCTACTCCAGCACTGAACACAAACTTTACATCGGTGCTGATAATCAAATTCATGTGTATTCCTTGGATGTTTAATAGACAAGCAACCAAAATGTGAATAAGTATACTGAATTATGATAAAAACCAATTCATTTAAAAAAATTCATATAAATTTTTTTATAAAATTACAGTTATGAGGCCAAAATCTCCTGTCTGTTTTGAAATTGCTCATTTTATAAACCATGCTCTCTCTTCTCCTCTTCTTCTTGGCTGTGAGGGAATGCTATATGTCTTTTGAATGTGGAAATTCCTGATATGCATATTTCACTTTTTTGCTGTTTGACTGTATTCTCTTTTTTCTCTTTTAAACTCTTTAAATTTTGTATCCTTGTTCTTCTTGAATGAAATAAAGCTTAAATAAAATAGCTATTTTTAAATTTTTATGTGTTCCTATAACATTTCAGAGCAGAAGTATAGTGTTACCGAACTTTCATATTAAAAGCAATTTTTCTTAACTATAATACACATTGTAAACCACATTAATCTTATAGTAAGTAAAATTAAAACTTTAGTAGAAATGATTGCTTTCTAAAAACAGATTTGCAGGAGGTGCAAAAATAGGTCACAGAATTTAGCCAACTCTGGTAACAGGCTGTATGAAAGCTGATGGCAATATTTACATTTCATTATCCATACATATGATTTTTATCTTACAGGCAAACAGTATAGATCCAGATCAGCTGGCATATCTGTGCCGTCTGATCCGGATATATACACCTTTTAGATTGACCAAGAAGCGAATTCGAACATTGTAGATCAAATCAGATGTCACAGACATGCTGGCTGACCTGGATCTACACTCGTAGCACGTGATAAACCAATATAAATGAAGATGTAGAATTTTTTGTAGAAGAACTGAAGTGGATTGAATGTACAAGATGATAATTTCATACAAGTAAATTCGTTTTTCTGACTTCAAAGCTTCTTTAAGATTGATGTTTCATTTATAGAGCACACAAATGTTAAATGTCATGCAAAAGTCAAAATGTAGCGAATTCTTACCTTGAAAACAGACTTCCATTGGGAGTCTGAATTTCCCATGCTTTCACTGTTGTGAACAATTACTGCCGCAGAAAGACATGTGAGTATGTAACAAAGTCAACAATGTCTTTGAAATAGAAAAGCAATATTTGCTAACAAATAGCAACTTTTTTTCTCCTGAATCACATTGATTCATGACCCCTTTCAGTAATGCGCTTACAATGCTGGTTTCAAAGACCATTTCAGACACACTTTAAAGTGTGTCTTTATAGTACCGCGTTGAAGGTTCAATGTTTACTTGCGCTCAACCCGGGGATAGGCGGCATGGACAGTAATATGCATTTCCATGTAATACTTGTATGTCCATGATCAGGCTCACTCAAACCAAGCCTGCAATATTTTCATATTTGTCGTGTTCGGTGGCTTTCAAAGTTCCCTTTTGATCTATATAAAGATTCCCACTTCAGGTGTGTGTAAACAGAGAATGATATGGAATACACTGTGACGGAATCCATATGCTCATATTTCATTACGACTGTTTATGCTCCCGTGTAATTATATCTTTGCAGTTTTAGGAAAGGCAGAAGTGGATAATTTATGGGAAGTTGTGGATCTAGAGCAGGAACACTAGAGTTGCTACCCTCTTTTGATGCAGCAATATTTAAGTTTATAGGAATTTTGGCCAGAAAGTTGGACCTATCTTTAAACTGCCCTCAATCGAACCCCCTTTCTGGAAATCTTACATCTGATCCTAAAGATTGTATACCAGCATAAACAATACAATGCCCTCTAGAATTGTCTTTCTTTAAAACATTTTCTCAATTTCACCCCGTCTTATAAACGGGTCTATACAAAAAACTAAGATTTTGGCGGCAAAGTAGGGGTCCCGTCTTATAAGCGGATCGCCTTATATGCGGGAAAATACGGTAATTTGAACAATCTTTGTAGAGTTCCACTAGAGGGTGCTAAATGCCAAATATCTAAACTCTAGGCCTTGTGGTTTCAGACAAGAAGATTTTTAAAGTTTTTCCTATATAAGTCTTTGTAAAATGAAGTGACCCCTGGGATGGGGCCTATTTTGACCCCAGGGAAATAATTTGAACAATCTTTGTAGAGTTCCACTAGAGTGTGCTAAATGCCAAATATCTAAGCTCTAGGCCTTGTGGTTTCAGACAAGAAGATTTTAAAGTTTTTCCTATATAAGTATGTAAAATGAAGTGACCCCTGGGGCGGGGCCAATTTTGACCCCAGGGAAATAATTTGAACAATCTTTGTAGAGTTCCACTAGAGGGTGCTAAATGCCAAATATCTAAGCTCTAGGCCTTGTGGTTTCAGACAAGAAGATTTTAAAAGTTTTTCCTATATAAGTCTATGTAAAATGAAGTGACCCCTGGGGCGGGGCCAATTTTGACCCCAGGGAAACAATTTGAACAATCTTTGTAGAGTTCCACTAGAGTGTGCTAAATGCCAAATATCTAAGCTCTAGGCCTTGTGGTTTCAGACAAGAAGATTTTAAAAGTTTTTCCTATATAAGTCTATGTAAAATGAAGTGACCCCTGGGGCGGGGCCAATTTTGACCCCAGGGAAATAACTTGAACAATCTTTGTAGAGTTCCACTAGAGGGTGCTAAATGCCAAATATCTAAGCTCTAGGCCTTGTGGTTTCAGACAAGAAGATTTTAAAAGTTTTTCCTATATAAGTCTATGTTAAATGAAGTGACCCCTGGGGTGGGGCCAATTTTGACCCCAGGGAAACAATTTGAACAATCTTTGTAGTTCCACTAGAGGGTGCTAAATGCCAAATATCTAAGCCTTAGGCCTTGTGGTTTCAGACAAGAAGATTTTTAAAGTTTTTCCTATATAAGTCTATGTTAAATGAAGTGACCCCTGGGGCGGGGCCAACTTTGACCCCAGGGAAATAATTTGAATAATCTTTGTAGAGTTCCACTAGAGGGTGCTAAATGCCAAATATCTAAGCTCTATGCCTTGCGGTTTCAGACAAGAAGATTTTTAAAGTTTTTCCTATATAAGTCTATGTTAAATGAAGTGACCCCTGGGGCGGGGCCAACTTTGACCCCAGGGAAATAATTTGAATAATCTTTGTAGAGTTCCACTAGAGGGTGCTAAATGCCAAATATCTAAGCTCTATGCCTTGTGGTTTCAGAGAAGAAGATTTTTAAAGTTTTTCCTTTAGGTAGCCATGGCAACCAGAGTTCTGCTTGGAATTCCATTTTTTGAACAATTTTGAAAGGGCATCATCTAAGCATTATTCCTGTGAAGTTTCATCAAAATTGGCCAAGCCGTTTCAGAGAAGAAGTCGATTGAAGCAATTGTTGACGACGCACGACGGACATCAGGCGGTCACAAAAGCTCACCTTGTCACTTCGTGACAGGTGAGCTAAAAACGAAGCAACACTAAAAATCAATTTAAAAGCCTTCATAAGTAATGAGTTACCGACAACAATATCTAAGGTCGTTGGGTCTAACAAATGTAAACAATGTGAGATATTTGTAAAAGTGTGTTTGACCTTCAATTTCCAGGTCGTGAAAGTGGATGAAAAAAAAAGTTGATTTCTCACTTCATAATTGAAAGTTCTTTTCGAAGACCTAAGATATTGTTGTCCATATCATTTTACTCATGCAGCATTTGAATTGTTGCTGGAGTCATTTTTATATTTTCCTTTTTTGTCTATGACAGAGCTATGAAGAAAGGAGCAACGCCTTCAAGCTATTTCAATACATTTATTTTATAACTAAACATGTTCAAACCTGGTGAACTCCCTTATCCTTGACTTTGTGCATATGGCTAATACAACTTATATTATCAGTGCAGATCTGCATCAGCCTGCATATATTTAAATTCTGTGTAGACCCAGATCAGGCTGCACATTTGTGCATCCGTGCTGTCTGTTGGCCTGCACATCTGTGTAGTCTGACCTAGACCTACACAGTTTGCCTCTCGATAAGAAACAATCTTGTTAGTCTTAACATAGACTAGTGTAGATCCTGATCAGACTACACTGGTCCCATGTGGGATACACGCTGGGAACCATGGAGCAGTGTCTAATATCTGCTAACCTCAACAAGTAGTTTGATTTCTAAGATAACATGGTCTGCAATTCACTACATATTGATTGTCTTGTTATGCATAATAACAGCATCATGCGTTAAGCAGTATGAGAATGCATCATGGATGAAAATGTTACATTACATAAAATCCATGTTATCCACATTACCAAAAGGGAATGTTGTATAATTACATTAATAAATGTACAACATTAGCAAATATAAAACACATGGACTATATTGAGCTTATATTTTTATAAAAATCTATAAAACTCATAGGCCATAATAGCCCAATATAAATTTTAACCTTTTACTCCATATATGTGCATTTTAATATGTGTGCCAACAGTGTAGATCCAGATCAGCCAGCACACCTGAGTTGTCTGATCTGGATCTGCACTGGTCGCCTCGTGGTCAGAACCCGATTGAAATTGCCATCTAAATGATTGGCTTATGTTGTACACACAGGACGATTTTCTTGGCAGTTTTCAAGAGAGCTTACATAGATGTTTTAGCTTCCAGTATGGAAAAAACCGCTTACTTGACTCTGCATCTAGACACCTAATATGTATATATAATCTGGGGTGGATCCAGAAAGAGGGGAAGTGTTGCTCAAATCCCCTTTTGGGGCATCAATCTTTAATTTTCATGGAAATTTTGGCCATAAAGTTGGAAATTATAACTCCGCTAAGACTACCCCAAACAAACACCCTTTCTGGAAATCTTGTATCAGACCCTGATAATCCATGTACATAGTACACAACATATCTTCACTGTTAGTGTTATCAACAGTTATCTTGTACAGGTGGCTGTCCACCTGTCTCAGTGTTTATACACTCTATCAGATTTCCATCGGCATGCTTAGTCCCTCTTCCTGTTGGAAGTTTAATATTGTGTTCAGTAACTTCTCCACATACAACATTGTCCTCTACACTATCTTCACTGTCAGAACTGTCCGGATCACTGTCTTCACTCTCAAACTCCCCTTCCATCAACGCTATATTCTGTATGAATAATAAGCAAAACAATATTTCATTGGTTAAGCCTTTACTCCATGCGGTAAAGCTCATAAAGGCAACTCATTTCTGTACATCAGACAGCGAAAACATGCAAAACTGTATCTCGGGCATGTAGTACGTCCGGCACACCGCATACCGTTCCGTACTTCAGTAACTGTAGCAAGTCGGTAGACGCTGTCACTGACAACGTCCAGATGGGCTAAACTATGCATTTAGTATAGTTTTGTGATATTTACTATCCACAGAAAGTGATAATGATGACAGACTCCAAGGAAGTTATGTCAATAGCTCTTCTGTCTCAAAAAGACAAGCTAACAAAGCGACAGACAAGAGCTGTCCGAGGAGACAGCGCGCTCGACTATTCGAATCATTTAGAACAAATGCAATTTGAAGATTAAAACAATAACAACTATGGCCAAACATTCATGTGTAATCAGGAAAAGTATTAACAAGTGAATGGGAGAAAGTAATTTTAAATAACAGAAATAATTCCATAATGTTCCATAAATATTGAACTAAAAAGGGGAATAACTATGAAATATTTTTGGAAGAGTTAAAAAAAACTTGTAAGTAATTTATGATTGGAGAAATTTACTTTAAGTTCAATATCAATTACTTCAGTAATGTTACAGAAAAAGAACTGAAATGAAAAAAAGCATTACTTTAAAAAGCATACAGTAGGTCAAGTGGAAGTGTTCTAGATTATGATGGTGAAAATGTTTTTCAAGTTTGAAGTTGATATCTGTATTAGTTTCAAAGTTATGGGCCAAGTGCATAAAAACTTGAAAACAAAATCTATTTTAAAAAGGACATACATTTATTCGGTCTTGGTGGTTGTTGTAAAGATTATCATAGTGACTATACATGTATATTCTAAGTTTGAAGTTAATATCTCATGTTGTTTCCAAGTTATGGATCAAGCGCATATTTCGGCTAATGCAAAAACTAAGTTCAAAAGGGGCATAACTTACAGAAATATTTCCGGTAGATTTATGGGTCTTGTTGATCATGATTGAGAAACTGATGTCAAACATATATTTCAAGTTTCAAAGTAATATCTCTAGTTGTTTAAAAGTTATGAGAGAATCGCATAAGTGAAAGGGGCATAACTTAGGAAATATTGGTAGCAGAGTAATGGGTCTTTTTGATAATGACATAGATTTTGATGGTGAAAATAAATTCTAAGTTTCAAGGTAATATCTCAAGTAGTTTCAAAGTTATAGGCCAAGTGCATATTTTGCTTAACACAAAATGTAAGTGAAAAAGGGGCATAACTTGAAAAATATTGGAAGCAGGGTTATGGGCCTTGTTGGTTATAATGTAGATTTTGATGTTGAATATATATTTCAAGTTTCAAGGCAATATCTCAAGTAGTTCCAAAGTTATGAGCCAAGCAAAATGTAAGTGAAAAAGGGGGATAACCTTTAAAAATAATGATAGCAGAGTTATGGGTGTTGTTGGTAATGATGTAGAATTTGATGGTGAATATATATTCCAAGTTTCAAGTTGATATCTCAGGTAGTTTATAAGTTATGGACCAAAGTGCATATTTTCCTTAACGCAAAATTTAAGTGAAAAAGGGGCATAACTTGAAAAATATTGGAAGCAGAGTTATGGGTCTTGTTGGTAATGATGTAGAATTTGATGGTGAATATATATTCCAAGTTTCAAGTTGATATCATAAGTAGTTTTCAAGTTATGGACCAAAGTGCATATGTTGTTTAACGGACGGGGACGCCGACGCCGACACCGGGGCGAGTAGGATAGCTCCCCTATTCTTCGAACAGTCGAGCTAAAAATTAAACACACGTTTTCTGCTCAAACATCTATTCAATGTGCCATGTTTTCACAATTCTTCCATACAATCTGGAAAGAATTTATTACATGTAGAAGTTTACAATTGGCATCACTGACTCAAAAACCGCATATTTTTGACAAATGCAATAAAATACTGACTCAATTTTAAGTAACCTTTTGCAAGGAAAGATCCCTTTCCAAAAAGGCTAAGAACTAAAACGTTAATCTACTGCAAGTTAACAGCAATATACCATTTCAATATATGGCGCCTCTTCATGGTCTAACTCCTCAATATCCGCAGAGAACTCGGGGTTGCTTGTCAACTTCCGCTGTAGATCATCATTGGCTGAGGAAAGCTTCGGCAGGAAATCACGCACTTGTGACAACACTAAAATAGTGAAAGGAAACAGACAGTGAAATGATGTGACACAAATTTTTGTGTATATTTAACATGTCAATTACACTGAACTAATGCAAGCCCTTTCCATAATATGATACGCATGCTCTATATGCAGCGCCCATTAGCAGTATTCTTACTCAGACATTGTTTAAGTATACTGAATATTTAAGTATCTACCAAACTACATTTCTTTAAACACTTCTCTTTCACTGCTTTACTGCAAACTTTACTTGAAGTCTGGATCTACACCAGTGGCACATGGAATTTATGGTTTAACAATGGTGGTGTAGAGAATATCTCCCAATCAGAATAGGCAGGGATGTCATTATACATGTATCTACTGGTAATATCCAAAGAATACTGTGTAAATCACAAGTAATCCTTTTATTTCTGGGCTGCAAATATTTGTGGCATCCGATTTAGTTAGCCAATCAAACCACCTGTTAAAACAAGAGCCTGACTATTTGAAGTAATAACTAGAATTTGGTGTTCCGTGGAACATGTGTCGCCTGCCAGCAAAAATGTTAAATCATATATGATAAAAAGATTTAATTCAAGTTGATTGCAATACTACACTAGAATTTGGTGTTCCACGGAACACAAATGGCACCTCAATTGCATTCAAAAGGGGCTTAACTAAAAATGGTGAAATCTGGGTTATCATTCTTGTTTTCACCAATGGCTATTTGCATGCAGATGATATATAATTATATTCCAAGTATTAAGTAAAAATGAAAAGCACTTTCAAATTTATAGGCAACATTATGTTAATGTTAAAGTTGCATTTGAAAGGGACATAACTCATGAAAATATTTAAACAGGACTTATCATTCTTGTTGCCACTGATGGCGTTGTTCATGAAGATGATATATTCCGAGTATTAAATGAGTAGAACAAGTACTTTTAAGTATATGCCACATTTTCATGTTAAAGTCTCCTTTGAAAGGGGCATAACAAAAAATTGAAACAGGAGTAATCATTCTTGTTCGCTGATGGCATTGTTCATGAAGATGATATATTCCCAGTTTTAAATGAATAGGACAAGTAATTTCAAAGTTATATGCAAGATTAAGTTTCATGTTGAAGTTGCATTTGAAAGGGGCATACCTCTAAAAACAGTCAAACAGGTGTTATCATTCTTGTTGTAACCGATGTTGATGTTCATGATGATGATATATTCCAAGTATGAAGTGAATAGGACATATACTTTCAAAGTTAAAGGCAACATTAAGTTTCATGTTTAAGTTGCATTTGAAAGAGGCATAACTTAAAAATAGTCAAACATGAGTTATCATTCTTCTTGTAACTGATGTTGTTGTTCATGATGATGATATATTCCAAGTATGAAGTGAATAGGACAAGTACTTTCAAAGTCATAGGCAACATTAAGTTTCATGTTAAAGTTGCATTTGAAAGGGGCATAACTCAAAGATAGTCAAACAGGAGTTATCATTCGTGTTGTAAATGATGTTGCTGTTCATGATGATGATATATTCCAAGTATGAAGTGAATAGGACAAGCACTTTCAAAGTTATAGGCAACATTAAGTTTCATGTTAAAGCTGGGGGACTACCGGACTACGCCGACGCCGCCGACGGACAATAGGATCCCTATGTGTCTACCTGCTGTCGCAGGCGACACAAAAAGCAAGCAGATATAAAAGCAGATTGGTTTTAATCACCTGAATTATGACTCTTTGTAAATTCTTTCCGCAGGTCTTCTAAACTTCTGATATCCTTGTTGATGACAAGATCAGGACCTGAAAATATTTCAATTTGATCATTTGAATGTTAAGTTTGTAGACTTAACAACCCTTTACTCCATGGAATATGACTGATATCCAGAGGGTGAACAGTGTTTGCTTTTAGATTTAATAGGTTATTTCAGAGCAAATAAGACCTGTGTAAATTCTGTCATCTGATTAGAATCTACACTGTTTGTACTTTTAATTTATCGGGTAATTTCTGACCAAGAAGAGAACAGTGCATATACCTGTATACTGATCAGAAACCATGGATGTGCTTGCTGATCTTGATCTAAACTGTTCACAATTTAGAGACCAGTATCAACTCTCAAGCATCTCACTTCCTCTCCTAAGTTTAAGCTTGTGTACCTTAACACTTATAAAATGAAGTTTTTTTCATTTACTTTGTTTAAAAGTAACAGAAAACTGTTGTTATGCTAATTTTTAGAGAATATGGTTCCAATCTACAAAACACAAGAAAAAAAATCTGTTTGTCTAGTGTAGATCTTTAAACTATTGATCATCCTTTCTGAATGTGGACTATTAGAATTTTTGTGTGGCCTATTTGACCAATTTATGGTGTACAATCAGGTCAAGGAAATGGTCATTTTACAGATGTCTGCAAATTTGCAGACTGTCAGTTTATTTATAGACAAATAGCATTGAAATAGGTATAATAATCAAGGGTTGTCAGAAAAAGGTGTCAACAATTTAAATATTGGCACTTAACCAGACTGGGATAAAAATGAGTGAAAATATACAGATATTGGGAAAAAATTAAGAGATCTTTATTATGTTAAGATGATTGTTTGGAATGTTGTTACATTATAGATGACCATGATGGAGCAGAATTACTATCAATTAGCATTGTAAACAAACTTCCACTATTTTGTTTATATCCTATGCCATGCTCTTTGCTTTAAAATCAATGAAATGCTTTAGATTTGTGAATTTCAGAAAAGTGTTTTATGTTGTATCGGCCCTTTTTTTTTATAAATTTACAGACACATTTATCTATATATAAACTGATGATCTGCAAATTTGCAAAGAGTCTGTAAAAATGTCTGTTTCCTAGGCTAGGCTTAATAATGACTTGATACTAGCCCAACAAACTGTTCTCAACATGGGCTTTTCTATTTATAAGATGGCTGCCCTTCACGCACAACCCAGCTAGCATTCAAAGCAATGCTGAAAATATTTCTTCTATAACTGTCTATAAGCAAGCAACAAGAATCTGTGAGCTTCAAATAGATTTTTTAACTCAGCAAATAGATTTTTTAACTCAGCATATCTTTTAAAAAATTACAAACCTGAAAAGTTCATTCCAAAAGAATCAATATTAAATTATGTGAAACTTTATGTTCTTCATACAAAACACTTATAAACTTTACCACAGTGTACACTCGAAAGTCCGACCCTACTTCCGATAGCGCTGACTATACACATAGCCATCACGAAGGAGCTGGTTAAAAAGCGGGTAAGAAATTGAATAAAGAGTTATTATTTAATTAATTTACTTTAAATAATTAGACTAGCAAGAAATAGAGTGCGTCGAGTTATAAAATGAACGTGATACAACGTTAACTTCGAAAAAATACGATCGATCACCAAAATTTACAAAAAAATGTAAATCGTGTCACTTCAAACGTCCATTTCAAAGCTTTATTAACATTGTTTGGCCGAAATTCGTTTAACTTTGTGAAGTGTATTCATTACTGTATCACTTCATGTAGTTAAATATTGTCCCAACCCGCTAGTTTTTGAAAAACTCGAATTTTCATTTGCACTGGTAGTGTGACAAGATGGTACGGCTACTAGCAAAGTCTAAAAAACAAATGGTCCGGCTACTAGCAGTCTCTACTAGGGTTGACTAAATAATGTTTTTCATCAATTTTGTTGTTGTTCTGACGTCATATTATAAATTATTATTAAATATCTCTAAAATAGTTTGAATATAGGCAAAAAATGAAATATTTTGATAATTTTCATCGCCTATTATCTCTGTAGCAGTATGCCCCAGTCCCTGTTACAAATATACTTTCGATTTCTCTATTTTCGTAAATCATATTTAAAAAATCCGTCTATATACGTACACAATAGACTTGCTTCACTATTTTCTTTCAGCAGAACGGTCGCATTTTGAAACATACCGCATAGAAAGTACATATTAGATGTGAAATGATAACAAATCTTGAAAGCTAGTAGCCGGACTGTCAATTGGCTAGTAGCCGTATCATCTTTTCACACTACCAGTGCACATGAAAATTCGAGTTTTTCGAAAACTAGCGGGTTGGGAAAAGATTTAACTACATGAAGTGATACAGTAATGAATACACTTCATATAGTAAAACGAATTTCGGCCAAACAATGTAAATAAAGCTTTGAAATGGACGTTTGAAGTGACACGATTGACATTTTTTTTGTAAATTTTGGTGATCGATCGTATTTTTTCGAAGTTAACGTTGTATCACGTTCATTTTATAACTCGACGCACTCTATTTCTTGCTAGTCTAAGTATTTAAAGTAAAAGATTTAAATAATTACTCTTTATTCAATTTCTTACCCGCTTTTTAACCAGCTCCTTCGTGATGGCTATGTGTATAGTCAGCGCTATCGGAAGTAGGGTCGGACTTTCGAGTGTACACTGTGTTTACAAATGTCAATTTTTTGTTTTCAAAACTAAAAGTTTACCTGACTGTAATGTATCAATTGATAAAAAGGAACGTTTCTATTGATTATGACATTTCAACACTGGAACCTGAATTTCCATCAGAAATTATCTAGATATTAAATATCCTCTATATATACAGGCAAATTTCTTCTAGTGTTCTATGCGGCGTTTGGATATTATCTGGTTCCTGTGAATTAAATCAGCATCAAAATGGCAAGTACCATGATAGGTTTAAGGAGTTTTAAGTGGAATATTTGTCATTTTATTAATACTTTTATTAAAGAATATTTATGTTTTGTAACAACAAATGAACATACCAGTCTTGAATGCAGCTGTGAAAAAAGGAATTTTAATCGGTATCCACAACTGGTTAAGAAGTAACGGACAGACATCAATAAAAAAGTCACTATGTGTCTGGGTGTGTTGTTGTTGTCAAGTTACCAAGACTAAACTTGATACTGTAGTAGATATTGTACCAGTGGCCTCGGTAGCTCAATTGGTTGTGTCAGCATGGTAAGCCGGAGGTTCAAATCCAAGCCAAGGCTACTCTTTCCAACGCAAACCTACAACCGATGCACGACAATTCGTCGAAAGACAATTGATAGAATACGACACTTGACAGAAAAGACACGTGGTAGAATGCGACAGTTTAAAGAAAGGACAGTTGATAGAATTGTATTTCCGTCGAATTTTGTGGAAAAATTTTTGACGAGTGTTCGATAACTCCCAGAATTGAAAATAAGCGGGATATAAATTGATCTTTGAAATTAGTTTGATTGATCTATATTTATTAAAAAAAAACCAACAACAAATTATTTTATCAGACAAACTTTTTCTAGTAGGCGAATGTGTATGCAATATTCTTCAGTCTTGGTCTACATCCAAAGTCCTTAACATTATTATTATGAGCAGTTTGTCTTTGGTTTTCTTCTAGCAACCCCAGCTGATTTTTCAGATTTAATGTATTGTAATAAAAATAACATTTTCTGAAAGGTCTGAGTTTGAGGATCAAAGAACTTTTTACATTTTTAAAATATCTTTATAAATAAAAAAGTTATTGAGATTTGAAGTTCGAAAATTTCACATTTTTTCTGGAAAACTTTGCCTATTCGTGTATTAATACATTTCAGCGCGATGACGGACCCGAAAATGTTGTGATATTTCTTTCATTTTAAATAACTTTTCTATTTGTAAAGATATAATCATCATACTTGGCATTCTTAATCAATTTTTCATGTAGATTTCATTTCTGAAGTTGTTTTCTTGCTTAAGTTAACCATTGTTAAGTTATTCACAATAAAATCATGAAAAAATGAGCAACTTTTTTTCTGAATTTTATTGTTTTCATATATTGTCAACGACACCCTTTAAAATCATTAGATATTTATTAAATAACAAATAACTATTTTTCAGGGCTAATCTGAAGCATTTATAAAGACTATTAAAGTTTACTGTATCATATTAACACTCACTTAAAAAATTACAAAAACAATATGATCATTATTGTCCTTTCTGTCCTTTTGCTTTTTTGAAGTACATGTTTTTTTTCTTCTAAAAGAAACACATTTTCCTGTTGTAGTTGCAGTGTATGTTTTCCTGTCTGTCATTGATGTCTTTCTTCATTGCTCTAGTTAGAGAATTATATAGTTTCCAGACTTGCTTTAAACAGTTTCTCTAGTTTAAATACCAAACCTGTGAATCTTTTAAGGAAAGTAAGTTCTTTTTTTGCAGTGGCATCATGCTTGTTGACATTTTTGACAGAGTAATGACAAATGTCCAATTCTATTTTGAGTAATTGTTAAATTCACTGACCTCCTTTGTTGCCAAAAGACGATTTGTAAGCACTGAAAATTGTTCTTTTAGTACTCTTTTCTTGTATTTAAGATGTTCAACTCCTTCACATTTTCATTATACCAATTTTCAATGAAATCTACACTTCTTGATTTGGTATAATCATTCAATCAGGTAGTAAGTTGTATCTGAATTGGCAAACATCTTTATTCACATAATGAGTTTGCATTACCACAAGTTAGATTTTGGGAAGCGATGACGATGCTTCTTCAATAGAAAACTGAGCTTCAATGAATTGTTAACCGATGTGAAACATTTCACTTTCTTTTTACCTTCCAGTTGTCTACAGGATTCAGTTTTGTGATAACAGATTAATGATACAGATCAGTCAGCATATCTGTGCCATCTGATCAGGATCTACACTGTTCACTTCTTACTAGTCAGATATATCCCAATGAATCTAAAAGCAAACAGTGTAGATCCTGATCAGATGGCATGGATATGTCAGCTGATGTTGATCTACACTGTTAGCCCGGTCACATCACATGCAATAAAGTTGTATCTATGGAGTAAAGAGTTGTTTGAATGAAAAAAATAAACAGTCACATTGTTTCCTAGAAACTGAAGAAGATTTTGGTTTTTCTAAAATTCCAGGATCTATTTCCAGACATGCAGGAAATGTTCTCATTGACAGCTGATGAGATTGTAGTCTGCTGCAGCGTGCAGATATCTAGTGCTGCATCATTTATTTTAATGATGATAATGAATCCGGTTTTGATAGTTTCATATTTCTGAAAATGTCTTATAGCAGAGCAGGCCACAAAAATATGTTGGTATTTTTTGCAGTGACGTATGCCTGAAATTCAGCTTTCTGTGTCTATAAAAATTGTTGATTTTCTTTATTTTCCCCATATAAATTGACACATTTTCAGGATTTCAGGTTTTTTAGAATTTTTATCTTGCACCCATGCATTTGTGCCATCTGGTCAGCTCTGCACTGTTGTTAAGTAAGGTTATTTCAGACAGAAAAAGCAAACAGTGCAGATCCAGCTTAGATAGCATCAATGTGCCATCTGATCTGGATCTACACTGGTCGCAAAATTTATGCATTAAAATGGTCATATGTGGAGTAAAGAGATACTTTGGGAGGCCATGGCATATGTTGGTATTTTCTGGCTTTGACGATAATAAAATTTCCAAAATGACAAGTTTACAGGAAATCTTCATTCTGTGCGAGACTAATTGATTGATGGAACCCATATCAGATGCTCAAAGACCCTCAAGTGTCCCACTCGGATATACTGCCATATTAGGGAAATCAGGCAAATGAATATGTTGTGCTGCAATACACTGAGAATCAGATAAGCAAATGTTATGTAAAAAAAATACTGCTCATGGTATTTTAGAGAAATAATAAAAGATCGTATCGTGCTTTTTGTCGGCAGGAAATAGACTAAGTGTTATTAATTTCTTTTAATTGGTGATGTATATTTTATATGTATACTGGCAGCCTATGAATAGTTACCACTACAATTTTGTCTGTAGTTACAAGTGTATTTTAAATAAATATTGAGGTAATTTTAATATACAATTATAAGACAACTAAACAACTGAGTTTCAGTTGTATTGATTTCCTTGAATGTGAAGTCAAGAACCAAGAATCACAAAATATTCCAACCCCCCTTCCCATTTTAGGTGGGTGTGGTTTAGCTTTATTCTTGACTTAATTCTGGTCACCTTTTACAAGCCACACTCCCTGATGTTATCCTGGAGAGATTGTCTGCTGGGTTTACTGATTGACTCTGGCGGGGCCATCAGTTGATGCCAGCGGGGCCTTCAGTGCAACCCCTGGAGCTAGATAGCTGTTCACTTCCTTTGTATTGTTAAAAACACCACTACCTTTGTATTGTTAAAAACAAACAAGGCTACATTATCATCTAAGAAATTGTTTATCTGATTATCATCAGACATGCTTCAGATCGTTTATCTTGAGATGTAACCTGGGTTATTTAAAACTAGGTCACCTGTTGAAACCTAGATCTTATGAGAAATGAATATAGAACAACTGCAAGAAGACATTGTAAAGTGTTTGATGTTCCAAAGGAATTGTTTTTAATATATTATTCATATAGTTAAGTTATAGATCATGTTTTTCAAAATTGTTAATAAGTAAGGTGTTAAAAACCTTTTATCCCATATAATACATGTTTTAATGTGTGTGCGACCAGTGAAGATCCAGATCAGCCCGCACATCCCTGCTGCTTGATCTAGATCTGCACTGGTAACATAATCGGATCGGATATAACCTAATGACTCTAAAAGCGAACAGTGTAGATCCTGATCAGAGGGCACATGTATATGGAGGAAAGGGTTAAAGAAGATCATCAAGACAGTGTAACAAACTTTGAGTCTTGCAGTCCCAGCAGGAGAGAATGCACTTAACTTACCTTTAGTTTAATTGTCTTCAAAGCATTGTAGGAAAGCCATAAATTACATCTTATCTTAACATGCATGTGTGTTTACTTTAACAAAACTCAAGATATTAGGGGGATTTCCCTACAGTCTTATCAGGGCTGAGAAGAATTCCCAATCACAAATAATCAATTCTATATTGTCAAAGCTGTGTTTTTGTACCTGGAAATATTTGTGACCTGTTACAAATATGAAAGAAAAAAGTGAAGGTAAATAACAATTAACACTCACAATATAGGTCTACTGAGCTTGTGCTTGTAAAGTAACATTGAGATGGACTTAACTGCATTCAAAGTAATATTGAAAGTGATGTTGGTAGTTATGATTGTTCCAGGCATTGTCACTTCTTTCTTGCATTAACAGTTGCAACTGCAATCATTGTGCATAAGTGATAACATTTAAGCAGGATTTTTTCTTTATTTTCAGGAAAACCAATAGCATATGATCCAAAATTCAAAGGTCCAATCAGCAACAGGTAACTTTTAGAATGATATTCACCAAATAGTGTACTGTTCATAATAATATTTTAGTGTATTATTCATCATAAAGTGTACTATTCATAATATAGTGTACAATTCATCTTATTTATTACTATTTATCATACTGTGAACTATTCCTCATACTATTTGTCAGGCAGTTTACTATTTCTCATTTGTCGTGTAATGCAGTATTTGTCTTAAAGTGTTCTATTAGTCTAAGTGTACTAGTCATCATACAGTGTACTATTCATTGCATACTGTACTATTCATCATAAAGAGTACTTTTGTCATATAAAGCACATCATATTCATTGTATAATATTATTCATCATATAGTGTACTAAATGTATTTGTCGTATAGTGTACTATTTTTCATATAGCAAACCAATTATCATATAGTGTACTACCGGTATTCATCTTATAGTGTACTATTCATCATATAGTGAACTATCCATCATATAGTGTACTATTCATCTTATAGTGTACTATCCATCATAAAGTGCACTATTCATCGTATAGTGTACAATTCATCTTATAGTGTACTATCCATCTTATAGTGTACTATCCATCATGAAGTGTACTATTCATCGTATAGTGTACTATTCATCATATAGTGTACTATTTGCCATATAGTGTACTATCAACCATATAGGGCACTATTCATCGTATAGTGTACTATTCATCTTATAGTGTACTGTTCATCATATAGTTTTCTTTTGATCTTATGGTGTACTATTCATCATATAGTGTACTATTCATCATATAGCGTACTTTTCATCATATAGTGAACTATTCATCATATAGTGTACTATTCATCATATAGTGTACTATTCATCATATAGTGTACTATTCATCATATAGTGAACTATTCATCATATAGTGTACTATTCATCATATAGTGTACTATTCATCATATAGTGAACTATTCATCATATAGCGTACTATTCATCATATAGTGAACTATTCATCATATAGTGTACTGTTCATCATATAGTGTACTATTCATCATATAGCGAACTATTCATCATATAGCGAACTATTCATCATATAGTGTACTATTCATCATATAGTGTACTATTCATCATATAGTGTACTATTCATCATATAGTG
Organism: Corbicula japonica; assembly: GCA_038501625.1. Taxonomy (NCBI): domain Eukaryota; kingdom Metazoa; phylum Mollusca; class Bivalvia; order Venerida; family Cyrenidae; genus Corbicula; species Corbicula japonica. The sequence continues at coordinate 3,027,431 of JAZAYU010000024.1, forward strand.
TACTATTCATCATATAGCGAACTATTCATCATATAGCGAACTATTCATCATATAGTGTACTATTCATCATATAGTGTACTATTCATCATATAGCGTACTATTCATCATATAGTGTACTATTCATCATATAGTGTACTATTCATCATATAGTGTACTATTCATGATAAATATTCATCAGAGTGTTCATGGCAAGAAGACAAAACTTGCTGTTTGTGGCATGATATCATAAAGTTCAGTGGACAACATTGTATAAATACATTTTGCAAATGTTTGTAAAAATATGTAATGATTGTTGCAGGAATAATGTTCTACTCCAGTGTAAAAATATGTAATTAAAGGTTTAATAAAATATAAATGTTGGTTCTTTCCAGCAACAGCTCTTAAATAAAAACTTTATGTTTGTTTCAGATCATGTACAGACATTATCTGTTGCCTGTTGTTTGTTGTGTTGATTCTGGGTCTTGTTGTGGTCGGCTACTTTGGTAAGTATCTAATATGATATATTACACCAAATAAGAAAAAGAGGTGAAAATAATCAGTGTTAACAAGACAGTTATGTGACAAATGTAGTAAGGATGATCCAAAATATCATAGACTTTTGTTATAGTTTTTATATTCAAAATACCAGTAGTAAAATTACACAAGCTTTAATCTAAATATGTTTGACATATTTTTACAAAATATCAGCAAAATAGAACAACATGTTAAAAAGCTAAAACAAGTATTAAAATCACACAATAAGCGCCATCTGTCACACACCAAATTAGATCTCTTTACGACAAGAACCTTAATGATGTTAATTCACGGTATACATGTAGATATATTCACATTAAATTATGAATGAAAACATTAGATATTTTTTGTGTCCTTCATTGGATTACTTGGAAAAAAAAGATATTAATCATTTTACTACTATTCGATATGCCGTATCCGTATCCGATATGTTGTTTGCTGATTGATACAAGCTGCAGAATGCATGTATCCTAAAATGAAAAGTCATTTTATAAAGACGAAAATAAATAACTCTTAATGTTTGTTTTACACTAATTTGAGACAAATCACTCTTATTGTTTGCTCTCAACTCATATCATTAAAATGATATGCCACTAACAACTCATTTCGACAAGTTGGCAAAACAAAAGACTCGGAACGTTCTTGCGGGAAGTGTGAAAATCGTGTAAATACATGCACTATGAGTTATCATGATCAAATTGTGCTTTATTCTTAATCAAGGGACTTTTTAGTATGTTCGAGAAAATTAGTAGAAAATTTTGAGTTATTACTTTTCGAGTTATCACAACTCTTTTTAGGTAGATATATAAGGAAAATTGATGGGACCAGCGGCCGACTGAGTTAAACCGTCATTTCGAGATATCACATTTCGAGTAATTGCACTGTATTTAGTTTATACTATACATTTATCCTAAAAAATGAAATGTCTAATGAAATATATGTATACTGTTTGACCAAAACCTCTATCCTCATTTACTGAGGAACCTATGAGTTTCTACCTATAGTAACCAGATCACTCTGCAAGTACTGGGTCAAAGTGCAGCATCATTCTAGGATAAAATATAAAGTATAAAAAAGGTTTAGGAATCTTGTTATATCAATCTGTTACAGCATTCACGTTTGGAAATCCCAGGCTTCTTCTGTATCCGATGAACTCAAACAAGGAACTCTGCGGCTTTGGCAAACAAAAGTAAGCCACTTTAAAGCATACTTACAAGATATATAACGGATTTCCTGACTGTAAGTGATTGTGTTCTATCGGATCATTCAAATATTAATTTGTTAATTGAAAGTTTTAAGTGTAAACACTTGTACTGTCAGTCATGACATAAATATCCTGTAGATTTTGTTAATTTGACATATTATTATATCATGAAATTGAATAAAGTCTGGAGTGCAGATAGAGGCTATTTCTCCCTTTTTTCCGTATAAAACAATGTAGATCAAGATCAGCCCTCTGTGCCATCTTATCAGGATCTACACTGTAAGCTTTTAGATTCATTGGTTAATGACCACGGATGTGCTGGTCTGGATCTACACTGGTCTCACTTGCGTAAAAATGCGTATATATGGGGAAAAGGGTTATATATTTACTGGCTTTGTTAATGTTATCGACTGTTCATTGTTCTTAGGAGTGTTTTGCCGACAATTATCTGACTACACAGATATGCAGGCTGTTATTATGGTTGACTGTTATTTGTCAACATTGGTTGCTAATGTAAACATAAGCTGTGATCAATGCTTTATGTTTTATGATTTAGTTTGTCCCTTCATAACAGGTCAATCTTTGAAAAAATAATGCATGAGCTGTAGGTTTATATGTGCTTAACAGCCTGTTATGCAGCCATAAAGACTCGTTGACTTTTTCACACTAATTCACCACCTTTAAAACAACTTGTTATATTAAGTAAGATCTGGGTTACCACAAAGCCTGTCAGAATTTCTGTTGAATGTTTTAATACTGAATGATTTTAACATTGCAGAGGGAAGCCATACTTGTTGTTCTTTGACCTACTGGCATGTGGCAAGATGGGCCCAGGAGTGTTTGTAGATGGATGTCCCACAACCCAGGTATGCTTCATACCCCTTTTCTCCATAAATACACCTTTATTGTATGGGTTACCAGTGTAGATCCATTTGTGACATCTGATCAGGATCTACACAGTTGGCTTTTAGATTCATTAGGTTATTTCTGACCAAGATGCAACAAGTGCAGATCCAGTTCAGATGGCATGAATTCAGGTTCTTGCAAATGCATAACTTCTTTTTAAATCTCCTTTTATTTGCAGCTTTGTCTTCTTCTTGACTAGAGAAATGTGAACTTCAGTCCCAACTAGCTGTCATTCTAAACAAGGCCAGAAAACCTATCTAGGACTTTGAATCTGAATCCCTCCACCCCCATTAGGACACAGGGTTTTTGAGACAATTGACTAAATACAGTTTTATGGGTCACTTATGGCTTTTTATGCAAAACTGGAAATTATCATATTAAAATGTGTAAGATGATAGTCATGATATTTTTCCTTTGTACTTAAAGTGTCAGATTACTGAAGTGTCCACCAGTGTACAGTGGTTGTGATATCTGTGAGTTGTTAGATAAAACAAGGAAGTTACCTGGCCTATCTCAGTGACATGTACAAGGGCTTCATAAAATCAATCACCTTACTTGCTTATCCTGTGCTTTTGAATTTTAGTAAAGATAAGAACATTGATTTTAAATACTGATAAAACTTTCAAATACCAGATTCAGGTTGTCAGACAAGAAGAACATTGAAAATGGTTTTCTCAATCAGATAGCATTTAGCCAAGTGTTATTTTAGCATAATTTGATTGGCATCTAGGTTAACTAAATATATCAAGCCTCCTTAAGTTGTTTGGTTAAATGTAGCAAACATCCTTAAGTTGAGTCTGGTTTTTAGTGCAACCTCAAGGTACACTTACACAGTTTTCAACATAAACTTAACCTGATTACATACAGGATAAGGCTGGAAGATTGTACAACTGAGATTATAAACCAGTCTCAAATTCCAAGGTTCCATTTGGTCAGCAGAGTCTGTGCTGAAATTCAACCAATCAGATTGCTGAGATCTGAGACTGAGATTTCTGATGTATAACCTAGGGATCAGAAGTCAAGAATATTTTTGAATGTGTTCTCAGTCTCCAATCTGACCAATCACTAGCAAGATTTGGGAGAGTGGTATCTTTTCTCAGAAATTTGCAAAGGGTTGGGAATTAGAATTTACCCCTCTACTTATGCGGAGATGAGGGAGATTTTGATATAATAACCATGGGTATGCCTTTTCTGAAATAGACAACCAGTGAAGATCCAGATCAGATGGCATGTTTGTGTTGTTTGAAAAGGATCTACACTTTCAGCTTTTAAATTCATAAGTTTATTTCTGATTAAATAGTGAACAGTATGGATATAGCTCAGAGTGCAGGGATGTGCTGGCTGATCTTGATCTACACTGGTTGTCCATGTCATTAAAGGTGTATGTTGAGTAAATGGTTAACAGGACAAAATAAAACCAGCAAATTCTAAATAGCAAGACACAATTGAAATATAAATGAATATAACTATGCTTTTGCATCAGTAGCAATGTAAAATCAAAGCACTGAAAGTGCTGAAAGCCAGTGGTGCGTAAACATTATGGAAATAAAACAAATTCATAATGTGGAATGTGACCTATGAGAGCAGTCATATGCTTGCAAAAATGTGGGTTGTCTATGTTGTATAGCATATGTGTAATATAAGTTTAATTGCAGTAAATTTTTCATTGTAAGTAAAACAATAACTTTCAGATAGATAAACAGGGAACAATCATTGAAAAATATCCAATTCAGGTGTTGCTGAAAATTAGAATGTTGAAGCCACACATAATAAAACTAGCCAAACTATTGAAAATAAAGTAATTTAAGGAGAACTATTGGAATTAATGTAAAAATTGAACATTAAAAGCAACAGAACAGGGCAAATACAAAAACCATGATCAAAATGCATCACTGCCCACATTGCCTAGCCATGCTTTATAGCAATACATCACAACTTAAAGCAATGCCAAAGGTCTTATAAAAGTCTTTTGGCAAATGAAAGAGGCATAACAAATTTATGTGTCAGTCATAGTTACTCTGTGACGCAAGCATATTTGAATTTTCCACTTTCAATTGGGTTAGCGAAATTATATTTATTTCAGCTTATTTCTTTTTTTTTTGTATTTCACTTGATTATTACCACTTTCATAGTAATTACACAGGGACCCTGTGATTTAGGCTATTTGAACTTGGTTTCATTTATAACAATGTGTCCCATGGAGTCAGCATTATGTTAATGTTTCCATTATTTAAGAAAGTGTTGAACCTTATCAGGGTTGGCAAAATGCCAGCAAATATGAGTATTTTCCATGCCGGCAGTATTAACTGGCAAATACTGGCAATTACTGGTCGATTGAATCGATCAGCCTAGAATTTATACAATATAACCTATTATCAGCATTCATATGGATAATTTTAAGCTGAAAAAGTGATCATTTGAATTGACTATCCATGGAATTTTTACAATACAATGTATCCCTTATACGCCTTTCCAATAAACAGTTTCGCAGTACTGTACGAGTTACTTCCCGTGACCAGATATCAACCCAAAACAAGGCTTCACAGGAAAGCTGAACTATCGGACTATGGCTTTAGCACATAAGGCCTAACATAATCCATTAAATTTCATGTGTGCAATCGTCGCCGCCGGTCGAAAATAAGTTACTGGTCTGTTATTCTAGTCAGACATTTTTATTTTCACTATTTGTTAGATATTTGCATTTTTAATATTGTAAGAACATGTACCATTCTTGTTGATAGTGGGCAGTATGAAACGCGATTCGGACAAACGTGAGTTACTGTATTAATTTTACGAATTTCTATACAGCATTTTCATCTTTATGTATTTTATACTTAAAATTATATTTAACTGGTATGAAATTCGCAAATTGCTAAGACTGGTAATGCACTATACTCCGTAAATCGTGACATGTCAACATTCGGTTACAGTATCTGTACGTTATACTTGAACTCATCTATTACTTGAATTCATCGTACCGTTAATGTTCAACGAACAAATAATTTTGAATTTTTGAAAACGTCACGTATACTTCACAAGCAAAATTACGGTACGATTGATTCTGTCTTGAAATTAAGAAGGATCAATAAGGTTATCTGATTGTTCGTTTACGTAAGAGTATCATTCATAGAATAAATGTCAAGGATTCTGATGCTGGCTTCTAATAAAGATGGAGATGCCGGCTTCAAATAATGATGGGAACATTTATATTAACATTAATACTGCTAAGGTTTGAAATTCTGTCATTTTGGCGTAAACGCTTAATCGCTTGATTGAATATTTATAAAATGTTCTGTTAAGATGAGTTTCTAATTGATGTCTTATGGTTCTACTTGTCGTATTAAGGATTAATAATTCATATAACTGCTATATCAAATACTTTTGCTACCCGATTTAGTAATTAAGGATTTCGATATACTTATTAATTGGGAGGTGGAGGTACATAAAAAAATAAACCGATCTCTATTGGTCAGTGATATCTTCTTCTTAGTAATTGACTGGGGACCCCTTGTGCGCGACAATTTGGCATTTTTATGACATGCCGCTTTCAAAATCAATCGCAGCCGGCATGTCAGTAGTTGATAAGACACGCTAAGCCGGAAATGACACTCAATTTATCCGTGGATAGAACACAGGCTGTTAGTTTAAGTCGTTTAAAGTAAACATTGGCGCGAGGAATAATGACTTTACACTTTTAGTCAAATTAGATTTGTTATTTTATAAACTATTCTTGATAAAAAAATATCATTACGCTGATGTATTATTACTAATTCAACGATAAACGAGAAAATATATTTAAAAAAAGAAATTTCATGATGAAAAACGAAAGTTGTAGGTACATGTTCCCTATTAAATTAATACAGCGAGCAATAATTTTTCCTGTATAGTAGTCACGTGACTGAATAGGGGAGGTAACCGAAAAATTCACCGAATTATTGGAAAGGCGTATAGTCAGCATGTGTCAACTTCAAAATTCAATTATTAACAATAATGGAGTGAGCATTTTAGTGGATAAACATTTTAATTGTAAACAAGTAATGAGCACAACTTACAATAAATATACATGAATACAATAACAAATAAGGTTAGATACAAAGAAGTCTCTGTCTACCAGGCAAAGTATCTGTAACAGAACACTTCTGTATTCATACCTATACATAACCATTTACTTGCACCTAGGCAAATTGTTTAGGTCATTTATGACACTGCTGTTGCCTTTGTTGCCCCTGGCTATTACAGCCCCATCAGGGTCTATTTAATCAATAGACCCTGGCCCCATGTATGAAACATGTTGTTTTAATAGTTAAGACCTTATGGCCTTGCTTGTTACATGTAAGTCAATAAGTGTCAATGGTGCACAAGTGGATCAGCATTACTTTCTCACTTGCTGTATTTTTAGGTTCTAAGTAAAAAAAGACAGTTCTTTAAGATTTTTTTTTTACTTTAAGTGCTTAAAGTGATCACCTGATATGAAATTTAATGAAAAATATCTGAGTATTTTAATTATTATTATGATAATAAATTAATAATAATCAACTAAGTTAAGACTTCTTCAGTATTTTAAGGCAAAAAAACTCATCTGTGTATTTGCCAGTATTTTCCAGTATTTACCAATTTGCGGAGTATTTTCCAGGCCGGTAAATACCCCGTTAAATACTGAGGGTGGTATTTACTGCCCAACCTTGAACCTTAAAAATTATGTAAGATAAAGGGGCTGTTTATATTCATTAGCTTGAGTCCTTTACAGACACCTTTCCCCAACTGTTCAACCTTTTTTGATGCATGTGCCACATCCATCTGATCTGAACCTACACTCTGAATCTTGGTCAGAAAGTACATTTACCTAAAAGATCCAACAAGAGACCGTCGAAGATGGATGATGCTCCCCGAATGGGTACTTTGTCATAAAAAGGATTAGTTGTATAACTATTGAGGTGAATATTGAAAATGGTGTAGTGCTATGAAATCAGACAATTTTAAAATCCAACTATAAATAATAAAGTTACAGACCAGACACAATTTTGCTGCAAGGTCAAACTGTGACATTTACGTTCAAGGTAGAGACCCAAATGAGCATGACACATCATCTCAATATGGTGATCATTTCTGTGAAATAATTTAAAATTCTGAATACAAATAAGAAAGTCGTGGGCCGAACAAGATGTGGCTACAGGGTCATGCTTTGACTTTGACCTTAAGGGTAGCAACCTAAATGTTGTGCGTGACAAGTCTTCTCATTATGATGATCAATTCTGTGAAATAATTTTAAAATCCGACTTCAAATAAAAAATTTATTGGCCGGACACTAATTTGCTACAAGGTCATGCTGTGACCTTGACCTTGAAGGTAGTAACCCAAATGTTGCGCGCAACACGTCATATCCGACTTCAAGTTATGTGCCAGACATGAATGCGGGATGTATGGACTGACAGGCGGACATACAACCAATCGACCATATGCTCCCCCGAATTTCTTTGGGGAGCATAAAGCCATAAAAATGAACAGAATCTGCTCAACCTCAACTAATAATATGCAAGTTGATATGGTCAAACCTTGTCACACATGGCATACAAGCTGTATCCATGTTGGTCCCTTTATACTGACTTATGCATAATAATTTATGTCTAAAACTTAAACCCTTTACTCCATATATGCCCCTTTATGGCATCAGCAAACAGGGTAGATCTAGATCACCTATCACCTCTGTGCTATCTGATCAGGATCTGCACTGTTCACTTTTAGATTCGTAATGGTATTTCTGAACCAGATGTGCATGAATGTTCTGTCTGGTCTGGATCTAGACTAGATGCACATGCGATAAAAGGCATACATATTACGGCAGAAAGGGGCTCTTGATCAACCATTTTAGTTATGCCCCTATAAATGACATGAATAACTGTTTAATAAATATTATCATCTTCAACTAAAATCTATTTCAGAAGTTACTCTACATCTTAAAGCTATTTCATTTAATATACCTTAGTAAATGCAGATTAGGGGTTTCATTAAAAAATTTGACCCGGGAGATGACCCTTTGACCATTGAAAATTCCAGAAAGCCTTATTTTGACCCATGGGATTTTAGCTGAATAAGAAAGTTATGGGCCGGACATGATGTTGCTAGGAGGTCATGCTGTGAATATGATGTAAATGACTCTTCAGATTAAGCACTTCGAGGAACCCTTGGTCTATAAGTATTATTATTTTCTTTGAAATAATTTTAAAATCCAACTTCAAATAAAAAAGTTATGGGCTGTACACTAATTTGCTACAAGGTCTTGCTGTGAATATGATGAAAATGACCCTTCAGATTAAGCACATAGAGGAACCCTTGGTCTATAAGTATTATTATTTTCTTTTAGGTATGTATTTTTCTTCACAAACTGAATACTGGCCCGACCTAATGAGCTGGTGACTGTCCTTTGCTTTTGGAAAGAGTTGTGAAAATCAAGTCAGAAATTGGCAAGTTTAATTCAGTGTGGCAGATATGTCATGTAATTGTCATAAATTTATCCTTCCATAATTACCTAGCGAAAACAAGGTTATTATGCCCCCCTTCGAAGAAGCGGGGGTATATTGCTTTGCACATGTCGGTCGGTCGGTATGTCGGTCGGTATGTCGGTCCGTAGACCACATCTTGTCCGATCAATAACTAGACAACGCTTTGTGATACAGTCCTTATATTTGGTGTGGAGGTTGGTCATGACCAGTAGAAGACCCCTATTGATTTTGGGGTCAGTAGGTCAAAGGTCAAGGTCACAATGGCCTTGACCACAAAAACCTTGTCCGATCAATAACTAGACAACGCTTTGTGAAACAGTCCTCATATTTGGTGTGGAGGTTGGTCATGACCAGTAGAAGACCCCTATTGATTTTGGGGTCAGTAGGTCAAAGGTCAAGGTCACAGTGGCCTTGACCACAAAAACCTTGTCCGATCAATAACTAGACAACGCTTTGTGATACAGTCCTCATATTTGGTGTGGAGGTTGGTCATGACCAGTAGAAGACCCCTATTGATTTTGGGGTCAGTAGGTCAAAGGTCAAGGTCACAGTGGCCTTGACCACAAAAACCTTGTCCGATCAATAACTAGACAACGCTTTGTGATACAGTCCTCATATTTGGTGTGGAGGTTGGTCATGACCAATAGAAGAACCCTATTGATTTTAGGATCAGTAGGTCAAAGGTCAAGGTCACAGTGGCCTTTGCATACAAAAACGTTGTCCGATCAATAACTAGACAACGCTTTGTGATACAGACCTCATATTTGGTGTGGAAGTTGGTCGTGACCAGTAGAAGACCCCTATTGGTTTTGGGGTCAGTAGGTCAAAGGTCAAGGTCACGGTGGCCTTGACAACAAAAAACCTTGTTCGATCAATAACTAGACAACGTTTTTATGTTTATTTGTATAATAAAATAAAATACTTCTCAGTGTAAAGTTGTGATTATTTTTCCCCATGACAATTTCAAGTAAAGATATATATTAATGATCCATAACATTAATTTTAAACTATTTCAATATATGCCGTGTCATAAATAGGCACTGATTATCACTCACTTGTGTTTATTAAATGCTTTGGTTTCGTATGGATGGTCACTAAAGCCTGCACATTACCGGAATTGACATAACACTAGAGCTACTATATCTCCGCCAATAGCGAATATTTGATTTAAATTACAATAAAATCCTTTGTGTTAGACTAGGTTAATCTACACGCGCTTATGTTTGTCGAGGTTAATGTAATCCTCTCATTGGATGACCTGGTTATTGATATATAGGAGTTCCACCGTCTTGTAAATTGCTTTCATGACTGGTACCCTTCATTGCTAAAGCTTACAAAAGTCTCTAAATTTCCAAAAATTTAAATTCAATGCTAATAGATATCACTTGCACGTCAGGGGGGGCATTTGTGTTTGACAAACACCTCTTGTTTAAAAATTAAAAATGCTGGTTTCTAAAATTTGTGTTTGAAGTGGTTGTATTAAAAAAACAACAAATAAATTGCAACAATTTTGGGCAACAAAATTTATAACTTTTCCAAAATTATAGATGCTGCATTATATGATTTCATATCGGAGACCTGCTAATTATATATATCTGGGCCATATGGTCTGAAAGCTTGGCCGTATGGTCTTTAACTCCTGGGAATATTGTCTTTAAATCTGGACCGTACAGTCTGCATGTCCTGGGCCATTAAGTTCATCAATCTGTGCTATAACAAGGGGCCATATTGTCCTTATATCATTGAGACTTGGAAGTTAAAGTTTCAATTTCATCTAATCTTGTAAAAAACAACAAGAACTATTTACCTTGTTAAGACGGTGTAACTGCCGGTGTGAAACAGTCGAGGTGTCTACCTTTAAATCATCACTGAGAAAATGTAAACAATAACTACATGTAGATGTGTTCTCAAGCAGCTGGTTTAATACAAATCATTAAATGCACAATATGCAAACTTTGTAAGTAAAGATGATTGCATATTTTTGCATACAATGACTGCACACACACACACAATTTTTGGGATACAGTTGAAACAGTTAAAAGAAATGTCTTGTCCTTTCGGAAATTACACTGTAATCAAATTTTTGTTGTCAATGCCTTTGTTTATTTGTAATGATTAATCGGTTCAGGATTTCACGAAATATCTCCCATGTTAGTTCCACTTCCGAAAAAACACATTTTGCATCATTTTCGTGGGTGTCTCAATTTAAATACGCACAAAACATTGGGTATTTGTTCAAGTAAAATCTTCGACGTTGACAGTGTCCAATACTTTGGGGAAACGCAATCGAAGGGAGGTCACTGCAGTTGTGTGTAGTTTGGGCTAAACCCCGTGCGTGTTACGTAACAATCCGTAAAACTATCGACATAGTATATTTTTAAATAAAGCAGAAAGAAAGAAGTATATTTACTTCAAAGTTCTTGCAACGAGTATGCATTCAGAACATTACTTCAAAGTTCTTGCAACGAGCATGCGTTCAGAACATGCGCCATTTGACACACCCCCATTTGACGTCATTGTGAATGGCTAACACATACGCAGTTTATTTAATCAATTAATCGGTAAAAGTGCGCCTTTGTTGCTTTTATTGAGTAACATAACTGATCCTTCTTTATCAGCAATCAATTAAAATGATCGTCTACAGCTGATTTTTCTCGTTTCTATAATTGCTTTTGGAACTCTTTCCTGACGTCTACCGAAAGCTGTGCTGCGACTTTTTATATTTGAGCGCACCTGCTGAAAGGTATGAGCTTTCGGATTGTCATTTTATTGCCAGTGGTTCCCACCACTGGCAATGATAGGACATCTGCATCACTCTACAGGATACGTTTCACATTATCTTTCCTTATTTCCATGTACATGTATTAGCCTATAATGCATTGGTTATATTCTGTATAGATTTTTCCCTAGGAGATTATGAGGGATATGAGACTAATGTAACAGATTTTGGTATTACTCAGCTTACTGCTGCAATGATAATAGAGGTTTAATGAATGTTCACACAATATAACTGCCTGACAATATAATGCCTTGTTTGTAAGCAATCAGAATTATACGAAAACTGGACATTCTGTTTGGTATATTTGTAGAATTTAAACTGATATTAATGACATGTCATCATTCCATATCCTACAAACTGTAACATTAACAATGAGTACTAATTGAAATGTTCTCATGTCTGTCCAATGTGCTCTACAGTAAATTTAATTTTGTATGGTCACTTGTTCATTCTCCCCTTGTAAATCTTTTCTCAAAGCCCTTATAGAATTGCTAAAATTAGTATCACAGTGCTGCTGAAAACATCAACTACACAACCAAGTGAAGGCTTTGATCAGCCAGCACATATCTGCATTCCTGTGCGGGTCTACATGGTTTACTGGTCAGAATAGTCAAGAGATTCATGAAAAGTTTGAATTCCGATATTGACATTGTAACTTCACAACACGTGTTAGTTCAAGGGTTAAACCATAATTAAGAGACTTAAACACTAAGATCTTGCTTCTCTAGTTAGATAGGGGTCTACACTAAGTTTATATAAGATTTGGATCTACACTGTTTATATTCTGACTTAAAATATTTCACAAACATGACCTATATGTACTGTAAATATTATCCCAGATTAAAAAGAAGGAATGGTACTAGTGGCTGTTGTGGTAAAAAAGATTTAAGTACATCTCATCTCATCATAAGTTTTTTTTATATCCTGTATAGATTCACCTTTATTGCTAGGGCAAACAGTTTAGATCCAGATCAGCCGGCACATCCGTGCCATCTAATCACGATCTAAACTGTTCACTTTTTGATTCATTAGGTTATTTCTGACCAAAATGCGACCAGTGCAGATCCTGATCAGATGGCACAGATGTGCCGGCTGATCTGGATCTACACTGGTCGCACATGCCTAAAAATGCGTATATATCAAGAAAAGGGTTAAGAAAAGCACCGTAGTGGCTGCTTTTAGTAACCAATTAGTAATAATGTCTAAGAAAATCATTTTACAAGATGTTATACAAACCTCAAGTTTCAGTATTGAGATTATTGATGTGCCAGTAGTTACTGAACATCTCTTATATCTGAGAACATCTTTTTTTTTTTTTTTTTTTTTTAATTTGAGTTGTATCACTACAACCCGTTTATTTTTCCATTGTTATCATACAAAATACATATTTATAAATACATGTTCAACAATATATGACTAAATTTATGTAACAGTATTAAGGCTAGAACATCATATATATAAATAGGTGGCAAAACAAGTTGCTAACTTCATTTACAATGGTTTTAATTTTGAAAAAAAAATAGAAAAAAGACAAAATAAAAAATCTAAACCGACAAAGGCCAAATGATAAATTTTAAAGAATTTAGAATAGATAGATGTTGATATATTGAACCATTTCCGTTCCTATATCCTGCTTATAATTCAAAATTTAAAGGACCCCATTTCATATTATGACTTTGTAGTTTGTTTTTCTTACTTGCTATAACTTTTTCTAATATTCTTGTTTTGTTCACCAACTTTTTGTATGATTCAAAAGAAGGAGTAATATTTTTATATTTTGATTTAAATATAAACTGTTTTGCCAACAATAAGCAAAAGTTGATTAATAAATTGTTATTTATGTTTTCCTGTACCCCAAAGCATATGGATAAATAAGTTATCCTGAAATCTGTAAAGTAACTTTGAATGAGGTTGTTAAAAGGTGCCCAAAAAGCTTCAGCATATTGACAGTCCCAAAACAAATGTTTAATTGTTTCTGTATGCATATTACAAAAATCACACAAACTTGAAGAGGCTAAGTTGCATTTTTCTAAGAAGCTATTAGTGGGTAATATTCTCATCAAGAACTTGTATTGAAAGGCTCTAAGACTTGTGTCAATGGTGCATGTGAAGGGTATCATATATATGCTTTTTCAGTCTAGATTATCAAATTCGCTGTTCCAGCGTTCTTCTGATTTGCTTGGATCTTGTTAATTTTTTTGTAAAAGTATGTTGTAAATAAATTTATTTGTTTTTTTTTAACTTGATAACTTTCACCCTGGCTAACCCGGTACGCTTCGCGAACGGCACTACGCCGCGATCACGGCATATGCAACGCTTTTAACCGACATAACCGGTGTCAATGTAGGAGATTTTGTGGGGTAAGGTAAGAAAATCACAGAGTTTTTGGTTAGATATTTAAATAGTGCTCAAACCAATAGGCCTATACGGCTGTCAAATCATGGCTATTTATAATTCTAATCTTCTCTGTGTCCAGAATACAGTAGTTTACTCAATCATTCGTGAAAATGGACCTCTCTGTGGTGCAAAAGTTGTAAATTTCCTGTTCAAATGTATTTTTCTTGATCTAAACTAAAGTTTAGTGAAGAATTATGACTGCATAAAAACTGTCTGTATTGGAGGACACTGAAGTGTAAACTTTGTGTGTGTTTTATCTATTTTTTACTTAATTCTTGCCCAAAAATCTGATGCAACGCACCGTACACCGGCACTTGATTTTTGCTACGCTGTGTATCACGGCATTTTATTCGATGCTGGTATAAAACTATACTTTGGTTGTCAAAATCTTTTACTGTTTCTTCACTTTTAATTGAGCCGTAGTTTGTTGTGTTGGTGTACATTGCAAAAAGGATTTTGATATACTTAAAAATTCTTCTATCAACAAGCAGGAGCAAATCCGGAGGGTATTCTTTGGGGTTGCTCAAGCCCCCTTTTGGCGCATCAATATTTCGTTTTAATGGTGATTATGGCCAGAAAGTTGGAATTATCACATAACTGCCCTGTGACTGACCCAAACGAACTTCTTTTGTGGAAATCTTTGATTCGACCATGAACAAAGCTAGCAGAGTATTTCACGCAATACCCGAGTCCGGTACCGATGAAAACCCCAATCAATAATTTGTGAACGATAGATTTATCTGACGTTGATTGTTTCAATAAACGTTATTGAATATAAAAATTTACACCTTGTTAAGAAGCAGTAGGATGTGGGTGGGGCAAATCAACATTAAGCAATGTTTCAAACTTTGTCTATTACATGTAAAATGAAATATAATAATGTTTAACAAACTTAATGTTTATTGACAAAAATCATTTATAGAAGTCGGATGAAAGACTCGATTTTGAAAGATCGTATTGAAAAGAATGCGGAGTTTTACAAAATGAAATTGATTTATGTTATATGTTTGCGTTCCACTTGTCTTACTTTTAAAATACTAATTAAGGGAGTATTCGTGGTCTGATTTTGTCCGATTTGATATATGTTGTTGTTTATACTAAATGTGACGGGTATTGAACATTTCATTTCTTTTGCAATTTTGCATAGGTTTGACGTATTTTATTTTGTAATGTGACTGTGCTAATTATGTTTATTGCAAGTAATTGACTTAACCTTTGATATGTGGTGAAAAATGAAATGTTGTACATTATGTTGTAATCACTTTAATCTGTGTATTAAGTGCATGATATGCAGGATCATTTTTCACCAAAGGTTTAAGGTCAGGTACACATAAATAAGAAAAAAATACTTTTTGATAACTTTAGAAGAAGTCAAGATCATTCGTTTAAATGGCAATGTGAAAATTATGCACGGCCTTTTATTTTCACCAATGGTAAACGGTAGGTGTCTGTTATTAAAATAGAGAAAACTTAATATTTCAATAACTCATAAAGTAAAGTGAACAAGATACAGTAATGACACATGGTATACATATTTGATGTAAAGTGGTTACAGCATTATGTACATTATTTCATTTTTAACCACAGGCCAAAGGTCAAGTCAGTTATTTAAAATAAAAATAAACTATCTTTCACAAATTATTGATTGGGGTTTCACCCCTGTTTTGCATGCAATACTCTGATAGCCTTGTTCAGAGTTGGACAAAACATTTTCAAAAGAAAGGGGTTCGATTGGGTCAGCCTTATGGTACATATAGTTATGAGATAATTCCAACTCTCTAGCCATAGTCCCCATGAAAATATTAATATAATTGTTATTAAGTAAACATAATCACAAATCTTTCACAAATTATTGATGAAATACTCTCAGACTGATAGCTTTATTCAGGGTTGATTAAAGATTTCCGCAAAAGAAGTTCGTTTGGGTCAGTCTTAAGGTAGTTATGTGATATTTCCAACTTTCTAGCCATAATTACCATGAAAACTAAATATTGATTCGCCTAAAGGGAGTTTGAGCAACCCCCCAAAATACCCTCCGGATCCGCTACTGCTTGTTGATGGAAGAATTTTTAAGTATGTCAAACATTGTTTTGTAATGTACACCAACACAATCTACAACTATATTAGATGTGAAGAAACATTTTAATATTTCGACAACTAAAGTATAGTTTAATACCAGCATCGCATAAAATGCCGTGATACGCACAGCAAAAATCAAGTGCCGGTGTACGGTGCGTTGCCTCTCATTTTTTGCAAGAAGCAGGTAAAATATAGATAAAACACACTCAACTTTTACACTGCAGTGTCCTCCAGTGCAAAAAAAAATTTATACAGTCATAATTCTTCACTAGACTTCAGTTTAGATCAAGAAAAAATACGTTTGAACAGGAAATTTACAACTTTTGCAGCACAGAGAGGTCCATTTTCACGAATGATTGAGCAAACTACTGAATTCTGGACACAAAGAAGATTAGAATCATAAATAGCCATGATATGACAGCCGTATAGGCCTATTGGTTTGAGTATTATTTAAATATCTAACCAAAAACTCTGTGATTTTCCAACCTTACCCCACAAAATCTCCTACATTGACACCGGTTATGCCGGTTCAAAGCGTTGCATATGCCGTGATCGCGGCGTAGTGCCGTTCGCGAAGCGTACCAGATTAGCCAGGGTTTCTTTGTTAATATTTAATAACAGAAATATATTTGCTTGAAAATCATTTGAATTTTTTCTTTCAGTTTTAATTCGATTTTTCCAATTCTTTTTAATGCTGGCTATGAAGGAGAAAAACCTTAAGTGTTCTGAATTTTCGAGACTAAATTTTTGTTTTACCTGCTCGAATGTAAAAAAAGAGTTGTTTACACTATCGTAAATTTCGCCAATATTTTTTATGCCATTATTATACCATTTTTGGAAGAACACTGTTTTATTATTATACTGCAAATAAATTTCCTTGAATTTGATTGGATAATTTGCCGCTGATGTATATCCGTATTTACGGATCGGCCGTAGATATGAACTGCACGTGCTTTAATTTCCCCGTCTGGCCTCCCACCTTTTGTTGTCGTCAGCCATTTTGTTTTCAATTTCCGTAAAAATGCTTAATTTGAAGCCGATCTTGTAAATTATAAAGCGGTATGCTTAGGGATTACTAAAATTGTTACAGAACATATTTCTGTTATGTTTTTAACGTTGAAAACGATCAGATTATTCTCAAATTTTGTAAATAAAAATCAAATGGATAGTCCATTCAATTTCTATAAAAGTGACGTCATGCAGGTACGTCAGACATGTAATTATTGAGGTTCTCAGAGGGGAATTAAGCCGTTCTGCATTAAATAAACGAAATAATAGAAAAATCGATGTTTTCTTATTAATTTTGTCTGAAAAAGTCTTTGCAGTATAATAAAACAATTATTTGGTTCATTGAAAGTGTATGTGAGGATATATTGCCGGTCTGGGTGTCATATTATCCCTCGCCTGCGGCTCGGGTAATATGACACCCAGACCGGCAATATATCCTCACATTCCCTGTCAAGAAACCAAATAACTATATATTATTTACTTTAATGTTTGAGTTGTGCCACAATATTTCATGTTTAATAGAAAAAATATTTTCAGTGTAGTTAGCTTTTGCCCAACTTGATCAAATTTCCTGAAGAAATGTGTTTTTAACTAGAAATGGAACATCTTTATCACTTATATTACATTCAAGAAATAACTTTCCCCCTAGTTCATTGAAATCAGTTTTGTAGAATGCCTTCCACTGACCTTTATTTTCTGGGTCTATAAGTTGTTTAACCCAATTAGCTTTTAAAGCATTAACAAAAGAATTAACATCAATCATCGCAAGACCACAATCTTCATATTCTTTTTTAAGAATGTTTCTAGATATCTTGTCTGGCTTTCCCTCCCAAAGAAAAGCAAAAAGTTTTCCTCTCAGTTCTGTAAAATACGAGTTTGGTGGATTTTCAAGGACTTTTAAGGGGTATATGATTTTCGGTAGCGCAAACGTTTTAATGACAGTTATTTTACCAATGAGAGACAATTTGTGTTTCTTCCATTTTTCAAGACAAGCGAATAGTTCGTGAAATTTTGGTTTATAGTTTTTCTCAATTTTGTAGCATTTTTCGTTTGTGAAAACAATACCCAGTGTACTAGCTTCTTCCGAAGTCCAGTTAAAGTTTTTCATCATGCAAAATATTTTGTCTGTGTATTTTAATGAGCCTATTCTTAATACAGTAGACTTGCTTCTATTTAATTTTAAACCGGATAATTTTTCAAACTCTTCAAGAACGTAGACTAAAGAATTAAATGAATTTTCAGAACCATCTGAAACAAAAGTGGCATCATCAGCAAATAGCGCATTTTTAATTTCTTCATTGTAGACGTTTACACCTCTAATGTTTTTTTCACTTCTTACAGCTAAAGATAAAATTTCGATAGCGATTATGAATATATAAGGGTATAGGGGACATCCCTGTCTTACATATTATTTACCGGTAATTTAACTGTATTATCGTTTGAGAAAAAATTATAATTGCTTTGTTTTTCTGCAGATTTACTGTATAAATTTTGAAAAAAGTTTTTCGTTTCTTTTAAGATGTCTTCTTTATTTATTACTTCTTTTGTATTAACCATTAGTCTTTTAATAACTTTTGATTCACTTTTCATTTTTTCCAAATTTGCAAAGTATTTACTATTTTTTTCCATTCCTTCAATATATTCTGCTCTTGATCTTATATAAAATCCTTTCGCGTTTTTTAAAGATATATTTTCAAGTTTTGCCTTTCTATCTTCAATTAATTTTTTTGTTTCATCTGTACAATTTGTTATATAGTTATTTTTTAAATCGTCTACTTCGTGTGTAAGTTGTTTAACAATATCATTTTCTTTTTTCTTTTTTTCCGAGCAATACTTTATTGTGGTTTCTCTAATGCGACCTTTAATTAATTCCCACAAAATATTTGGAGTGGTTTCAGAGTTGAATCTTACAATTTCGTTAATGTTTTCCTTAACTATGTTTCGATATTCGGTATCAAAAATTACTGAATTGTTTAATTTAAAATAGCCCCGACCTCTAGGTTGAGTTGATAGATCTATCAAAAGAAAACAATGGAGTGATCTGATTGAATTCCTGTTGTTATATTACAATCAATAATACTATTTGTTAAGTTTGCGGATATTAGGAAATAGTCAAGTCTGCAAAAAATTGGTGGTTTGTGGTTTGAGTGCCAAGTATATTGCTTTGTTTTCTGGTTTTTGACGCGCCAAATATCGTTTAAATCAAAGCTTTCTATAGGTTTTTGTATTTTTGACCTACACTTTTGTTTTGTAATTTTACTTCCATTTTTATGCCCCCGAAGGGAGGCATATAGTAATCGGACCGTCCGTCCGTCCGTCCGTCCGTCCGAAATAATCTTGTCCTCGCTTCTCCTCTGAAACCGCTTGAGGGATTTCTTTGAAACTTCACAGGAATGTTTGTCACCAAGCCTTGTTGTGCATATCGTCAGGAATTTCTGCTCCGATTATTTTTGGCTGAGTTATGGCCCTTTGAAGCAAAATCTTGTCGTCGCTTCTTCTCCCAAACCGCTTGAGGGATTTCATTGAAACTTCACAGGAGTGTTTGTCACCAAGCATAGATGTGCATTTCCGAAGGAATTTCTGATCGGATTATTTTTGGCCGAGTTATGGACCTTTTTACCTAACCCTAACCCTAAACCCTAACCCTAACCCTAAACCCTAACCCTAACGTAAACTGAAATCGCTTGAGGGATTTCATTGAAACTTCACAGGAGTGTTTGTCACCAAGACTTGTTATGCATATCCAAAGGAATTTCTGATCGGATTATTTTTGGCTGAGTTATGGGCCTTTTTACCTAACCCTAACCCTAAACCCTAACCCTAACCCTAAGGTAAATTTTGTTAACGCAATAGAGGTAAAAAATTTTTGTCCGATTGTCATGAAATTTGGTCAGGATGTTTGTCCCAATGATTTCTTGGACGAGTTTTAATATGGGTCATCAGGGTCCAAAAACTAGGTCACTGTTACTAAAAATAGAATTTTCTTGTTAACACTCTAGCGGTCACATTTTTGCTCCGATTGTCATGAAACTTGGTCTGGATGTTTGTCCCAATGAATTCTCGGACGAGTTCGAATAAGGTTCATCCTGGTCCAAAAACTAGGTCACTGTTACTATAAATAGAATTTTCTTGTTAAAACTCTAGCGGTCACATTTTTGCTCGAATTATCATGAAACTTGGTCAGGATATTTGTCCCATTTATTTCTAGGCTGAGTATGAATATGGGTCACCTGATCCCAAAAACTAGGTCACTGTTACTATAAATAGAATTTTTTTGTTAACACTCTAGCAGTCACATTTTTGCTCCAATTATCATGAAACTTGGTCAGGATATTTGTCCCATTTATTTCTAGGCCGAGTTTGAATATGGGTCACCTGGGTCCAAAAACTAGGTAACTGTTACTATAAATAGAATTTTCTTGTTAACACTCTAGCGGTCACATTTTTGTTCTGATTGTCATGACACTTGGTCAGGATGTTTGTCCCAATGATTTCTCGGACGAGTTTGAATATGGGTCATCTGGGTCCCAAAACTAGGTCACTGTTACTTAAAATAGAATTTTCTTGTTAACACTCTAGAGGTCACATTTTTGCTCCGATTGTCATGAAACTTCGTCAGGATGTTTGTCCTAATGATTTGTCAGACAAGTTCGAATATGGGTCATCTGGGTCCAAAAACTAGATCACTGTTACTAAAAATAGAATTTTCTTGTTTACACTATAGTGGTCACAATTTTACTCTCAGATTGTAAAGAAACTTGGTCAGGACATATGTCCCAGTTATTAATTGGTTGAGTTTGAATATGGGTCACCTGGGTTCAAAAACTAGGTCACTGTTACTATAAATAGAAAAATCTTGTCCATGCTGTAAATTTGTTATTTCTCATTGGATTTTAAAATAACTTGGCTCAAATGTTTACCATGACAAGGTGTACTTTCTCGTACAATACCCATGCCTGTTGGTCCAAGGTCAAGGTCACTGTTACTAAAAATAACATTTTCTTGTCTTGGCTGTTAATTCCTAATGAATGAAGTGATTTCAAAATAACTTTACAAAAATATTCACCATGACAAAGGGATGTGTTGCTTACAATACCCATGCCTGTAGGTCAAAGGTCAAGGTCACTGTTACGAAAAATAGCATTTTCTTTTCCAAGCTGTAGATTTGTTGTTTCTTATTGGATTTTAAAATATCTTGATGTAAATGTTCACCAAATCGAGACGTTGCACTCAGGTGAGTGATAAAGGGCCATCATGGACCTCTTGTTCATATTAATATTTAACTTTATTTAACTATATTTACTACAGACTTGAAACATAATTATGATCCTTTCATCTTTCACATTATATGCATGCAGTATGCTTCGTCTTCCACAAGCATATTTTTCATTACATATGTTTATTTATTACATATGTATACCTATTTGATTTCAAGCTGCATTTCGGGGGCATATGTCAATTCCAGTGACAGCTCTTGTTCTTATCTATATCAATGTCAATTACTGTGTTAAAATCGCCACCAATAATTATTGATTTGTCAATATTGATATTAATAAATTGTTCTATTGTATCAAAAATTAATACGTCGTCATTATTTGGACCATATATATTTATGAGAATAATTTCACTTTCATTTATTTCTATAGTAAGAGCTTGTAATCTACCTTTAATTAAATCTTCATGTTTAATTACTTTGACCGTATTGTTTAATAAAATGCCTATGCCTAAACTGTTTGTACTATTACCGCTAATATATATTTGTGCTTCCCATTCTATTTCCAATTTTCTGCTATCTGAATTAATGCAATGCAATGCAGTGCTTGTAAAAAACATATATCATATTTATTTTCTCGAAGCCAGTTAAAAATATGTTTACAAGTTTCTCTAAGTCCTTTAACATTAAAAGTTCATATTTTGTTAGCCATTCTCAAAGACAGAGATTCTACATATCCAATATCTAAATTGTAACATTACACGTTGTTGCATGACGGAAATGGTCCATTTAAAGTAATACAAAGTAAACATAAAAAATGTCAACATAAAAAGGGGAAAAAATTCCACGAAAAAGAGAACATACAATTTCCAAGATAATTTCAAAACAAAAAATGAAGATTTTTTTGTTTTACCAAAGAATCAATAATTACATATATTTTTATGTTGAAAGACATGTATTAAGTATTAAATATATTTTCAGAGATAAGATTTTTATGATATTTATATGTTTATTTTTCTATATTTCAAAAGAAGTTCTGCTCTCAGTTTTCCATGGGGTCAATGATCCAGTGGTCAGTGGGTTGAATGTCCAGTACAGCAATCATGGATTATCTAGGATGTTGTGCTAATGACCAGTTATGACCAATTAGTAAAACTCAATTCTGATTCTTGCCAATGCTGATGCTATAACTATCTGCAGTAAACGTTGTTTTTTTCCCCTGGCTCACTTCCCTAAGAGGGGTATGGTAAAAGTGTCTTGTGTGGGGGTTTGTGCATCTGTCCATTTGTCCAGAAGATAACACCAGATATACTAATAATTATTATAAATAATAATTATAATTGTTAATTAATTGAAACTCTGTGCGTTGATAAATTGAAAGGAATTGCACTGAAGAAGAACTTGTACACTATTCTTTTTTATGCCCCCGCCATGAAATGGCACGGGCATTAAGAGTTGCTCCTGTCCATCCGTCCGTCCGACCGTCCGTGAACGCAACTCCTCCTACACTACTGGTGGGAATTTAATGAAACTTGACCACAATGCTTGGCCTGATATGTTGTTGTGCATGAAGGTGGGGTTTCGCTCTTACATGTTCCGTTCAGAAGTTATGGCCCTTTGATACTTCCATTTACATTAGTTTAAATAGGAGTATATCTCGTGAACGCAACTCATCCTACACTACTGGTGGGAATTTAATGAAACTTGACCACAATGCTTGGCCTGATATGTTGTTGTGCATAAAGGTGGGGTTTCGCTCTTACATGTTCCGTTCAGAAGTTATGGCCCTTTGATACTTCAATTTACATTAGTTTTAATAGGAGTATATCTCGTGAACGCAACTCCTCCTACACTACTGGTGGGAATTTAATGAAACTTGACCACAATGCTTAGCCTGATATGTTGTTGTGCATGAAGGTGGGTTTTGCTCTTACATGTTCCGTTCAGAAGTTATGGCCCTTTGATACTTCAATTTACATTAGTTTTAATAGGAGTATATCTCGTGAACGCAACTCCTCCTACACCTCTGCTGGGAATTTGATGAAACTTTACCGCAATGCTTGGCCTGATATGTTGTTGTGCATAAAGGTGGGGTTTTGCTCTTACATGTTCCGTTCAGAGGTTATGGACCTTTGATACTTTCATTTACATTAGTTTTAATAGGAATATATCTTGTTTCTTATATTTTGTGTTAAGCAAAATATGCATTTTGCCCATAACTTTAAAACTACTTGAGAGACTGCCTTGAAACTTGAAATATATTTTCACCATCAAAATCTACATCATAACCAACAAGACCCATAACCCTGCTTCCAATATTTTTCAAATTATGCCCCTTTTTCACTTACATTTTGTGTTAAGAAAAATATACACTTTGCCCTTAACTTTGTTTGGAATGGAGGGATTTCAAAATAACTTGGCACAAATGTTCACCATAACAAGGCGGTGTGTCCTGACAATACCCATGCCTGTTGGTCCAAGGTCACTGTTACTAAAAATAGAATTTTCTTGCAAAATCTTGTCCGCTCTGTAACTTTGTTATTTCTTATTGGATTTTTGAATAACTTGGTACAATTGTTCACCATATCAAGACGGTATGTCCTGTACATGCCCAAGCCTTTAGGTTGAAGGTCAAGGTCACTGTTACTAAAAATAGAATTTTCTTGTCAGGGCTGTTACTTTGTTATGAATGGAGGGATTTCAAAATAACTTGGCACAAATGTTTACCATGACAGGGCGATGTGTCGCGTACCATGCCCATGCCTGTCGGTCAAAGGTCAAGGTCACTGTTACTAAAAATAGAATTTTCTTGTCTGGGCTGTACAAATGTTCACTATGACAAGGAAGTGTGTCCGCACTACCCAAGCCTGAAGGTCCAAGGTCAAGGTCACTGTTACTAAAAATAGAATTTTCTTGTCTGGGCTGTAACTTCATTATAAATGGAGGGTTTTTAAAATAACTTGACACAAATGTTCACCATGACAGGGCGGTGTATCGCGTACCATGCCCATGCCTGTAGGTCAAGGTCACTGTTACTAAAAATAGAATTCTCTTGTCCGGGCTGTAACTTTGTTAGGAATAGATTGATTTAAAAATAACTTAACACAAATGTTCATCATGACAAGATGGTGTGTCCCGTACCATGCCCATGCCTGTAGGTCCAAGGTCAAGGTCACTGTTACTAAAATAGAATTTTTTTTTGTCAGGGTTGTAACTTCGTTAGGAATAGAGTAATTTCAAAATAACTTGGCAGAAATGTTCACCATGACAAGGTGGTGAGTCGTGTACCATGTCCATGCCTGTAGGTCCAAGGTCAAGGTCACTGTTACTAAAAATAGAATTTCCTTGTCCGGGCTATAACTGTTTTGAATGGAGGGTTTTCAAAATAACTTGGTACAAATGTTCACCATGACAAGGCGGTGTGTTGCGTACATTACCCATGCCTGTAAGTCCAAGGTCAAGGTCACAGTTACTAAAACTTGAATTTACTTGTTCGGGCTATAACTTCTTTATGAAGGAAGGGATTTCAAAATAACTTGGCACAAATGTTCACTATGACATTGCATTGCATTACCACCAACTTCTTCACAGACATTTCTGTAATGAGAAGACAACAGTACCACAAATACAAATAATTTACTTGATCATCAAGTTTATGCATATTCTTATAATTACCCGAACATCACTGTCTTTGAAATGCTATTATTCCCATCATTGCACTTTAGTATCTGAAAACGATACATAGCGGGGGCATCCGTGTCCTATGGACACATTTCTAGTTATAAACTTTAATTTCCATGATTTAAATTAGCCCTAAAATAGTTCTTGTCCTATTAATTCAATATTTGGTATATGTCATCTGCATCAACAAAGCCATCAGTGACAACAAGAATGATAATTCATGTTTGATAATTTTTGAGTTATGTCCCTTTGAAATGACTTTTAAATGGAAAATTAATGTTGCTTATAACTTGGACAGTGCTTGTTCTAATGGCACACTACTTGAAGTATATCATCAGCATGAACAGAACTATCACTGACAATTAGAGTGGTAAGTTCTAGTGTTGGGAAATCGGTTGCAAATCATAATCGATCATCGGTTGGAATCAGTTGCCCTTTCCGATGCGATTTCACGATTATAATCGGTTTCTTAATTTACGCAGTGTTAGGTTTACAAATTGTCTTAGATCAGTAGCATACATAATTACTGGATATTAATAATTTTCAACTTTCTGACCAAAAACCAAATCAAAATCATTGCTGCCCAAAAAAGTTTGTGCAACTGAACTGAACCCCTCTAGATCCGCCACATGAATTCTCAAATGCAAAAATTGTGCGTTTTCCTATGAATAATATACTGATTTTAAGGCTGAAGACACAAGATAAGAGGTCTAGTTAATGCAATACATATTTATTCGAAGAATTTTTACCATCGTCATTATAGCTACATTACTCAGACGCTCGACAAAATCGGCGCCATTTTGCGTTTTTGCTTGTTGCCTGTATTTTTGTACTATTTGCAACAAATTCTGCAAAGGCCTTTTGTTAGGTCTATGTTTTTTCTGTGCGATGGAAGTTCTTCGTTAATCTTGTAGAATCTAAAGCGCTTCTGAATAATTTTTTTGCCTAGGTTCTCGTAAATCTCTCGGGCTGCCATTTTAATTTTCAATTTTTCAAAGTGATTTCCCTTTATGGCCGCAGTAAAAGCCGGAACCCGTACCTTTATATTTTGGTTCTTACACTGCGCATGTCTCAACTGTTAATCGATTATGAGAGAACGACATCGATCATCGACATCGAGAAGCATTTACACGTCGCTGATAGATGTCTTCCGATCATCGGCACATCTCTAGTGGTAACCCCTAATTTTTTATAGGGGTTATGTTCCTTTCAGATGGCTTTAACCTGAAATTCAGTATTGCTTTTAACTGGAAATGTGTTCATCCTATTGGCACAATTCTTGGAATTGACTTAAACATAAAAGCTATGTGGTGTATAATTGTCCAAGTATGTTGTTCTGTCATGAAGCTAGGCACTTTGTTTTCTTTATTTTATTTCTATGTTTTACCTGAAAAATGATGGAAACTAAATATTGGAATATATTTTCAAACATTAGGTTCTTTGACCAAACATCTTGGAAATTGAAACTGCCAATATTCAGATAAAAAAATTGTTATTATTCAGAATATAAAATTTTCCTGTGTATATTTGAGTTGTTGATATGTGGAGTAAAGAATAAAATTCTTAACCAGAAATAAATCTAATATTATTGAAGTGATGGTGTTGTTAAAATATTTCTCAGTCTTCATACTGGCAAATCACACACTAGAGCAAATAGACTGGCCCCTAATCTTGTTTTACAATCTTTTAGCCCTAAGTCAAATCTCAACAATTATATTGTCCCACAATTTCTTTTAGTCTGTGACATTTGAAAGAAAACCCATCCCATACTTGTATAACAACCTAAGCACTGTCAGTCATGTTTAATACTGAGCTTGGAGACAGAGAAGTGTAAATCAGCTACTCTGTTCATGTGTTTTAACCCTTTACTCCATAAATACGCATTTTTATGCATGTGCAACCAGTGCAGATCCTGATCAGATGGCACAGATGTTTGGGCTGATCAGGATCTGCACTGGTCGCATTTTGGTAAGAAATAACCTAATAAATCAAATATGGAACAGTTTAGATCCTGATCAGATGGCATGGATGTGCCGGCTGATCTGGATCTAAACTGTTTGCCCACACAATAAAGGTGTATCTAACCCTTTTTTCCATATATATGCCATTAATCACATGGGCGAACAGTGTAGACTCAGATCAGCCAGCACATCCTTGATCAGGATCTGCCCTGTTCTTTTTTGGGTAAAAAATAACCTTATAAAACAAAAGTCGCCCTTGCGATTAGAGGTGTATCTTTGGAGTAAAGGGTTAATTTATTGACAGCTGAATAAGATTTTCATATAAATATGTTCCAGTATTATTTCTGTAAATACTGTTACATCAGGATGTTGAACAGAAACCTGATTGTATGAAGTGTATTTCAGATCTGTGTGTCCGAGTGTCCGACAAAGAACTGGGCTTATGTGGAGGCTCTGCTGCCGACACCAGACAAAACAAAACTGCTATACTGCAAACCAGATGTTGATTTGAATGCCAAGGTACAGTGACTTAAATCAAATCATGTTGATTTAACAACCAGTATAAGATCTATGTTGATTTAATTAAGCAAATCTTGATCAAACACTGTGTTTGTGTATTTGGTTATTATGGAAAATTAGGACTGTTGCTTGACTGTTATTTAGAAAAAGTGCCATGCCAGAATGTGTCTTTATGAAGTTGACATCTATCCATTTGATTTAATTCAAGCAGACAGCTGGTATGAATTCATTATAAACCCAGAATGTGTTATTATATAAAATTATGTATAGGCAATACAAATTAATCCCTACATTCTCATCCAAATTTTGGAAAAAAATGGGGCGGTGGGTGGGTTTTATTGTGTCGCCTGCAATAGCAGGGAGACACTTAGGGATTCTATTGTCCGGTGACATCAGTGTCGGTGTCCGGTAGTCCCCCAGCTTTAACATGAAACTTATTGTTGCCTATAACTTCGAAAGTACTTGTCCTATTCACTTCATATTGTGAATATATCATCAGCACGAACAACACCATCGGTTACAACAAGAATGATAACTTCTGTTTCAATATTTTATGAGTTATGCCCCTTTCACATGAAACTTTAACATGATACATGAAACTTAATGTTGCCTATAACTTTTGAAGTACTTGTCCTATTCACTGAAAACTTGGAATATATCATCTTCATGAACAACAACATTGGTTACAACAAGAATGATAATTCCTCTTTGACCAGTTTTTGAGTTATATCCCTTTCAAATGCAACTTTTACATAAAACTTTATGTTGCATATAACTTTAAAAGTAATTGTACTGTTCATTTAATATTCTAACAAGAATTATTACTCCTGTTTCATTTTTTTGAGTTATGCTCCTTTCAAAAGCAACTTTAACATGATACTTAATGGTGACTTTAACTTTGAAAGAATTTATCTTATTCACTTTATAGTCGAACTATATCATCTTCATGAACAAGGTCGTCATTGCTTACAATAAGAATGATAACTCCTGTTCGACTATTATATGAGTCCTTTTAAATGCAACTTTAACATTAAAATGATGCCTTCAAAGTACTTGTCCCATTCACATAAAACCTGGGATATATCATCTGCATGAACAACACCATCAGTGACGAAAAGAATGGCAACTCTTGTTTGACTATTTTATAAGTTATGCCCCTTTCAAATGCAACTTAAACATGAAACGTAATGTTGTCTGTAACATTGAAAGTACTCCAATTCACTTAATACACTGCGAACTCTTTATAACGCACTTTGTTTAGATCCCCGCTCCATTATAACGCGGTCGTCCCGTGGATCCCCCTTTTTTTTTTCTAAGTCCATTTTTTTACCATGAAACGGCAAAAAATCAAAACCGGAAGTCATAATTCTTACCTGTATATTTATGAAGCACACATCTTGTCCCTTAAACATCCAAGTTTTAACACCTTTCTTAGTGACAGGTATCAGCCTGGGGCAAACTGTCGATTGTTTGCACACTTATCGTTAATCAGTCGATCCATTACTGTAGGTTTGTTACAGATGTTACTTAATTATTAATTACAATAATCTTTAATCACATTGAGATGCATACATTAAAAGAATTCGACTATTAGCGGTCTTTAATTTACACAAACATCGAGAATTTTATTCACTCCCGATGTAAACAAATCGGTGATTTAATATAAAAGCACAGTCGTGAAGGTTGCAATCACCACAACTGTTCTCTGAGTACGTTACGTATATTAGCAATCAGTAGCCTAGTAAATCTCTGCTTCTTGCGGATCTACTGCTTAAAATAAATAAAATTTGTGAATCGCCATCTGCATATTTCGTTGTTCATTACCAATTATCATTTGCCGATTTTTTAATAATAATATACACAATCGCACAATTCAAAGCAGCCACATTTTTTTAACGCAAACATTACCGACGTATAATCTATTTCATTTATTTACATTGCGCTTTGATCCGCTCCCCTGTTTATTTCGTTAAGTTAACATCAAAGACGGCATCGGCACGTAACAAGACTGTGTTTTTTTTCGGAACCGTTATCAAATCGTTTGATCTTTATCGTACACTGTGCACATGACATGACTTTTAGCTGGGTGAAACTGGTCGATATTGCAATACCGAGACGTAAAATTTCAGATAAAGTTTGGATGTAATTTATTAATTATGGAAAACGTTTGCGTTTGTAAGTGTTTTAATTTTTATTTTACATTACGATCGTAAATGTTGCCGTTTATTGTGTAATAATATAATCAGTTTTGTAATCGATAATACATGTACAAAGATTATGTTTTCGCGGGAAAATCGGGACATGTATTTTTCGCGGGAAAAAAAGTAACGCGGTTTCACTTATTAACGCGGTCGTGAAGATGGACCCCCTATACAGCGTTATAAAGAGTTTGTAGTGTAGTTTGAATATATCATCTGCATGCACATAGCTATTGGTGGCAACAAGAATGATAACTAAAGTTTCACCATTTTTTTAGTTATGCCCCTTTCAAATGTAATTTAGGTGAAATGTGTTCCATGCTGTAGTATTGTAATCTACTTGAATTTAATCTTTTTGTGTCGCCTGCGATAGTAGGTAGACACATAGGGATCCTATTGTCCGGCGGCATCGTCCTTGTCGGTGCCGTCGTCCGGTAGTCCCCCAACTTTAACCTGAAACTTAGTGTTGCCTATTACTTTGAAAGTACTTTTCCTGTTCACTTCATACTTGGAATATATCATCAGCATGAACAATGCCATCTGTGACGACAAGAATTATAACTCCAGTTTCAATATTTTTTGAGTTATGCCCCTTTCAAATGCAACTTTAACCTGAAACTTAATGTTGCCTATAACTTTGAAAGTACTTGTCCTATTCACTTCATACTTGGAATATATCATCAGCATGAACAATGCTATCTGTGACCACAAGAATGATAACTCCAGTTCCCATATTTTTTGAGTTATGCCCCTTTCAAATGCATTTTTAACCTGAAACTTAATGTTGCCTATAACTTTAAAAGTACTTGTCCTATTCACTTCATACTTGGAATATATCATCAGCATGAACAATGCCATCTGTGACAACAAGCATGATAACTCCAGTTTCAATATTTTGGAGTTATGCCCCTTTCAAATGCAACTTTAACCTGAAACTTAATGTTTCCTATAACTTTGTAAGTACTTGTCCTATTCACTTGGTACTCGGAATATATCATCAGCACAAACAATGCGATCTGTGACAACAACAACGATAACTCCAGTTTCAATATTTTGGAGTTATGCCCCTTTCAAATGCAACTTTTACCTGAAACTTAATGTTTCCTATACTTTGAAAGTACTTGTCCTATTCACTTGGTACTTGGAATATATCATCAGCACAAACAATGCCATCTGTGATGACAAGAATGATAACTCAAGTTCCAAACTTTTTTGAGTTATGCCCCTTTTCAAATGCAACTTAAACCTGAAACTTAATGTTGCCTATAACTTTGAAAGTACTTGTTCTATTCATTTTATACTTGGAATATATCATCAGCATGAACAATGACATCTGTGACAACAACAATGATAACTCCAGTTTCATTATTTTTTGAGTTATGCCCCTTTCAAATGCAACTTTAACCTGAAACTTAATGTTTCCTATAACTTTGAAAGTACTTGTCCTATTCACTTCATACTTGGAATATATCATCAGCATGAACAATGCCATCTGTGACGACAAGAATGATAACTCCAGTTCCCTTTTTTTTGAGTTATGCCCCTTCCAAATGCAACTTTAACCTGAAACTTAATGTTGCCTATAACTTTGAAAGTACTTGTCCTGTTCACTTCATACTTGGAATATATCATCAGCATGAACAATGCCATCTTTGACGACAAGAATGATAACTCCAGTTTCAATATTTTGGAGTTATGCCCCTTTGAAATGCAACTTTAACCTAAAACTTAATGTTGCCTATAACTTTGAAAGTACTTGTCCTGTTCACTTCATACTTGGCATACGTTATCAGCATGATCAACAACGTTGGTAACAAAAAGAATCATAACTCCTGTTTGATTATATTTTGAGTTATGCCCCTTTCAAATTCAACTTTAACATGAAACTTAATGTTGACTTTAAATTTGAAAGTATTTGTCCTATTCACTTGATATTCGCAATAAATGATTGCCATGAACAGCGTCATTATGAAGAACAAGAATGATAACTCCTGCTGGACTATTTTATGAGGTGTGTCCCTTTAATATACAACTCTAACATGAAACTTAATGTTGCCTATAACTTTTAAAGTACTTGTCCTATTCACTCTTCGAATATATCATCTTCATGAACAACAACAACATTGGTTACAACAAGAATCATAACTCCTGTTTGACTATTTTTTTTCAAATGCAAATTTCACATGAAACTTAATGTTGCGTATAATTTGAAAGTACTTGCCCTATTCATTGAATACTTGGATTGTATCATCAACATGAACTGTGCCATGGACAAACTACAAAAATTATAACTCCTGTTTGAATATTTTATGAGTTATGTCCCTTTCAAATGCAACTTTAGCATGAAACTTAGTGTTGCCTGTAAAATGGAAAGTACAGTCGGACCTCGATAATTCAAACTTCGATAATTCGAACACCGTAGATATTTCGAACTCGTATCTCGGTCCCGGCAAAACGCTTATATACCTTATATGCATTAACTCTTGATAATTCGAACACCCGATATTTCGAACTTCGAACTCAAAGTCCAGTCCGTCCTTTTGATTTTCTACTAATTTCACGCTCAATATTTCGAACTCCATTGAAATTTATCGCTCAAAATTATGACACGTACAAGTTTTCACACTTCAAGCGGATAACAATAGCGGCGCATTATGATTAGCACACGTTGTGGAACAGACACATATCAGGCAACGCAATACCTGTTACAAACAAATACTATTAAGTTTTTTTATCTCATTAATATCTGATCAAATTATAATTAAACAAAATTTTAAATAATTAAGCCTTGCAAACTAAATTTGTAAAGAAAAATTGAGCGAACTTAATTGTTTATGATTGTGAATATAACGAAGACCAAAATTAAGTTTAATCTTATCGTATCAGCATGTCAGAAACATGACTTAGTAAGAAGGAGAGCTGCCATTCAAACTAGTATGGCAAAGTTTGTAAATTAAACTTCTGTGACGTGGAGATTCGCGATTTGTGCAATTGTTGACTTCGAAATTTATTTTTAAAAATGTATTCGAGTTATGTTCAAGTACATGTATGTATTTGAACATGCATAATTGTTTTGAAAGTAAAAATAAATAACAAACACATTTATTTGTTTTGTCTTTTATTTCACATACAAAAGATATAGATCAACAGACATAAAAAACATTAACAAACAATATCCACTTCCGCCGGCCAACAGACCTTCGATAATTCGAACTCCCGATAATTCGAACTTTTTTCCCAGTCCCCTCGAGTTCGAATTATCGAGGTTTGACTGTACTTGTTCAATTCACTGAATACTTTGAATAACTCATCTGTGTGCACAAACCAATTTTTGAAGATGATAACTCGGGTTTCACCATTATTATAGTTATTCCCCTTTTAAATGCAATTTAGATGACACATGTGTTCAGTGGTGTAGTATTGAAATCAACTTAAATAAAATATTTTTATTATATATGATTAAACATAGGCCCACATTTCAACTTTTTCCATGCAGGCGACACATGTATTCCGCAGAACACAACATTCTAGTTATCATATATGATTAAACACTGGCCCACATTTCAACTTTTTGCAAGCAGGTGACAAATTCTAGTTTTTTTAATTTTTTATTTATCATTCTCACAGTTTCTAACTATGCTTGTGTGATGCAAAGATAAATAAGTATCTAGCCAACTATGAATTGCAGATTCACACTTAAATGTTTCATACTGTGTTTTCGTACTCTACCGATTTGTACTCGTAATGTAAATTTTGATGTATGCATTTTTTTTTCAAAGTAAAAACTGTTTTAAGTAATTTGTCAACATTATCACAGAAGTTATGCTTTACTTTTGAATGGGCTTAATATCAGAATCAGGTGATCTTTTCCCCTTGGGAGATTTTGGTACTCAAGGTAAAAGCTGAAGAATCACATAATTGCTCTATGCCTGCAAGTTTCACAAATTTGTGTATATATAGGATCTGTCAGGAGCTGTTGTCATGTTATAACAATATCTATTTAACTAAACAAAACTCTGCCTCTGGTTTCACCTTTTTGAATTTTAGCTAAAATTATGCTCATTGGGCATATAAAAAACATTATATTTTGATCACTAATTTAATTTTCTTAAAAAGTTGCGGTGATGTTTGTAAGCAAGTGATTGTACAGGGCAAATTAGAGTAAGTAGCCAGCAGCACAGACAGTATGAATGTGCCAGCTGATGTAGATCTACACTGTTCACCCATGTGATAACATTGCATAAAGAGCTAAAATAATTGATACTGCTATATTTACAGTCTGTGCAGAAATTAGTAACTGATGAAGAATGTCCAGCTTACCTGATGGCCAGTGAACCAAGTAAGAGACTTTTACTGAATTTTATTTTTTTTTAAATGTTCAAATGTTTACTTGATGGGATATGGCTGTTATCCAATAGCCCAAGCACATCCATGCAATCAGATCTGGATCTACACTTTAGCTTTTTGACTCATTAGGTTTTTTCAGAAGCAAACAATGTAGATCCTGATCAGTGGATGTATGAGCTGATCTGTATCTACATTGTTTGTACATGCTATAAACCTGTGAATATGGAGTTGAAGACTTAACTGCTCTTATATAAAGTTAAGAATGTGTCAGAGGAGTTATGGTATTGGAAATTCAGCTCGACTTCAGTCATGTTTAGACTTAAATATATGGTCCTTTAGGAATTTCTGATTTAAGCTAACACAAATTAAAATTTGAATGTTATTTTACCAGACTTCTTTATTTTATGACTGCCGGTAATTTCTTCATTTTGATGAAAACTAATCTCTGAAACTCATAAATCTGATCATTTATTATTACTTGCTAAATGAAGGAAGATTTGGCAGGTGTGTGGCAATCTTGTTGTTGTTAAATATCATGCTTTTTTTTATTCCTTTCCAGTCCTGAACAGATGTGTTCCAAAAGCCCTAGCAAGCATACTTGATAAAGCGGGTACAGTGGCAGAAAACTTGGTCAAAGATAATGTCACAGGGCTGGTAGACAGAAATAACAATACCATACCACAAGGCGACATAGTATCAGGCCTGAAGTAAGTTTGTCAATGTAAATGAAGATCACTAAAAAGGGCTTAGATTAAAAGTAAAACAGAGCATAACATATATTTATTTTATTTCTTATGTAACAACTCTCATGATGCTTAAAGAATCAAAATGTGGAGCATAAACATTTTCACTTACATTAAATTTCTGTTTATCTAATCATTATGATGTCACTATGTTAAGTCTCATAAGCACATTGTTTGCTGTGTATTTCAGTGGGTTTAGGTTGTTCCTGAAGGCAAAGGAGTATGGAGAGAAGGTGATACAGGATGTTGTTGCATCATGGTGGATGATACTAGTGTAAGTCAATCTTACATCTCTGACATTAACCATTCAACCAATGGATTCTATTGTTTCTATAGTTGTTTTGCATAACTTTGCATAACTTCATTAACTGAATAGTTGAAAGTATAGACACTGATCGGACAGCATGGATGCCTAGGCTGATCTGATTCTACACCTTTTGCAAATATGTCATAACTATTGATTAGAGCTTTGAAAAGGAGTTAAAGATAACTCAAAATTTTCTATGCTATCCTAAGAGCTTTAGATAATGCAGTAGGTATAAATTTAAATGGCTAATTAAAACGTCTTAAGGGCCAAATCAATATGTTATGATTGTCATCATTAAGGAACCTATTTCGTTCTTTAAGGGCCAAAGGGCACCACTCTTAGTTTTAAACAGCTTATATGTTTTTAAGCAAACCGCAAAGTGGGAGGTATATAGACTTGCACTCATCTGTACGTACGTTCATCAACACCTACGTCCCCCAAATTGTGTGCCATCAAGTCC
This sequence comes from Corbicula japonica, assembly GCA_038501625.1. Lineage (NCBI taxonomy): Eukaryota > Metazoa > Mollusca > Bivalvia > Venerida > Cyrenidae > Corbicula > Corbicula japonica. The sequence continues at coordinate 3,063,246 of JAZAYU010000024.1, forward strand.
TCATTAACTATTGGACAGATTTCTTTCAAACTTACACAGATGATTAAGAAGGATGAGTAGATGATCATTAAAAAAAGATTTTGTCTTTCGTCCATTTACCAGAGTTATTGCCCTTTTATTACAAATGTTGAAGCAGCGGGGGCATCAGTGTCCAAGGACACATTCTAGTTTATATCCCAATAAATTCAGTAAATTATTGATTCCATTCTAATATTTACTCTTGTAAATATTCTCAAAGTTATAGGAACTTTAAGTAAATTATACTTACTGCGTGTAGGTGTTTATTCCTTTTGGTTAAAATATATCACCCATTATGTCATAACTTTAATGATTTTCTGAGATGATTTTCATTCTCAAATGGAAAATGGGCAGCAAGAAAATGCTGACAGATGGTTTAACAGTGCACACAGCTTTTAATAGTAACTGCTTGTATTTTGGCCTTTGTCTTGATTGCTGCTGTTCCAACAGCTTTTGAGAGTGTGGTTGTATCAAGACTTTCATGTTTCATTAAGTTACATGTACAGAGAATGATTTGTAGAGTACATAATATAATATATTGAACACTTAAACCATGGTGCTCAATTTTTAAAATAGGGTATGAACACTAATCATGTTGTTTAATATGCCGGCTGCCCTGAAGTTTTCACTTTGTGTATTATTTGATCATGAGGTTGTGATGTGATATTTTTCAGCGGGTTCTTGTTGGCGATGTTTGTTTCTCTGATCTGGATCGTGTTGATGCGCTGGATCGCTGGTGTCATGGTCTGGTTGACAATCTTCCTCTTCATTGGCGTCTTTGGTTTCTGTAAGTACACCTTCTAAGTTCTAGACGAAACTATCATATCCCAAATTGAAAAAGAAAGTGATAGATAAGTTTGAAACTGGCCATTTAATTTTAGGTGGTGAAGCCTGCTTAATATTCGTAAAACAAAACATGGTGACTGCTGTTTGTGTCACCTGTGATAGCAGGTAAACACAAAGGGATCCTATTGTCTGGCAGTGTCAGCAGCATTGTCCAGTAGTCCACAACATAAATATGAAAATGTTGTCTATAACTTTGAAAGTTCTTGCCGCATTCACTTAATACTTGGAATATATAATCTGAATGAACAACACCGTTGGTTACAACTAAAATGATAACTTTTGCTTTACTATAATTTTAATTTGAGGTATGCTTCTTTCAAATGCAACTTTATGGGACACATCTATTTCGTGGAACACCGAGTTCTAGTCTATATTTTGTAGTAATATCGATATTTATGAATTACTGCTAATGGTCTTTTTTCATGTTTAATAAAAAGAAGTTGTGAAATACTGTAAACAGAGATATTGCACTGCTTCAAGATTTAAAGAAAACATACCCTTATTAATTCTTCTATAGAGCAGTCTAAATTCTCTCACATTCAGCCAATGTAAACCCAGTACTTTTAACAATATATTTATTTGTTTTCAGCCTCGTATTGGTGTTTATCAAACTATATTGTGACCAAGGGCACTGAACAGTCATTCTCTGTGCACATGGCAGTTATAACATTCACTTTCTCCAAAGAAAAATTCTGGCTTGGCTTTGGTAAGTTTTTCATGTTTAACAATTCACAATAATATGGCTTCTTTAAGGATGGTAAACAACTCCAAACGTCATATTGCTGCTTTAAGGATGGTAAACAACTCCAAACGTCATATAGCTGCTTTAACAATGGTAAACAACTCCAAACGTCATATAGCTGCTTTAACAATGGTAAACAACTCCAAACGTCATATAGCTGCTTTAACAATGGTAAACAACTCCAAACGTCATATAGCTGCTTTAACGAAGGTAAACAACTCCAAACGTCATATAGCTGCTTTAACAATGGTAAACAACTCCAAACGTCATATAGCTGCTTAAACAATGGTAAACAACTCCAAACGTCATATAGCTGCTTTAACGAAGGTAAACAACTCCAAATGTCATATAGCTGCTTTAACAATGATAAACAACTAAAAACGTCATATAGCTGGAAATGGAAAACGATTCACTATGGCATAGCTGAATAAACAGTGCTGAACAACTCACAATGTTATAGGTTCTTTTAAAATGTTGGACATCTCACAATAGCTTCATTAACAGATGACAGTTCACAATAGCTACATTAGCAATGGTGAACAACTCACAACGACAAAGTTGCATTTACAGTGGTGGACAGCTCACAATAGCTGCATTAACACAATGTTATATTACATCTGTGGTGATATTTTCAGGTATTATATCTGTGGTGATCCTGGCCATTGTGTTGCTGGTGTTGCTGTTTCTGTGCACCAGGATACGGATTGCTATTGCTCTCATCAAGGAGAGTAGCAGGTAAATGTTCATTTGTCACCTCCCATACACACAACATTCTACGCAATATATCTATATCCTAGACATTTTTATTGAGATTTGCTGCAGCTTACAGTTAGTCTACTTGTTGGATTATGATGAAATGTTACTAAAATTTAATATTGATGAGATAATTTGGAATCCTTACAAACCAAATAATTATGTACAGTAATATTAAGATCCAAGATCATATAATTGAAATTTATTTCAAGCACATATCAGTCACTTTTTCACACATTTGATGGAACTTGGTAACTAATTTGCAACTAATAAAACATGCTTCTATCTATTACAATTATAATCTGCAAATATAAATTGGGAAAATGGGTCATCAGTAATATTTTGGACATTTTGTATGACCCACAACCACTATTATGTGTATGTTTATTCAAAGAATCTGACATTGTGCATATATTGTTTAAATCATTTTCTGTTAGCATGTGTATTATAAACTTGAACAACCTAGAAATCACTATATTCAGGGGCATTGTCATAATTGTCATATTGCTATTTTTTAAAAGAACTAACAATTATGTTTCATTTTGTAGTAAAGATGATGATTTTATTTGACTTGATTTAAAAACATATTTTAGCTTTTAATTAAAATGATAAATTCATATTTGTGAAATTATTACAATACATGCCTTACTAATGTTTTTACTTGAGATTCGAAGCAATATTTTTGTGTTATATCTGTTTCAGAGCTGTGGGTAGCATGTTGATGACTCTGATATTTCCAGTGTTTATATACACGCTACAGCTGGGGGTGATCGCTTACTGGCTTGTCTCTTCTGTGTATCCTTTATGTTGTTTCAACATACAACATGCTGTGTCACCTACCATCACCTGCCACAGTAGTTAGACATATAGGGATCATGTTGTCTGCCATCAGCACATTGAGGAGTGAAAGCACAGATGTTTGATAAGCTGTTTTATTTCATCTCACAGAATCATTTTGCTTTCACCTCATGACATTGGCAGTGGTGGCAGTCACAACTTTAACCTGAAACCTAATGTTGCTTATTACTTTGAAAATACTTGCCCTATTTAAACAACTGAGAGGGGTGAGAGGGGTATAAAATAAAAAGAACATAATGACAGTATGCAGCCTGTTACAGTCTCTTATCATTTCTTGTTGTGTATTATACCACATCATGCGAGACACATGCAACTCGAAAGATACAAACCTACAGATAACTGTTATAAAATTCCTTTTTAACGATGCAATAAACAACAATACACAAATGGCATTCTTTCTCATTACATCAACACATTAACTCTGAAATGATTTTATTTGTGTCTTTTGTCCCTGCAACACTTGTGATCATGTGCGTGCTGACAATTATTTTTTAAATTATTTCACCGTTCACTATAAAAGCTTCCAACAAATTTATTACAATTTAACCCTTTCCTGTATAGATACACCTTTATTGCTAGATATCATATGTGCTGTCTGATCAGGATCTAAACTTTGCTTCTTGATTCATTAGGTTATTTCTGACCAAAATGCAACCAGTGCAGATCCTGATCTGACGGCACGGATGTGCCAGCTTATCTGGATCTACACTGGTTGCACATGCGTAAAAATGCGTATATATCAAGGAAAGGGTTAAACATACCCTACATGGTATCAGCTTCAACAGTTCAATATTTCACACCCTCTGGGTGTGTCTTGTTGTTGATAGATTTCTAAGATGTTTCCTTTACAGAAACTTAGATATCTGGCATCCAGTGGTCGAGAGCCTACGTTTAGTGCCAATAATATGACCTATACCAATGGGACAGGAACATACTACAACTTTACAGCAATCAATGAGAAAACACAAAGTTTATTTGATAATATTCCATGTGATAATGTAAGTTAATATTTCTATCATTTTTTATTTTTTCTTTATTATTTTTCTTTTTTTTTCAAATAAGGCCCTTGAATGAAAATAAAATGCAGTTGGGTTTAAGGTCTTGATCCCCTTCCAAAATCCTTAAGTTCCCTACTGGTTTCTTGATTAAAGTCACAAAAGAAACAGAATCAAAGTGAAATGTCCCAGAACTATTCGTCTATGCCAACAGCCTCTGATTAAAAAAGTACTAGGTGTTAGGCTGGGTTCCAAAGTGCATTCCTTTTAAGATTTAAAACAATGCTGTGAATTTCAGAAAAAATCTAGGTAAGCAGGAGGGGGTACTGTTTCTTCCTGCACACACCCCTTTTTTTTACTCATGAAAGATGCATCTAACTGTGAAAAAGAACTTGTAGAGAGGAATCTTATCCTTTGTGGTCCATCATTTGCCATATTGCCAAAGTCACTTGTTCATTTTTTGCATTAGTTTTTAAGAACAAATAGCAATACATAGCCCATTTTTCCTTACATTTGAATTTAATAAAGCCCCAAACCCTCAACATAATTAAATAGCATTTCATGAATGTTAATGTCAGTTTTATCAAGGCTTATTGTTTTGATGTTCCATCTGATTTTCAAGCTGCTGATATTTAAGATACATTTATTTGGCTGGGTGAAAACTAGATCACTTGGGCATGTCACATCTTTCATCACAAGTCTGATAGCCCTTTTATCCGTGGATGTGGCTTTTGTCCATGGACAGTAAGTGTATATCCCGATCAGCAGGCACTTCTATGCTGTCTGATCAGGATCTACAGCTTTTGCTTTTTAGCTCGACTATTCGAAGAATATGTCGAGCTATTGTACTCACTTGGGCGTCGGCGTCGGCGTCCCGCTTTGGTTAAAGTTTACGTGCAACCTACCTATATCTTAAAAACTACTATAGCTACAGCTTTTAAACTTGGCACACTTGTTCGTCATCATGTCCCGAGTGTGTATGCCAAGAACCATAACTCTAACTTTCATTTTGATCAAATTATGGCCCTTTTTGACTTAGAATTTCAGGTTAAAGTTTGCGTGCAAGCTACTATACAAACTCATAACTTCAATACTACTTATACTACAGCTTTTAAACTTGGCACACTTGTTCATCATCATTTCCCGAGTGTGTATACCAAGAACCATAACTCTGACTTTCATTTTTATCAAATTATGGCCCTTTTTTGACTTAGAATTTCAGGTTAAAGTTTGTGTGCAAGCTACTATACAAACTATTAACTTCAATACTACTTATACTACAGCTTTGAAACTTTCAACACTTGTTCATCATCATATCCCAAGTGTGTATGCCAAGAACCATAACTCTAACTTTCATTTTTATCAAATTATGCCCCTTTTTCGACTTAGAATTTCAGGTTATAGTTTGCGTGCAAGCTACTGTGCAAACCCATAACTTCCATACTACTTATACTACAGCTTTGAAACTTTCAACACTTGTTCATCATCATATTTCAAGATTGTATGCCAAGAACCATAACTCTTACTTCCATTTTGTTCAAATTATGGCCCTTTTTCGACTTAGAATTTCAGGTTAAAGTTTGCGTGCAAGCTAGTTACTTTCATACTTCTTGTACTATAGCTTTGAAACTTAAGACACTTGTTTACCATCATGACCCTGACTATTTATACCAAGAACCATAACTCTTTCTTTCATTTTTAATCAAATTATGGCCCTTTTTCAACTTAGAATTTCAGGTTAAAGTTTGCGTGCAAGCTAGTTACTTTCATACTTCTTGTACTATAGCTTTGAGACTTAAGACACTTGTTTACCATCATGACCCTGACTATGTATGCCAAGAACCATAACTCTTTCTTTCATTTTTAATCAAATTATGGCCCTTTTTCGACTTAGAATTTCAGGTTAAAGTTTGCGTGCAAGCTAGTTACTTTCATACTTCTTGTACTATAGCTTTGAAACTTATTCACCATCATGACCCTGACTATGTATGCCAAGAACCATAACTCTTTGATTTTTTTCAAATTACTGCCCTTTTTAGACTTAAAAATTAAGGTTTAAAACTTTGTATACCTTTATTTTATCTTACATCAGGTTTATTTTCAAAGGCCCATAACTCATCCTTGCTTTTTTATATTTGATTTTTGCCCCCTTTCACTTGAAATTAGAATTAAGACTTATAAATAATTGTTAAAGTTTCAATGTTAGTGTTTTTCATATGAAATGCTATATAAAAGGTTTAAAACAGATGTCCTTAACATACTTTGGTTGAAAGTGTTGAGTAATTGTGGGGTGGGTGGGTGGGTGCATAGACTATACCATACCATACCATACCATACCATACCATACCATACCATACCATACCATACCATACCATACCATACCATACCATACCACTGTACTGTACTGTACCCCCACCACCCACCACCACCTCCACATACCAACACCACCACCAACAACAACTACAACAACACCAACACAAACAACAACAACAACACCACCACCACCAACAACAACAACACCGCCAACACCACCACCACTAACAACAACAACACAACCACCACCAACAACAACACCACCATTAACAACACCAACACCACCACCAACAACAAATACAGCACCACCATTAACAACAACAACACCACCAACAACAACACCAACACCACCACCAACAACAATATCAACACCACCACCAACAACAACACAAACACAAACAACAACACCACCACCAACAACAACAACAACACCACCACTAACAACAACAACAACACCATCACCACCACCAACAACACCAAAAACAACAACAACACCACCAACAACAACACCAACACCACCAACAACAACACCACCACCACCAACAACAACATCATCACCACCACCAACACCACCACCAACAACAACAACAACACTACCAACAACAACAACACCAACAACAACACCACCAACAACATCAACACCAGCACCAACAACAACACCACCACCACCAGCAACACCCCCACCAACAACAACACCAACAACATCAACACCACCACCAACAACAACATCAACACCACCACCAACAACAGCAACAACAACACCAACAACCAACACCACCACCACCACCACCAGCAACAACACTACCACCACCACCAACAACAACACCAACAATACCAACACCAACAACACCACCACCAACAACAACACCAACAACAACACCAACAACAGCAACAACACCACCACCAGCAACAGCAACACCACCACCAACAACAGCAACCAGCATACCATACTGTACTTCACCACGCCACACCACTATAGGTGGGCAAAGATAGTGGGTTGATGGGTGTGGGATCAGGGTTTTATGGGCTGGGTTGTGTAAACCCTAAAAAAAATCTACAAGAATAAATTAAGTGTAATTTATTGATTTCCTAACTTGGATTAAGAAACTTTTGTTCATGTGTGTTTGTTGGGGGTGTCATAAACTCCTGAATCACTCCCCAGTTTAAATGAAGCCCAGTTACAATGTGCTTAATAATTCTGACTTTTGGAATAGTCGAGCGTGCAGTCGTTTCCGACTGGCTCTTGTTTATTCATCAGGTTATATTTCTTATCAATAAGTGAACAGTTTAGATCCTAATCAGACCGCATGAATTTGCAGGTTGATCGTGATCTTCACTGTTTGCACATGCAATAAACTGTGTATATATGGAGGGATAGACTTATACACGTATAATTTTGCATTTTATAGTGTGTTATAGGTTTCTATCTACGTTTCATAATATCCTCAATGGGGTTGGTTCTGTTCTCTTTACCGTAGGGTTGACAGAGCTGTTCTGTATTTACAGGTGACTGGCACTCTCAGTGAAGTCTGTGGAGTGTTGAAGCACGCTGAGGAGGGCAAGTAAGTAGTATTTTACCATAATGTGCAGTCATATTTGAAATGGTATAGGCAAAATTTTAAAATGAACGCTTAAGTATTTTATCATGATTTGTAGTAAAAATATTGTCAGTAAGTGGTGTGCGCAAGATAGTACAAGATAAGATCTGAATTAAAATAACTAGTAATGACAAGTTAAATAATCATGTTGGTTGTAACTTTTAATCATTTCTGAAATAATTTTAATACTAATTGATTATAATTTATTACAACAGAGACTAAATGCATCTACTATGGGCAGTAACCAAAATGTGTTTTTTAGTGTTTAATAAGAGTAGATGTTTTCACTCTATTCAAAATTGAAAAAATATAGGATGGAACAGGAATTTTTTCTGTTCAGTACAGATTTCTACAAAATTCGAATAGTATGATAGCTGACTAACAATGGATATATTAAATGCAGGTGTGTTATAACAGATAACTTAAAATACATTGTATATGTCAATGGTTAAAGTTATATGGAACAAAGCAGAGAATAGCAAACCAAGAGATCAGGTCAGGGATTCTAAAATTTCAAATTCCCAATCGGACATTTGCGCCAGAATTGACTATTTCCCGACTTCCGGTTCGCAGGAACAGCACTTTCCGGTCCGCACGAACTGCGACTTCTGGTCCCCGCGTTCAGTGCATTTAACTCTCCCAACCTCAGTTTATTCCTCCCTTACAACATAAATTCTCGTCGGCGATATCTTACAACCTTCCAACAGATTAATTTCATGATTTTCGGGCTGTAGACGGAAAAATTCTTTGATCAATTTATTAGAGCGGCACGCGACGTTTGAAGTTTACGGCGTCTTTGTTGTAATACACCAGCATCCCATGCATTGAAAACGTGACGTAACAGTTCAAAATAGTAATCTACAGCAGTGTTCATAGCGATTGTGAAGTGGATTTTTAACCAGGTTTTCTTTAGAAAAATCCTGGTTATTAGATTGGGGTATGTCGTTGGGCGGTCGGGCGGGCGTCAACATTTTGTGAAGTTTTTTGTTAAAGTTGTGTTTTTCTCAGTAACCGTTCAAGGTACAACTTTGAAACTTAACATAGTTGTTTGACATATCAATACCAATTATCAGGACAAGTTCCATAATCCCTGACTGTATTTTGACAAAGTTATGCCCCTTTTTCACTTAGAAATTTTGTGAAGTTTTTGTTAAAGTTGTGTTTTTCTCAGTAACCGTTCAAGGTACAACTTTGAAACTTAACATAGTTGTCTGACATATCAATACCAATTATCAGGACAGGTTTCATAATCCCTGACTGTATTTTGACAAAGTTATGCCCCTTTTTCACTTAGAAATTTTGTGAAGTTTTTTTGTGAAATTTGTGTTTTTCTCAGTAACCGTTCAAGGTACAACTTTGAAACTTAACATAGTTGTCTGACATATCAATACCAATGATCAGGACAAGTTTCAAAATCCCTGACTGTATATTGACAAAGTTATGCCCCTTTTTCACTTTGAAATTTTGTGAAGTTTTTTTGTGAAATTTGTGTTTTTCTCAGTAACCATTTAAGGTACAACTTTGAAACTTAACATAGTTGTCTGACATCTCAAAACCAATTATCAGGACAAGTTTCATAATCCCTGACTGTATTGTGACAAAGTTATGCCCCTTTTTCACTTAGAAATTTTGTTAAGTTTTTTGTGAAAGTTGTCTTTTGCTCAGTAACCGTTTAAGGTACAACTTTGAAACTTAACATAGTTATCTGACATCTCAATACCAATTATGAGGACAAGTTTCATAATCCCTGACTTATTTTGACAAAGTTATGCCCCTTTTTCACTTAAAAATTGTGTTAAGTTTTTTGTGAGTTACCATTCAAGGTATAGCTTTAAAACTTTACATAATTGTTTGACATCACAGTACCAATTATCAGGTCAAGTTTCATAGGGGTTTTGATTGTGTTTTGCCAAAGTTATGCCCCTTTTTGACTTAGATTTTTGGTTAAGTATTTTGTGAATGTTATCTGTTGATGCCAAATTGCCTGTTGACACTTAGCTTGGTTTGTGGGTAGCTTATATCAACAGGCAGCTTGCGATTGCTACCCAGGTGTCTGTGATAAATGTCAAGGTCACTTGCTAAATATAGAAATTCAGCTTACCTTCAATAACTTGAGTTTGCTTTTACCTCTGGATGCCAAACTTAGTATATGAGTAGCTAATATCAAAAGACAGCTTGGGATTGCCACAGGTATCTGTGATCAAGGTCAAGGTCACTGTTGCTAAAAATAGAAATTCAGTTTTCCCGCGATAACTTGAGTTTGCTTTGGTATATTTATGCCGAACTTAGTGTTGGTATCTAATATCAAGATGCAGCTTGAGATTGCTACCCAGGCCCCTGTGATAAAGCTCAAGGTCACTGTAGCTAAAAATAGAAATTCAGTTTCTGCTCAATAGCTTGAGTTTTCTTTGGCCTATTGACACCAAACTTGGTTTGTGGGTAGCTTATATCAAGACACTACTTAGGATTGATACCCAGGTGTCTGTGATAAAGGTCTATGTCATTTTTGCTGAAACTAGAAATTTAGGTTTCTCCTTATTACTTGGGTTAGCTGTGATCTATTGACACCAAACTTTCTTTGGGTAGCTGATACCAAGACGCAACTTGGGATTTCTACTCAGAAGTCTGTGATCAAGATCAAGGTCACTGTTGCTAAAAAAAGAAGTTCAGTTTCTTTATATCAGATATTTTCTTTACAAGAGTATAAGTATTAAATGAAAACCTGGTTTTCAGCGCGTGGCGACGACTTTTTCTTGTTTAGTTCATTGAACATGTATTAACTCTCGGAATTACGGGAGGCAAGTATTCGCTTTACGTAAATATACGTCGATTATGTCATGAATTAGTAATTCTTGAATCTACAAGAACTTACACGAGTCTGTGTATGCAACATTTATTTCCGAGTCGGAAATAAATGTTGCGTACGTAGATTTTTGTAAATTTAGAATTGATTTGAATCGTTATGGCCGTAAGTAAGCAAGCCGATTACTCTATTAATTTCACATTAAGTATCTATTCATTTGAGCCTTTCAACTTTGCTTTGAATGGCAATCAATTTAACTAAAATCCGCATTGTAGAAGTTTTCTTGAATTTGCGAAACAGCATTTTTAAACGTACTTTATTTTATTCGATCGGCGGTCATTCAGAATAACGCACATCGGACTGACACTTCTTTCAATAAAATGCTGCTTTATTTGTGTACGTTAATTAATAAAATCACGGGAATTGCCTCTTTTAATTCTGACATCAAAGAACCTGACTAGCGCAGTTCATTTGCAAATTAAACAAACCCGCCCGTTGTTAAAATGAGACCGACCACATCCCATTTCATCTATGCCACAGGCCATTCACGGGACATGTAGTCGTGGTAGTCATGGTAGCAGAGTTGTGAATTTGATAATTGACAGGTTAATAGCTGATTAAGCTGTGAAAAAATATACATGTTGGTAATTTGTGTAACAATTTATGGGCCACTAATCATGACCGATGTAAAAAAAGTACGTTTTGGTAATTTTTGTAACAATTTATGGGCCACTATTCATGACCGATTTTTTTTACCAATTTTGAAATTTCAATCGGACATTCTTCCCGAAAATCGGTCAATGACTGGCCTGCCGACGATTTTAGAATCCCTGCAAGAGATAATCCTTAATCTGATGGATTTGTGTAATAGAATTGTCACTGTATTCCATTGATAATTCCTATTCATTATTCATGAGCACACTCTATTTACCCTTTCTTATATTTTAAAACACTGTTCAGGGTCTGAAAATTGAAAATAGTATCTTCTCTACAATGCCGTCTTACTACCTGTTTATCATGGGAAATTACCTACTATGAGACAACGGTAATTTGGCAATGTTTACATTGGCATGTTTACATTTACGTTACATGAAAACAATGAAATAATATTTTAATCGTTGTTAAATACAAAGCGTAAAGCTCCCAATACTTGTCCCATTAGCCGAGTGGTCTAAGACGCAGTCTTGTAAACACTTTAGAATGCAATGGTTGAAACGCTGTTACAGGTTGTAGGTTTGAAACATGTTTTTTTTGTTTACATTTTTTAAATATTTTTTACACAATTATTATTTCTGCGATAAAATTAACTGAAGCAAAATACATATAATACTTTGAAATGACTGCAGTAAAACTTAAAAAAATATAAATCTTAAATATTTCCTTAAAAGCCGTGTGTCAGTGTGAATCGAACCCGTGTCAAAAAAAAGTTAGGCCTATGGCAGCCGGACGCGTTAGCCATTGAGCTATCAGGGCGAGATGATATAAAAAGACAAAATAGTACTTTTAATGCATAAATTTGCCTAAACCTGTGTTTACATTCTATAAATAATTGTAAACATTGCCAATTTAGCTTGGTCGACCTATAATTTTACTTGTTTGTTTACAAAACAAATATCTACATGGGTATCATTGGTCACACTTGACATACAGTATAAGACCCTTGATTTTGTTAGAGTTAAAGCACACAGTTTAACTACTGCCTCTCATATTTCATTAAATAACTGATTTTCTAAGCACTGTTTTCTATTACTATTAATAATAATTAAAAGTCACCAATTAATGAGATTTTACATTGTGATTGCTTTTACAGATACAGGTAAAGTGGTTTGCACAGTTACCTATAATAGCTGAATGATTACTGATGTTTGATCCTTGGTGTACTGAAGATTTATGTTTCAATATAAACTAGAACATTGTGAACAGTTCTGCAAGTGGAAATAGTTCATATATATAGGAAGAGTGTCAGTTTGCACAGTCAACTGTTGCTAAATGTCCTCTTACACTTTTATAAAGTTTCCAAATTGCTAGTTCCAGGTGCATTTCTGCTTAAATCTACATGATATTATCTTATTTTAGTATTCAATAACAAGTAAATTTGGTGAAGAAAACTTTACTTTCAAGTTACCTATAAGACGCTAGTGTTTACACAAACATTGAAAAACTAATAGTTTGTCTAAAACATCTGTTTTACTTCCTTTGTTTACCATCAATCCTGAACCTTTTTAGGTCACCTTTTTTCAATTTAAATCATTGAAATATATAAATACTTTTATTGAAACTTCAATCTTCAACACACCTGTTTTATGTTTTTATTTCATTTTGTGGTTTTCAAATTACTGAGCCCACCAATAATGCTCTCCCAAGTTCTAACAGCAAGGCATGTTGTGAGCTTCATTTTCTCACACAAGAAGTATTGCACACAGGCACTCATTGATTTGTATTATTTTCATTTGGATTACTTCCCTTTGTGTTTGATTTTATTGTACATTTGTATATCATACATATTTAGGTTGATTAGCATTTATCGTCCCATATCATCATGACATTATATACTCAGGTGGGAAAACATATTATATAATGCCTATCACTATAAGTCTACTGTTTGTAAAATGCTTATTATCACTTTTATTGCACTGAGGGAATTCTATACATGTAATTCACTATAAACATTAATTATCCTGTCTATTTTAACATGAAACAGACTTTTAACATGTAACATCAAGTTCACCAATTAATCATTTATGAAAGTGAGGCATTTGTCAATGAGGAAATATGCAAAAGCAAAGACAGTTGACATTCGCTGAATTTTTCAAAACATCAGATTCTGTTGTGGGTTAATGTTAAATTAAAGATTCACTATATTTCAGATACACAATATATCTACAGATCTACAACCTGTTTATGTTGTTTTGGATGGTGAACTTCTGTATAGCCCTGGGAGAGATGGCCCTGGCAGGAGCGTTTGCCTCGTATTACTGGGCGTTTGAGAAACCACGAGATATCCCAACATTCCCACTGGCTGGCTCAGTCTGGAGATGTTTTAGGTATGTCTGAACCCGTTACTCCATATATACTTAATTTATTGCATGAGTGACAAGTCTTATATTTTAATTTATTTTACCCTTTACTCCATATATAGATCTACAGGATTTGTTGCATGTGTGACCAGTGTAGATCCAGATCAGTTGCCACATCCAAGCCATCTGTTTTGGATCTGCACTGGTCACATATTGGTCCAAAATAACATAATGAATCTAAAAGTCAACTGTGTAGATCATTATCAGACTTCACATATATGCTGGTTGATCTGGATCTACAATGTTTGCATACACAATAAAGGCATGATATATGGACTAATGATAACTCTTTTTATTGAAAATAACTAGATGAATATCTTTGGTTAGTGCTTTTTTGTTATTCTTTTACTTCTCCATATCATATAGAGAATAAGGTAGAAATATAATTAATGAGTAAGCTCTGTAATTTGTATTTTCACTTTTAGCATAGCCATGAGGAAAAATACATAATTCAGGAGTTCATGAGTGAAAAACATTTCACTGGTAAAAACAAATTCTCTGTTTATTTTATGCTTTTTAGTTTGCATTAAATTTTAAATTTTGACATATCACTCCTCATGTAGGCATCCAAAGACAAGAAACCCTGTGCCCAAGATCATAAAACTAAATCTGGAGATCAGTCTCAAATCTCAAGCATCTGATTGGCTGAAATGGTGACCAGTCGCCATTTCAGCCAATCAGATCCTTGAGATTTGAGACTGATCTCAAAACTTAGTTTTATGATCTTGGGCCCTGATTTATAATAGAAACTGGAGCTTTAATATAAGTGTGTGAGTTAGTGTGTTTTGCAGTGTTCCTAAGTTAGTGTGTTTTGCAGTGTTCCTAAGTTAGTGTGTTTTGCAGTGTTCCTATGTTTGTTGATCTTGGACTTGACCTACCTTGTCGACAAATAAACTCTTTATGGGATAATATGAGTCATCCTGTGAGAACATGCGTCTTCAGCAAGTTGACTTTACACTCTTCATTTGATGGAATAAAACTGATGAGATGACTCAACTTCTTGTTATAGTTTACTGCAACATTTACTGAAGACACCATCATTGTCTCATGACATAATTTCAGATATCACCTGGGGTCGCTGGCGTTCGGCTCTCTTATTATTGCCATAATACAGATCATCAGTGTCATGTTAGAGTATGTTGTTTTCAGATATCACCTGGGGTCGCTGGCGTTCGGATCTCTTATTGTTGCCATAATACAGATCATCCGTGTCATGTTAGAGTATGTCGACCATAAACTCAAAGGATCAGAAAATCCAGTTGCTAAATTCTTGCTGAAGTAAGTTTATTGTTTACATTAAACATTACACAATTTTAACTCTTTATTCCATGGCATATCGCTTAAATAACATGGGCAAATATTGTAGATTCAGATCAGATGGCACAGATGTGGCAGATGGTCTGGATCTATGCTCTTCACTTTTTGATTAATAAGGCAATTTCTGACTGGAATTGCTGGCTGATCAGGATCTTCTCTGTTTGCACATGCAATATAACTGGTATATATGGAGTAAACAGTTAATACATTTACATTTCATCTCTCATTAGATTGCTGCAATTTAAATTAATTATTATTCGTCCACTTAGTGCACTAATAGTAATAAAAGTATAAGTACTATTGAAATTAAAAGGACATTTTGTGATTTTGTATATACTGTTAAAGTTAACTGTTGCTTGAAAGTTTGGAATATTCAGCAGTTTTTATTAACAATTAGCTTTAATACAGCAATTGTAGATCATTTTTCTATTGTTGGACCATTTTTATTTCAGATGTTTGAAATGTTGTTTCTGGTGCCTTGAAAAATTCATCAGATTTCTCAACAGAAATGCCTATATTATGGTAAGTACCATAAAATTCCTTTATAAAGTACCTCCCCTAATAAATGCCCCCATGTTATTTTTTTAGGGAAAAATCACTTAGTCCATATTTATTGTCCAAATCTAATATTAAAATAAAAATAATTGATATAAATAATAAGTGCACCGCTTTTAGAAAATGTAATGTATTATGGTCAGATTTAACTGTGCATCAAATTTCACCTTTTCTCACGATAATGAACTAACATGAATCTAAATTCCTGACATCGATTTATCAAACAAATTTATTATGATTTAAAAGACCTAACATCTAAGCATGACATTGTAAGGTGAGATGTAATGGAAGGCATACCTGTTGAGTTTGAAATTACAGTTGCTTTGGGACATTGGCACATAGGCCAGAAGTAAAAAATACTGGAGCAACCAATTTCTGCTCTTGTAATTTTTTTATGTTTTATTAGGAAGTAAAAAAAAACTGGTAACCAGGTTTCCATCCAAAATTTGATCAACTAAAATTTGCTCTATTATATTGTCTGATTTATTAGGTTGCCATCCATGGAAAGAATTTCTGTTCTTCTGCAAAGAAAGCTTTCATGTTGATCTTGAGAAACTGTGTCAGGTAAAGAAAGTTCTTCATTCTTTCCTTTAAAATATGCAAAGGTTTGTCTAGAAGTTTGTAACTTGGCTTAAAGCTGATTTTTATCGTATGAAAATTACTAGATTTTCACAGTTACATAATTATTTAATTGTTATGGAATTGATGTATAATGTTTCCATGGAAACACATACTATTACTATTGTACTATTTCTTTGTACTGGTAATCACTGACCTGAATGATATATAATGTTTTTGTGTGATTCTTTGGTAGAAAAGACTATACATAAGGATCTTTTTGTCTTTCAGTCTGTCACAAAAACTTAACATTGGCTATAACTTTGCCAGTTTTTAATATTTATTCATCAAATTTACAAATTATATTGCTTATGGCAGCAAAGGCATGATCTTAAGGTCACTATCACATTTGAAGGAGTTATACCCTTTATTAATTTAAGACAAAGTAAACTGAGCACCACACAAGTGTTCAACTGAACACCGATAAAGTGTTAGAGTGACATCAGGTCCTAATGTTTACATGTTATTATTAAAGTTTAAAACAATATGTATTTGTTGATTTGTATATTTCAGAGTGTTAGTTGTTGACAAAGTGACAGATTTCTTGTTGCTGATAGGAAAACTTGTTGTAGTGGGTGGAGTCAGTAAGTACATGTATATCCATAGTCTTAGTGCAAGCACATGGTAAAATATAGGCTCTTTTTCTTTACCTTTTCCTCCATATATACGCCATTATGGCATGGACAGAGAGTATAGAACCAGATCAGCCAGGGCCCAAGATCATAAAACTAAGTTTTGAGATCAGTCTCAAATCTCAAGGATCTGATTGGCTGAAATGGCGACTGGTCGCCATTTCAGCCAATCAGATGCTTGAGATTTGAGACTGATCTCCAGATTTAGTTTTATGATCTTGGGCCCAGCACTTTGTTAGCTTCAAAAGTTAACTGTTTGTTTCTTTTGGTTATGTTACATAATTGAACCTAACATGCTTTATAACAAATTACATATAAAAACAAGATTTTATTTATTATGTTCAGTGTATTTTGTATTTCAGCTTGTGCCTCGTACTTTTTCTTTGATGGTAAAATCACGTTCCTCAATGATTATAAGCCGTCTCTCAACTTCTACGTTGTTCCCATTGTGGTAAGTATAAAGTGTCTTATGTTTATATTTTATTTTACCCTTTACTCCTTATATACAGGTTTTGTTGCATGTGTGACCAGTGCAGATCCAGATCAGCTATCTGCCCTGGATTAACTCTGTTGCATCTTGGTCAGAAATAACCTAATGAATCTGAAAGCAAACAATTTAGATCCTGATAAGACAACATAGAGGTACTAGCTGATCAGGATCTACACTGTTTGCCTATTAATCCCATAAAGTAAAGGGTAAAGTAAAGTAATGCACACACTGTGTAGACAGTTTAATTAAAGTTTTGTTTCTTTTTAATTAAAAACCGTCTTATATGAAATATAATCTTACTTAAAGTACTTTGGAGTAGATGTACAAAAGATTTAACATCTTAATACACCATAGTGCTAGAGAGGATAGCTAGGGTTTAATTAGTAGCAGAATGTCCACATTCAAAGGACACAGCCTCCCCACTCAGCCAAAACGAGAGCAAAAGAGAGCATAGATTTTTAAGGAACCACATATAATTTCTGAAAATGAGAATCTGAGGGATTTATGATTTGGAGTGAAGATTTTCTTTAAAATCAAGAAGTACAATAAACAATTTTTGACTTCCCTTTTACAGTAGATGCTTAAATGTATTTAATGACGGTGATGTAAGTTTTAAAATTAGCCTGGTACTTGATTAGATGTAATGACATACAGTATGGTATGGTATGTTTTCAGCTGGTATCAATAGGATCCTATGTGATAGCGTCGTGTTTCTTCAGCGTGTACAACATGGCAGTAGACACCGTCTTCTTATGCTTCTGTGAGTAGTGCAATACTGTAAAACATTTGTGCACATAAATAATTTAGTTTTCTAAACAATTACATTTTATATTGCAAAATGATATTTGTGATTACATTCAGAGAGCGGGGCTGTAGCAAAATATAAATGGAAAACAATTGAGAAAACTCTTGAGAAGTGGCTTTTATTCCCACTAAATAAAGACCAATGGTTTGATGCCCCGGTGGACCTCGGCCTACATCTTGTCAAACATTATGATTACACTAATAATTCTGGGGTCTTAACCCTTTTCTCCATATATACGGAGTTTTTATGCCCCCGCCATATAATGGCGGAAGGGCATATAGTGTTCACCCTGGCTGTGGGTGGGTGGGTGGGTGTGTGTGTCAGTGTGTGTGTATGTTCGAAAATCGTGTCCGCTCTGTAACTTTGTTATTTCTTGTTGGATTTTAAAATAACTTGGTATGAATGTTCACCATATCAAGACGGTGTGTCGCGTACAATACCCATGCCCGTAGGTCCAAGGTCAAGGTCACTGTTACTAAAAATAGCATTTTCTTGTCCGGGCTGTAACTTCCTTATGATTAGAAGGATTTGAAAATAACTTGGCACAAATGTTCACCATGACAAGGCGGTGTGTCGCGTACAACACCCATGCCTGTAGGTCCAAGGTCAAGGTCACTGTTACTAAAAATAGAATTCTGTTGGAAAAATCTTGTCCGCTCTGTAACTTTGTTATTTCTTAATGGATTTTAAAATAACTTGGTATAAATATCCACCATATCAAGACGGTGTGTCGCGTACAATACCCATGCCTGTAGGTCCAAGGTCAAGGTCACTGTTACTAAAAATAGAATTTTCTTGTCCAGGCTGTAACTTCCTTATGAATGGAGGGATTTCAAAATCACTTGGCACAAATGTTCACCATGACAAGGCGGTGTGTCGCGTACAACACCCATGCCTGTAGGTCCAAGGTCAAGGTCACTGTTACTAAAAATAGAATTTTGTTGGAAAAATCGTGTCCGCTCTGTAACTTTGTTATTTCTTATTGGATTTTAAAATAACTTGGTATGAATGTTCACCATATCAAGATGGTGTGTCGCGTACAATACCCATGCCTGTAGGTCCAAGGTCAAGGTCACTGTTACTAAAAATATAATTTTCTTGTCCGGGCTGTAACTTCCTTATGAATGGAGGGATTTCAAAATCACTTGGCACAAATGTTCACCATGACAAGGCGGTGTGTCGCGTACAACACCCATGTCTGTAGGTCCAAGGTCAAGGTCACTGTTACTAAAAATAAAATTTTGTTGGAAAAATCGTGTCCGCTGTGTAACTTTGTTATTTCTTATTGGATTTTAAAATAACTTGGTATGAATGTTCACCATATCAAGATGGTGTGTCGCGTACAATACCCATGCCTGTAGGTCCAAGGTCAAGGTCACTGTTACTAAAAATAGAATTTTCTTGACCGGGCTGTAACTTCCTTATGAATGGAGGGATTTCAAAATAACTTGGCACAAATGTTCACCATGACAAGGCGGTGTGTCGCGTACAACACCCATGCCTGTAGGTCCGAGGTCAAGGTCACTGTTATTAAAAATAGAATTTTGTTGGAAAAATCGTGTCCGCTCTGTAACTTTGTTATTTCTTATTGGATTTTAAAATAACTTGGTATGAATGTTCACCATATCAAGATGGTGTGTCGCGTACAATACCCATGCCTGTAGGTCCAAGGTCAAGGTCACTGTTACTAAAAATAGAATTTTCTTGTCCGGGCTGTAACTTCCTTATGAATGGAGGGATTTCAAAATAACTTGGCACAAATGTTCACCATGACAAGGCGGTGTGTCGCGTACAACACCCATGCCTGTAGGTCCAAGGTCAAGGTCACTGTTACCAAAAATAGAATTTTGTTGGAAAAATCGTGTCCCGTCTGTAACTTTCTTATTTCTTATTGGATTTTAAAATAACTTGGTATGAATGTTCACCATATCGAGACGGTGTGTCGCGTACAGTACCCATGCCTGTAGGTCCAAGGTCAAGGTCACTGTTACTAAAAATAGAATTTTCTTGTCCAGGCTGTAACTTCCTTATGAATGGATGGATTTCAAAATAACTTGGCACAAATGTTTACCATGACAAGGCGGTGTGTCGCCTACTACACCCATGCCTGTAGGTCCAAGGTCAAGGTCACTGTTACTAAAAATAAAATTTTGTTATAAAAATCTTTTCGCTCTGTAACTTTGTTATTTCTTATTGGATTTTAAAATAACTTGGTATAAATGTTTATTATATCAAGACGATGTGTTGTGTACAATACCCATGCCTGTAGGTCCAAGGTCAAGGTCACTGTTACAAAAAATAGAAATTTCTTGTACTAGCTATAACTTCATTATTAACAGAGTGATTTCAAAATAATTTGGCAGAAATGTTCACTATGACAAGGCGTTGTGTTGTGTACAATTCCCATGCCTGTAGGTCCAAGGTCAAGGTCACTATTACTTAAACCAGAATTTTCTTGTCTGGGCTGTGAGTTTGTTATTACTTATTAGATTTTCAATTAACTTGCTATAAATGTTCACCATGACAAACATGCATAGCGGGGGCATCCGTGTCCTATGGACACATTTCTAGTTTAAAATGTGCGACCAGTGTAGATCCAGATCAGCAGGTGGTTGCATATAGGTCAAAATAACCTAAAGAATCTTAGAGGGAACATTGTAGATCTTGACCCCATGGACTGGAGTTAACCCTTTCCTGTATAGATACACCTTTATTGCTAGGACGAACAGTTTAGATCCAGATCAGCTGGCACCTCCATGCTGTCTGATCAGGATCTAAACTGTTCACTTTTTGATTCATTAGGTTATTACTGACCAAAATGCCACCAGTGCAGATCCTGATCAGACAGCATGGATGTGCTGGCTGATCTGGATCTACACTTGTTGCACATGCGTAAAAATGTGTATATATCAAGGAAAGGGTTAAGGATTAAATATTATTATGATTGACTGTTATATGACAAGAATTTCCATTGTTCAGACTGGTAGATCATGTCCATCATTAGAAAATTATATTGACCTCAGAAAGTGAGATTGATCTGCTCTGATTGTCTAAACCTTAAAGAAAAAAAGTTAGGAAGCATTGAAAAAACAATATTGATAGCACAGCAAATAATTATATATAATATGTTATTGTATGATTACAGTGGAGGATTTGGAGAGAAATGATGGATCACAAGAAAAACCGTACTACATGCCCAAAAACCTGATGAAAATCCTCGGCAAGAAGAACAAGGAGTATACAGACAAGGGAGATAAATGATGACAATCATTGTGTAACCATTAACTGTGATTTAACTGACATACATTGTTCTCATCCTCTCGACCATTTGTACAGGATTGAACTTATAATGTGTGTACTTGCCACTTCCAGTCAGCAGCATTCAGATTTACCAATACCTTAAATTGTGAAAACGTAAAAGTAACAAAAACAGCCTTACCTAAGTTAGTTGTTACTATTTTAGATAGTGGTACATTTACATACAGTTTATAGAGTTTATATTTTCATTTCTTTATACATGTATCATTTATTATCTACTGTTAATTTTTAACAAAGATTTGTTTCAGTTAAAGTTTGATAAGAAAAGAGATTCTATACATCTTACACTAGCAGAATGTGAAAATATGTTTAACTACCGTCATTGTTTGAATATAAGCCGCACTCATGAACAGGGTTCTCAATAAGTTTCAGTCCAGCAGGCCCAACAAACAATCTAGCAGGCCTGCTAGGGGGGTCCGGGGGCATGCTCCCCCTGAAAATTTTGAAATTGAGCGCTTCATTTCCTGCATTTTAGGCTTAATTTATACTATTTAATAACACTATTTGGAAGCTATTTTGTGGCATATTTTAATGCAAAAATGTGTTTAAAGTACATTTATTACATGTACATGGTAGAATGGATATTATAAACACATTTTTGCACTAAACATTTATAAAATGGATACTCATTATCATGAAACTGACTCAGCCTTTTTTACTATGCAATTTCCAGATCTCGATTTGTTGATATTGTTTGAAATTTCTTACTATTTTATTTCATTCAGTAATTACCATTCGAAAATAGTCTTTCATTTTTTCATCAAGTTATTCATACAAAACAAGGAACTTCGATAATAACTACAAAAGGCAAATGCACAACGAGTGCAGAAACGAAAGCGGTTGGTTAAAAATTAAAGAATTGCACAGGGACTGATTTAAGCATGAAACAAGAACAAGCAACAGGGGACCAAACACACTAATCAATGCTGAAACTAATTACTGGCCGTGATATTTAAACAAATTCAACTGGCAGTCCAACTTTCTCTTTCATTTTGACAGATCACATTTTCAAAACATATTGGACTGTGTTCGCTTTTTCGCTACACAGAGCGATAAAACTATCACAAATAATTGGAAAATTTATACCAGTCTACATTGGGAAAACGCTGTTATCCAAAGCATTCCGAAACATGAATATATATCGCAAAGGGGAGAAAGTGCCGAAAAGGATCAACATTAGCGAACGTATGAACAATGATCGATTTTTTAACTGTCGGGATTTCAACCAGCCTAAACGTGATTTTAAACGGACATTTTGGCCGGCGGCCGGCTCTTATTGAGAACCCTGCATGTATAAGCCGCACCGCCCCCAAACGTGATAGAACAGATGAAAATGGCTTAACGAAAAGTATAAGCAGCCAAACCTGTGTATTAGTCCCACCCCCAACTTTTTACTTCCAAATTCTGGGGAAAAAGTGCTGCTTATATTCAAACAATGACGGTAAAATAATATGTTAGCATAATACAGTTTACTTGTTTGTCAGATTAAGTATAAGTGATAGTTCCGAGCACTATCCTGCAGCTTGGTGTAGACCCTGTATAGACCCTGATGAAGGATGTGTAGGAGGGTCTACCAAGGTCACTTGTGGCAAATGTGATTTATTATAATGTTAATATTAAAGAATTTGTATTTAATGTTTACAATGACAAAGATCAACTTGTGTTTTGTGACAATCTGGCTGAGATTCTCACATATGATCCACTGTTACACACTGACAATCATTGTTGTTTTGTTAGTGCAGTTGTACCAAAGATACCTTTCTCTGTAGCCATGTATTTATTGTGGTGCTTGTGAACCCATCCCATCTTTCAGTATTGGATTTATCACTGTATGTCTTTCTGATTTGATGTAAAATAGGTAATAATGACCCTGAAATTGAGACATGAAAATTGTTGGAAAGGGGATTAGTATAGTCCTATGGTTACACATATTCAATATGAGGTAAAATACATTCAATGTGATGGATATAACCCTTAACCTTTTCCTCCATATATATGCATTTTTACACATGTGCAACTAGTGTAGATCCAGATCTGCTGGCACATCTATGCCATCTGATCAGGATCTGCACTGGTTGCATTTTGGTCAGAAATAACCTAACAAATCAAAAAGCGAACAGTACAGATCCTGATCAGACGGCCGGAATGTGCCGGCTGATCTGGATCTACACTGTTCGTCCATGCAATAAAGGTGTGTCTATGGAGGAAAGGGTTAAACCTGCAGACACTTGAGTCAGAGAGTAAATGGTCAATGCAGAGTATCCCAGGAATGGTTCAATGGCTGGCCAGGAGAATCTATATTTACACTGCACCAGTATTTAACCCTTTCCTCCATATATATGCATTTTTACACATGTGCAACCAGTGTAGATCCAGATCAGCCGGCACATCTGTGCCGTCTGATCTGGATCTACATTGGTCGCATTTTTGTCAGAAATAACCTAACAAATCATAAAGCAAACAGTGCAGATCCTGATCAGATGGCACAGGTTTCCAGTTACATGCCTAGATATTGGATACATGCCCAGAGCTTTAAATTTATCTTCGAGCCAAAAACAAAGATAACTCCTGAAGTTGAAGATTGACCAACATCTGCCCAGTAACTGTACAAAGAATTATTGAAAAATACTGTAAAAAACTGGTAAAAGCAATAATGGACTAAAAAGATATGATATATAACTCTACCTTGTTCCATTTTTGAATTAAACCCCTTTGATTTTTATAGAGAATTTCTTGTCCAGAGCATAATGATGTCACCATATGTTCAAATGACTTCAAACTTGGTATGCATGTTTCTTGCAACGACCCAAAGGGCTGTGCACAAGAACCATAACTCTACCTTTGTCCATTTTTGAATTATTCACCTTTGATTGACTTAATAGAGCATTTCTTGTCATTCTTTTAAATTATTCCCCTTTGATTGATTTTTAGTGCATTTCTTGCCAAGGGCATAACTTGTTGTGCATATTTCTTGCAATGAGACAATTAAAAGGTTATTTTATTTTTGAATTTTGTGCAAATACACTGCTAATAACTGTACAACAAAAAATGAATTATGTGGACTAACAAAAATTTCGTCAGGCGACACATCCGACTCGCGGAGTTTTAGTTTTTATTAGTTTAAGTTAGTTTACATTCATTGCAGTCCTCAGTTTTGTTCACAGAGCATTGAAAGTACACACAGCAGACATCAGTACAGATGGGTGCTCTGTTGTCATGGTGGTGACAGCTTGCTCTACTCTGTAATGACCTGTGCCCAAGGTTATAAAACTGAGCATGGAAACCAGTCTCAAATCTCAAGCAACCTGTCGCCATTTCAGCCAATCAGATGCTTGAGATTTGAGACTGGTTTCCAATGTCAGCTTTATAACCTTCAGTCATGTTATCTGATCAACTATAATGTTACTGACCTATTTTAGATAATTACCCTCTACTCCATATATACAGATTTTATTGCATGTGTGACCTGTGTAGATCCAGATCAGCACATCCATGCCAGCTAATTACTTATATCTTTTTTTTTCTTAAACAGAAACATATATTTCAAGGTAACCTTTTCAGTACGAAAATGAAAGCGAACTTAATTATCTCCCTTGATGGTAATATGCTTATTTCAAAACATGCAGAATATCAATTATTTTGGGTGGCAGTATAATGGCATATTTGATCAATTCTTTAATGGATATACAGGCATGTATCTATACATTTAATTTAAAGAAGAATTCCTTGAAACTGCTATGAAACATACAGAAGATGTGACGGTGAAGTGTAAGAATAGCCAAGGACAGTAGTATGTTGTCTATCTTCCTCATTGTTAACCCTTTCCTTGATATATACGCATTTTTACGCATGTGCGACCAGTGTAGATCCAGATCAGCCGGCACATATGTGCCGTCTGATCAGGATCTGCACTGGTCACATTTTGGTCAGAAATAACCTAATGAATCAAAAAGCGAACAGTTTAGATCCTGATCAGACGGCACAGATGACCCGGCTGATCTGGATCTAAACTGTTCACCCAAGCAATAAAGGTGTGTCTGTACAGGAAAGGGGTAAGTTGGCCCTCATCGCTCACTTGAGCTTGTGTTAGATGTTACAGAGTTGTCAGACCAGTGCTGTTATTAATTATCTAGCACTTTCAAGGCGATTGAGCATGATACTTATATTTGTGCAAAGATTGATTTTGTGCTCAACCCAGGGCTCGTGGCATAAGCAGTACTATGCACTTTTATTACTGCTCATGAACAGACTCAATCAAATTGAGTCTACAAATATTTGTCATGTTCTGTTTCTTTCCAAGTTCCTTTTACATCAGGGCCGAAGGTTATAAAGCTGAGATTGGAAACAAGTCTCAAATCTCAAGGATCTGATTGGCTGAAATGGCGACTGGGCACCATTTCAGCCAATCAGATGCTTGAGATTTAAGACTGGTTTCCATGCTCAGTTTTATAACGTTCAACCATGGTTGGAAATAAAATTGAATGTGTTTTGAACTAAATCGTGCATTTTGATTATTTGTGATACATGAAAGAAGGGTTTTAACCATTAGTTTTTATGAGACTAAGCAACAATATATACTTAAAGAAATTAGAAATGCAACTTCTTAAAACAAGAAATACATTTCATGTTCAAAGAAGTTGCGTTTCTAATTTCGTCAAATACATATTATATAGTAAAAGAAATTAAAAACTCAACTTCTTTAATCACGAAACATATTTTGTGTTTAAAGAAGTTGCATTTGTAATTTCTTTAAGTACAGATTTTGTATATGGTATGTAAGGAATGGTATTCAAAGTTTTACAATGTCGGTTTTTTTTTTGTTGAGTAGATGATTTGTACTGTCACTGATGAACAAAATTTGTAAGTTGGTAAATAATGTTTATTGATGTAGTCATATATTTCATTGTCTTAGTACTTTCTATTTCATGTTTCACCTTTGTGTATTTTATGAATTTAAAATGGATCACTATTTTTCAACCTGTATTGTTTCTATACAATGCCTTCCAACAGAAGTAAAAATCTGACAATGCAATTTTTGTATATATTTAAATTTGTTCTTCTAATTTCATGTGATTATTCATCAAGATTTGTATTAAAATATAAAACAGTGGTTAAATTTGCTTATCGTTGAATGCTTGCTGTAATTAATGCAAAATTTTCCATCATCCTTAACCTTTACCTCCATACACATGCCTTATATTGCACGTGCAAGCAGTGTAGGTCCAGATCAGCTGGCACACCTGTGGTTGGACTGATTGGAGCCATGTTGATGGAAGTCAAAGCAACAAGACCCTTATAAACAAGTACAGCCATTTTTTCATGTGATTATCATGGTCAACGTTTGTCAGAGAAATTATCTTCAAGAAAAAAAGCATTTTATGTAAAAGAAATTGCAGCTAAAACGACTAATTTTATTCCAAACATACATATTGAAATATAGCCACAACTTATATTCAGAAGTAGGTCACTATACCATGGTTGCACCTTAGTGATGACCTTCACAGATAAAATATTTCGTTGACATTTTGTGCATGTCAAGTGATGTGTTTATGTTCAACGGAAACTTGTTTAAAGTAAAGATTCCTACAACTGCTACAGAGCTGAAGGTTATAAAACTGAGTGGAAACCAGTCTCAAATCTCAAGCATCTGATTGGCTGAAATGGCGACTGGTCGCCATTTCAGCCAATCAGATGCTTGAGATTTGAGACTGGTTTCCATGCTCAGTTTTATAACCTTGGGCACAGGCTGGAAAATTTACATAGTCTTTGTGTGAATTTGAATCAGTTTAAGCTTCAAGTTTTGAATGATTTTGATCGAGAAGTTGATACATTGAAGTGAATAGTGCTTTCTAACTAAAATAATATATATTACTTTGACAAAATTCTTTTCTAACAAGATAAATTTTAATTCGCGATATTGACGCTTCTGTCGTCCCTGCGCCAATGATAAGTTTATGTTCAAGGTTTAGTATTATTTATGCTTGAACTCCATCTATAACTGTGACTGTTTGAAGTAAAAAAAAATGTTCGGAAAAAATACCTTAACACATTCGATAGCGTGACGAACAAGGAAAAGGGAAAACACAAGATCACATGAAAAAATAGCTATTGCACTAAATGTTTGACAAAAAACGTATTTTGGCTGTGTTGCTTTAGATTTAATAATGCTTTTATTGCTCAGCACACACATAAGCAATAAAAGAAAATCCCTGTTAACATAATTATCTCCTCTTGTTCATTTAATTTATGTCTAGGAACATTACGTAATAGTATCAAACTGTTAAAAGTATGAAACCGATAGAAAATTTAAAAAAATACAATGACTATTCTTGAAAATAAGTAGATCTCTTGAAGTAAATGTGGTCACTAAAACCACAAAACCACAAAACGTCTATTAATAAAACACTGCCGACAGTTAAATATTTGAATTGCCAGTTAACTTTATTATTAAACTTCAGCTGCACAATGGCCAGTCTAATTTCTGCACAAACTACGATAGATTATCGTGTTTTCTCACTTCTAAAAATTTTCAGTTATTGTTACAACTAGTCTGTTGTGATTTTCTCTATAGGTTTTAGGTTCTGTTCCTCTGCAGTTTTTTGCTCACCTGTCACGTAGTGACAGGGTGAGCTTTTGTGAGTGGGGTTCATCCGTCGTCCGTCCGTCCACAATTGTTGTCCGCACTCTAGCGGACGGAATTTTGGTCCAATCTTCTTCAAACTTGGTCAGAATGTTTATCTCAATGATATCTAGGTCAAGTTCGAAACTGGGTCATGTGACCTTGAAATCTAGGTCACTGGGTCAAATTGTAGAAAAAGCTTGTCTGCACTCTAGCAGCCTTAATTATGGTGCGATCTTCTTTAAACTTGAACAGAATGTTTATCTTAATGATATCTAGGTCAAGTTCATAACTGGGTCATGTGACACTTAAAACTAGGTCACTAGGTCAAATTAAAGAAAAAGCTTGTCCGCACTCTAGTGGTCATAATTTTGGTCCGATCTTCTTCAAACTTGGTCAAAATGTTTATCCCAATGATATCTAGGTCAAGTTCGAAACTGGGTCATGTGACCTTGAAATCTAGGTCACTAGGTCAAATTATAGAAAAAGCTTGTCCGCACTCTAGTGTTCGTAATTTTGGTCAGATCTTCTTCAAACTTGGTCAGGATGTTTATCCCAATAATATCTAGGTCATGTTCGAAACTGGGTCATGTAACCTTGAAATTTAGGTCGCTAGGTCAAATTATAGAAAAAGCTTGTCCGCACTCTAGTGTTCATAATTCTGGTCAGATCTTCTTCAAACTTGGTCAGGATGTTTATCCAAATAATATCTAGGTCATGTTTGAAACTGGGTCATGTAACCTTGAAATTTAGGTCACTAGGTCAAATTATAGAAAAAGCTTGTCCGCACTCTTGCGGTCTTAATTTTGATGCGATCTTCTTCAAACTTATTCAGAATGTTTATCTCAATGATATCTAGGTCAAGTTCGAAACTGGGTCAAATGACCTTGAAATCTAGGTCACTGGGTCAAATTTTAAAAAAAGCTTGTCCACACGCTATCAGTCTTAATTATAGTGCAATCTTCTTTAAACTTGAACAGAATGTTTATCTTGATGATATCTAGGTCAAGTTCGTAACTGGGTCATGTGACCTTGAAATCTAGGTCACTAGGTCAAATTATAGAAAAAGCTTGTCCGCACTCTAGTGGTCGTAATTTTGGTCCGATCTTCAAACTTGGTCAGAATGTTTATCCCAATGATATCTAGGTCAAGTTCGAAACTGGGTCATGTGACCTTGAAATCTAGGTCACTAGGTCAAATTATAGAAAAAGCTTGTCCGCACTCTAGTGATCGTTATTTTGGTCAGATCTTCTTCAAACTTGGTCAGAATGTTTATCCCAATAATATCTAGGTCATGTTCGAAACTTGGTCATGTAGCCTTGAAATTTAGGTCACTAGGTCAAATTATAGAAAAAGCTTGTCCGCACTCTTGCGGTCTTAATTTTGATGCGATCTTCTTCGAACTTGGTCAGAATGTTTATCTCAATGATATCTAGGTCAAGTTCGAAACTGGGTCATATGACCTTGAAATCTAGGTCACTGGGTCAAATGGTAGAAAAAGCTTGTCCACACTCTAGCAGTCTTAATTATAGTGCAATCTTCTTTAAACTTGAACAGAATGTTTATCTTAATGATATCTAGGTCAAGTTCGTAACTGGGTCATGTGACCTTGAAATCTAGGTCACTAGGTCAAATTAAAGAAAAAGCTTGTCTGCACTCTAGCGGTTGTAATTTTGGTATGTTCTTCTTTAAACTTGGTCAGAATGTTTATCCCAATGATATCTAGGTCTAGTTCGAAACTGGGTCATGTGACCTTGAAATCTAGGTCACTAGGTCAAATTATAGAAAAAGCTTGTCCGCACACTAGTGGTCGTAATTTTGGTCCGATCTTCAAACTTGGTCAGAATGTTTATCCCAATGATATCTAGGTCAAGTTCGAAACTGGGTCATGTGACCTTGAAATCTAGGTCACTAGGTCAAATTATAGATAAAGCTTGTCCGAACTCTAGTGATCGTTATTTTGGTCAGATCTTCTTCAAACTTGGTCAGAATGTTTATCCCAATAATATCTAGGTCATGTTCGAAAATGGGTCATGTAGCCTTGAAATTTAGGTCACTAGGTCAAATTATAGAAAAAGCTTGTCCGCACTCTAGCGGTCTTAATTTTGATGTGATCTTCTTCAAACTTGGTCAGAATGTTTATCTCAATGATATCTAAGTCAAGTTCGAAACTGGGTCATGTGACCTTGAAATCTAGGTCACTAGGTCAAATTTTAGAAAAAGCTTGTCCGCACTCTAGTGGTCTTAATTTTTGTCCGAACCATTGAACAGATGTTAGCAGGTGAGCGACCCAGGGTCCCATGGACCCTCTTGTTGTTTTTCTCGCTGCCTAGGCTATTTCAAAGTTGTTTTATCGTCTTTGATTGCATATTTTTGTAACTCTACAGCACCAATATTCACCATTCACGGTTGTGTCGTTTACATTGCTGATCTATATCAGATTAAATATTCTATTATTTTTCTAGATTTTAGATCATCAACTGCTGGATCACTTATGTTGCTTTTATTCTGATAGATTCTTTTGTTTTTGTTATTTCATTTTATCCGCCCTGACAATTGTCGATTCACGCTCTGTATTGTAAATCCGGGATTTCCTGGGCTTCACTGCATTTCTTTGGGAAAGTCTGTTCTCCTTTCTCATGTCATCCAACTTTCTGTGTGTTGTGTTTCTCTTGTAAACTCGATGGCTCGAAAGTTAAACACGTCGAGCTATTCTTCTTAGCTACACACTTTAAATCCATCATATTTTATCATACACAAGCCTGGCACTGCTGAGACCTTATTTTGTACATGTTTAAACATGTTTCCACCACACCCCACAAGTTTAAAAAGAGGTTAAACTTTCCTTGCAATTTTTAAATAATGTTAACCTGAGAATTTTTTAACATTATCTCGCATACTGCTACTGCTTTAGCTTTGAAACTTTATTTATTAGGGATAGGGGATGATACGTTTTCCATAACATTTGTACTTAATTATAGCCCGTTTTGGCGTAAATTATGTTGTATTCTACGCCTTCTGTAGTTCAGAAACTTTGAAAGCTTCATAAAAATCGTTGTTTTTTCAACTTCTGAAACTTTCTCTTTCCCTCCTTGTCACACATCCATTTTTTCCAAAGTTGCAGAATGTTTTCAAAACTCACCGCTGTCCCCTGATTACTACTGTTGGTACAATGGCGGCCCTTAGTTGTTGAATTCAGTGTATATCATTTCTATCATGTAATTTAGAATAAGCCATGGACATCCTCGGTGACTATTATAAAAAATGTGACAAAAAAGATACATATTTAATGATTTTCTATCAACCGAACTAATTTTGCCAAAAAGTCGATCTTGCAGTTGTTTCCGACTAACGTGAGTTAATTTTGCCAAACTTTTTTCTTTTCTGTTTATAGCCACCAATTGAATGTACCACCTGCCAATTATATTGTAAGAGAGTATTCAACAAGATCAGGTAGAGTAACTTTGTCCAAGTTAACGTACATTTTATATAACATATTGAAATTTAATATTTAGAGTATTGTTAAGCTCTAAATAAGTTAACATGTATTATCAATATCAGCTGGTTGAAATGTTCATATGAAATGGCTTGAATATCGTAATGTATTAAAGAGTGATTTTTAACATTATAATCATGCATGCTGTTTTGATGAAATAATGGAAGATATGGATAAACGGGATGTTAATACAGTTCTGGTGTTTGTGTGTACATTTTTCTTCGTGCGCCTGGCGACCCGACGTAAGACAGGGGTTCCACCAGGGCCTATACCATTACCTATCATAGGCAACCTGTACTGCCTGTCAAGTTCGGATATCACAGGGAGAATTGCAACTTTAAGGCGACAATATGGAGATATATTTGCTCTGTATATTGGACGTGAACTTGTTGTATTTTTAAATGGTTATGACATTATTCACGATGCCTTGGTGAAAAGAGGGTCATTGTTTGTAAATAGACCAGTATCGCGATTAAACGAACTGACGTTCATACACGTTGGATTTATTTTGCAGAATGGACACCAATGGAAGGAACAGAGAACGTTTACCCAGAAAGCACTGCAACAGCTTTGTTTCCGTCGAGGAGGGAGTTATATAGAACAGCTGATCACTGAGGAGGTTCAGCATGCCGTAGATCATATCAACCAGCTAAGTGAACAAGGATCGTTTGACGTCGGGAAGGTTTTCCATACAGCAACAGCAAATGTGGTTTCAACGGTGCTATACGGCGAACGATTTGATTTCGAAGATAAACAAGTACGAAACTTCCTGGACTTGGTCGATAAGACCAGCGAGGAATACTTGCATAAAGAGGTTCTCGTGAATTGCCTCCCCTTTTTGACTCGGCTTCCTTTCGATTTTTTAAATTTGATGGCTACTCGCAAAGTTTTTCATGACCTTCTCGACTGGGCAGATACTTTCATTCAAAAAATCAAACGGCAGCATGATAACGGTATTCAAGACAGCGAAACATTTACTGGACTATTTTTAAGAAAAATGGCAGAAGCAGACAAGAGTAACAAGATGCATACATTCGATTTGGAGAATTTGAAAGGTTCTGCTATTGACCTTCTTTCCGCCGGCAGTGGGACTGTTGCAGAAACTTTGAGGACACTCCTGGTTCATATGATAAGGAACCCAGATGTACAAGAAAGAATGTTTGAAGAAATATCAACGGTTATAGGAAGTCAGTCTCCAACCCAGAATGACAGACGTAGATTGCCTTACACCAATGCGGTCATGCTCGAAGGTCTCCGAATAACACCGGTAGCACCATTCGGACTACCTCGCACAGTTCAGAGCGACATGGTGTTCCACGGTTACCTTATTCCAAAGAACTGTACTGTTCTTCCTAATTTTGAATCATTGATGAGCGACAAAGATATTTGGAAGGAGCCAAAAGAATTTCGACCGGAAAGATTTCTAAACAAGGAACAAACAAAGTTGGTTGTCCCAAAAGAGTTTCTTCCATTCTCGGCTGGTCCAAGATCGTGCG
The DNA here is from genome assembly GCA_038501625.1 of Corbicula japonica. Lineage (NCBI taxonomy): Eukaryota > Metazoa > Mollusca > Bivalvia > Venerida > Cyrenidae > Corbicula > Corbicula japonica. The sequence continues at coordinate 3,096,595 of JAZAYU010000024.1, forward strand.
TGGGGGAATCTTTGGCGAGAATTGAGCTGTTCACATTCTTAACAAGCCTCGTACAAAACTTCAAATTTCTACCAGCAAAGGATGGTGAAATTCCAAAAGTGAATGTAAAATTTGCTATCTTTTTGGAATCTGAACCTTATGAGATGCGAGTGGTAAAGCGGTGAACGTTGAAAGGAAGGAAGCAAGTGCTTGCGACATTGCTAAACAAACTTTTCAAGCTTTACTCTAACCAAAAAAGAATTGAAGGCGCAGAATGGAACATATCAATCAGTCACTTTACAGGACATGTTCATGCTAAGTAAACCAAATGAAAATATTATTTAAATCGTCTCTCTGGCTCCTGATGTTTTGAACGATGTCCTATTTCCTAAAGATTCATAACCAGACTATATGCCGATACTTCGTTTGATTTTACAAATACCATAGAACGACGGTATGAAATACATTCCACACTTTGCGTGTTAGCGTGGCGTTTTAGCGTAACTTTAACAAATAAAATAGTATGTATTCTAATAACCAATGATCTTAGAAATGATTTCAAAGCATACTTGTAGACCTTTGTGTCTAAAATTGCTTCTTAATCATTGTTAGATATCATAGTCCTGTAAACAAGTTGTTAATCTGACTGCACACAGTGCTTCACGTAATATGAAATGTGAATATATTTTAACTTTGGTCTGCCTGATATTGTAGGTCAGTGTTTAAACGATATCAGTAATGCTTTTCTGAACGATTTCCGAATTCAGATGCAAACGGTCTTGTGTTTATGTGTGTCAATGAGTATTAATCCCATGTCTATAAGAAATAAAGTACGAAAATAGAGAGTTTCTCGAATTTCTTTAAAAAGATTATTTCGACAAATTGACACAAGTTATTGTAGGATGAAATTTACCTGGTACGGGTCTCGGCTTTTCGAGGATGTACGAGTGTTTTCCGTTCTGCTGAAAACTTTTTCTTGCTTTTTAAGTGCGCTTGGTAATTAAAGCACTATTTTGTTTTGAACATAACATGCAAATGTAAATACAGCCACTAATGAAAATATATCTACATTGAAATCTAGCCGGCAATGATTATTTTCCTTAAATAAATAATTGCAATTTAAGACTATTTTCGCTATTTGCACTGTTTGAAAAATTATACATGTATCTGATATCATGAAGAACATTGCAAAGGCCAAAAAGAGGCTCAAATTTATGTTAAAAATAAGAAATTAAGGGAAAAAACATAGCGATCAAATGTTTGATACGAAATGTATTCTCATTTCGGCTGTATTACTTATTCACGCTCAGTTTAGACTAAATAATACTCTTCTTACACAGCACATACTAAAACAAAGACAGTACCGTTTACATCTTTTGTTATTTTAAATTTTCAGGAAGCATTTAGTGATTACTGATTTTCTTGTTCAGACTTAATAGCAAATAAAGAATGAAGCGATACTTGTGTGATTTTTTGCCAAAAACATGTATCTTGAAATTTGACGTGCGTTAGAAACTTTTTCATAAGAAATTTCGAAACGGCAATGACTTAAAAATAACTACTAAAAGCATTTGTTCAAACTGTAATCAAAATTTGACCGATGGCTTAAACGCTGTTTTCGGTTGTGCGGAAGGTAAGACTTACTCTTACTTTCTGTTGTAAGCTTACGTTCATATTAACTTTTCAGTTATAGTTGTCAGTTATCAGACTTGTTGGTTTCAAAGGAAACAAGAAATATCTTTAAAAAAGATAAACGGCGTTGATGGAAAATATTTTTATATATAAGAAAGAAAGAAATAAAGACCGTGCAAAAATTTCGTCTGGTGATAATACGTCGATTAAAGAAGACTGTCTAACATTAACTGTACATTCAGTTTCAATAAAATACCTCTTGTAGAGTTAGCACTAATGATGAATAAATGTCATTAAAATACAATAAATGAAAATAATAACAACTTGTTACAAAAGCGAAATCTACCAGCTTTTACGTAAATTAACTTTAAAAGAAAGTGTCCCTCCCGAGTATTGAACCCGGGGCCTCCGGTTGAGAGGCGAGTGTGATAACCACTACACCAAGGCGTTTTGAATATCTGGACTTGAAATTAACAATCAGTATCAAAGGAACTAGAAAGGAACCAGTAAGAACCAGAAATATCTGCACTTCTCTGTCGTTTTACACTGTGTATTGTACTCGAGTGTTTACCTGACACCTATGAATATTCCATATAAAATCGTATTTAAGCCATCAATTGACTTAATTGGTTATTTATACCTTAAATATCTTTTTCTCCAATACAATTAACGCTTTTAAAACGAAAATGCCCGAACATAAAGCGCCAGGTAAATACTTACACACAATATAAAAAATCGTTACGGTAATCATTAACAAGACCCACTAATAACCAATCAAAATAATCTATTTGATTTTCCCGCTGCATAATAAATTTTATTTACAATATTTCATTGGTCGAAAAACTAGGTCAAAAGTGAGCTTAGACAGCTAACGCCGAAAAATAAATTTATGCAAATAAAGATCAGTGTTTTGTTCTTTGGCTGTCAACCTTATTTTTGGCAGGTGAATGCAGTTGTTTAACATGGTAAGGTCGTTCTGAACTAGAAGTTTTGTATAATACTTTCTTATAGATCTTAATTGATTATATATAATATATTTTCAACAAGCTGTGTTCAGACTGACATTCCACTATTTTCAATTTTTATGTAACAAAACATAACAAGCTCGTAAACAATGATTGAAGTTCTAATAATAATACAACTGTAATAATAATAATAATAAATAATAATAATAATAATAATAATAATAAAGAAGAAGTTTTGAAATTAATATACCTGAATAAATTAATGAAAACGCTCGTTCAATAAGTTTTAATCTGAAAACATTATAAAATACACGTGTAAGTACTTTCACTTGAAAAAATACTGGATGGATAGAACGATACTTTCAGAGCGTATAGTAGAATGTTTGGATTACCTTGGATACAGCGAAAGGATGGTACAGCATCGTCGAGATACGAACAAGAAACTAGATGGCATATACAATAACAAACTGTTTCCAATGGAGAGCATCACTACCGGAGGGAAAGGCGAAGGTACAGCGTTGTATTTCGAAAGTGACATCGATCGGCTTTATGCAGTCAATGGCGCCAAATGTATTGAGACCGACTTGGGGGATTGTAGTTCATTCATTTTCCGGTTAGATACCGTCGGTTGTTCACCCGGATATGGTAGAGTGCAGTTAATCAGACGTGCGGACAACTCGCACGACCATCTTTTTCAACCTTTTATGCAGGCGTTGGAGTTTTCATTTGATGAAAGAACGAACTACGTGAAAAATACTTTTTCCTTTTGCTCTGAAAATGCAACTTTTGTCGATGTGAATGGTTGTTTTGTCACCAAGAAAAGTAAAAAGGGGCCGTCAGCTCCTTACAGCAATGCCGTTGTTGCGTACGATTTTGTGACCGGATTTCGTTGTGAATGTCCTACATTAATGAAAAAGTGGGTTCAGCGCCCTAGACTACACGGATGGCCAAATGAAGCGTTGATTGAACAGGTGTCCAAACTAGAGGCCCATGTTGTCCCTGTTGCAGACAAACTGAGCAAATATCCGTTGTTTGAATGGAGAGTATGTTTCACAAAAGCAGAACTTCTGCTGATGGGTTCATTTGGTGAAATGGACATTAAACTGTACATTCTTTTCAAACTAATTGCAAAATCTGTGTTAAAGCCCATTTGCAACGAGATGACATCGTACGTAATGAAGAATATAATCTTCTGGTACAAAGAAACAACACCGCAAACAGATTATGATAATCAAAATCTATTAGAACGACTGAGCGGTGTGTTCAAATATTTAAAATCATGTATAGATACCATGCGCTTGGAGAGTTATATGGTTGCAGACAGAAACATTTTACACGGACGTATTACCGAGGAAGAAAAAACGAAGCTAAGTAATACAATATCACGTCTCATTGGAGAGAGGGGACGGATGGTTTTTAGGGTGGAAAAAATCCATGATGCATATGAGCAACTGGAATCGAAATCTGAAGTATTCAAACAGCACTGTGAAATTCGAAATGAAATAGAAATTCTCATTTACAGAAAAAATCTTGTTTTTAGAGAAATTGACACACCGAATGCCAATAGAACATTACAGGAGTTCCGGGACACTTTGATAGGCGATGCACGCTATAGAGAATTGACTGAGCAAATCTATTCGTTACTGTCACCTGACTGGCAAACAACTGCGGGTAGAGATCCAGAATTTGAAAACTCTGTCAATAATCGCATTGCCAAAATGCTTTCATGATTCAGACTTTTATTAAGAATTACGTTTGAAACAACCACCGCGGCCGCGGCGGGCAGAATATTGATTTAACTTTGTTTTTGTTTACATATTTTTGCTTGAATTATGCCTCTGGTTATATCTGATCGCACCCGAGGACAGGTTTCTTGTTTGAAGCCTTACTAGAACACCTGTAGCATCACAATTTCTTTCGTGTTACATGGAATCACCTTAAAACTATTTGCCTGGACCTTCGATTCGTTTCCGTTAGTAACTGTAAACAGAAGTTCTGAACAGTGGCTAAAAAAGCGGCACACCAACAACATGGAAAATCCAGAAAACATAACAAAATGAATTGTTCATATTTAGTTGTTTTTATTGTTTTATTGTTATTTTATGTATAAATTCATATTCTGTGTAATCTGAATGTATATAATTAAAGAATTAACAATTACACAACAACCTCATAAACAGCCGTTAAAGTAGCTCGATATCAAATATTCAAAGCTTCTGTACAAATTCTGATAACCGAGTTAAAAAACATATAGTCTGTTTTTATTTGACACTTTTGAGAACTATATATGGCAAATAACAAACAAGGGCCTGGTCAGCAACATTTAAAGTGCCCATAATCTTGCTCACTGCGTACACTCACGACACCATAGAAAGGTCCATTATTATTATTAGCAATTTTAATCTCTCATTTGCTCCGTATACAGTTGGTACCTTTAACATCACAAATAACTTTCTACCAATTTACAATTGGCACTGCGCTATGATTTAACTATTAACTAGACTTAAACATGTCACACAAAAGTCTTTCAATAGGAATATTGCCGATTGTTCGCCGAAAGAACACCTCCTCGATGGCACGAGGTCCCACAGTGCGCAAGACCGGAAGCAGCAATAACAGCTTTCCAAATCGAACCTTGCTGGATGGAAGATTAGCGTAGCAGTAGTCAGACAGCATAACCTGTGCCTGGTCCTGAAGGATCTCTACTTGATGGAAATCTCTCAATCCTTTAACTTCTGTAAACATAAATATTTACATTTTTTCACAAGTATTTTGCAAACGTTGATCTGTCAAACACAAACCTAGAATATGTTCTTGGACAATGATGCCTCTGCTGCTACAGCAACATTTGTAACAAAGGGCAATAACTCTTATAAAATGCAGGAAAAAATCTTTTCTATACGATTATTTACACATCCTGTTTGATCATCTGTGCAAGTTAAAAAGAAATCCGCCTGTTTAGTTAATGAGTTGATGCCACAAGATTTGAGGGACGTACGTATTGGCATACGGACGAACGAGTGCAATTTCATATGCCTCCCACTCTGTGGGGCATGAAAACGAATCAAACGGTTTTTGTGTCGCCGTTTCGAAGAAAAGGCGATACATAGGGACCGCTTCGCCCGTCCGTCGGTCCGTCATTCAGTCCGTCCGTCACGAAAAAACTTAACATTGGCTATGACTGCCTTTTCATAACATTTCTTCATCAACCTTTCAAATTATATTGGTAATGAAAATACGACCATGATGATGCCAAATTCTTTAGGTCAACACCAGAGGGCGACACAAGTTTTCAACTAAACACCCATCTAGTTTACTATATAAAGAAAAGACAAATTATATAAATCGGTCCATGTTCTTTTCAAAACTATCAGATATTTTTATTTTGCTAAAAACGGGTATTGTCAGTGGCTTATTATTATATATTATGTGCAGGAGCAGTAAACAAAAACACTCGAGCATTTCTTATAAGAAATAAGTGCTTACTTTGATTATCTACCAGGCTTAACAAATGAAGTGTCTTACCTGACTTGAACAGTATGAGTGCTTTGAGGCAAGCGTACTCCGTCGAGTCCACTCTCATGGCGGAAAACCTCTCAATGACGTCATAGAAAGAGCGGAGCTGAGCGTGCAGCATCATTGCACGTTCGGATTGGTCAGAAGGTGAGAAACCAAGTGCTGCCATCAGGCCGTCTGAAAATGAAATAAAAAATGGTTGTTTAAACATTGAAGCGGCGAGCACCTGACTGTGTCTATTAAAATTTTTTAATGGGCGCACAAAACACGACAACTTATACTAGTTGAAACACGACATCTTAAAACTAATTTACAAGAGTCTGTTTTCAAGCCAGTCAGTTCGTCGGTTAGTCAGAATACAAGATTTCACTGCGATCTTTACCGGGTTTCAATACGCGACCTCTGGATTGCTCACCAACGTGCGTGACCATTATTCAAACAGACCTCGTTCTCATAAAATTCCAAAAAGAAAGTCTGTGAAAGTGGCATTTGAGTGTAACTTACTGATGTCTAGTGAAAGTGACCACTGGGCAGAACTGAGAATAAATAGCTCGCTCCAGGATTCTTCCAGAAGTATCGCCTGATCTCGGAACGGTAGAGCGAGAAAAGACGGGATGTTCCTTGCCCATTTAATCGACATGAAGAGAATCTTAGCCGCAGTTTCATATGTGACTTCGAGTTGAGGGTGGTTCCGGAAGTCTGTCCGCTGGTTCAAGTTGTACTGCGCACAAAATCCGGAAGTTGTTGAACTGAACATAGCGCTGTTTGGTGCAAAGTTTGTGAATAAAGCTCTTGTGTCGGCAAACTGTAACTGCTTCATGTGGTTACCATGGCTACCGTGTGAAGGATTGTCAATATCTGCAACCACAAACAAACCATAACGAACTTGAACGGTTTATGTGAACTATGTGTAATCCATTCATATAAAGGAAGACTAGTTGCTAAATAAATATAGATTTACCGGTATTTAAAAAATAAATTCAAAACCTAAATAAAATATTAAGATTCAATATTATCTTAAAACTGCAAGAGTTAACGGGCGAGAAAACCGGATGATTGAATAATGTGCTCAAATTAGCCGCAGCGAAATTACTTATCTTTACTTCTTTAATTTGCAAATTACTTTCCGAAATTAAATAGGAATTTAGATAAGTTTTCAGTTCATATTTCAAAGACCAAAACATTTTTTAATTTTTAAAAGTTAAAAATATATACCATTGCCCTTTGCGGCTGCACTCTCGCCTTCTGACTTGGTGGTAGACGTTGGTGAAGGACTCTGTTCCGGCATGGAACTGTCAGACCGCTCCGTCGACTTGGGACTCGCTTCCGCCGAGTTCGAGGACACCGGTGATGGGGATCGTGACACAGAGATCTTTTCATCATCAGAAACATGTTGCTCCTGTTTCGTACTAAGGGATTCTTGCGGTTCCCTTTTAGGAGGAGAAACAGGGAAACTAGTATTGTCTAAAGTCATTAGGTTTCTTGTAAATGGATTGACTAGAGGTGACGTCATCGACGGATTCAGGTTCATGTTGCCGAGTTTGACGTTGGGTAAGCCAGTTGCTATTCCGCCATTGTGGTCAGCAGGCGGTGTCACGCGCGACATATTACGATGAAGTTGAAAACTATTTTGCAAGTGAAAGGATGGAGATGGCACATCTGGATAAGGGCTTACACCTGGGGAAACACGGGGCTGAGGGGGTCTAAAGCAGCCTTGTCGTGGATCAGATAATCCATATCCGCTTGGAGAAATGCTGTTGCTAAATGCAAACTCTGGCAGTCCAACTTGAGGTCCATATTGCACGTGACGGAAGTCCGACCTGAAAACAATGATCATATGAGAAGAAAGACGTAAAACTGACCGTGCCAACAACGAACCCTGTGCCCAAGGTTATAAAACGGAGATTGGAAACCAGTCTCAAATCTCAAGCATCTGATTGGCTGAAATGGCGACCAGTCGCCATATCAGCCAATCAGATGCTTGAGATTTGAGAATGGTTTCCAAACTCAGTTTTATAACCTCCAACCCTGAATTCAAATAAACAGAGTAGATTTCTGTGAACTATGATTCCTCGCCGTCAGACATAATTTAACTTTTTGTTCAGTGCTTAAATTGCATATGTATTAAGACGATCGGACGATTTCTTGCAAAATTGTTCTATGGAAAATCAGAATTATTTGTATGTCGCCACAATAGTGCTGTTATTTATTGGTCTTCAATCGTGACACTTTATTCACAGAGACTATTTTGCGTGGATGTAGCCTGCAGGAAGCGACTCCTTTGCTTTGTTGACTTCTCGCGAGATACGGCTTGTCCTGTCCTCCGAGGTATTTCTGTGCGTGACTCAAGAAAGACATTGTAACAATAAGATGCGTTGACTCACTGATGAGGACGGAGGGCTCCAGTCTTTTCAAATCCCAGACAAAAATACTTTCGTTACGCGTTTACCTTTCATTTAATTGCATGTGCACTTATTAGTTGAAGATAAATTTATTATAAAAACAATGAAAGCAAAGTTTTATATTTGATTTTAATGCACTTATAGTCGTCGCACATGTAACTGTCTTTGTTTTGCCTCATACCTTCCAACTTATGTAACACCCTATGACAGTTTATTATAACGAGGCGGACAGGAAATATCTTCTTATGAACTTTCCAGATAACTGTATTTTGTTGGTATTTCATTGTCTACGAAAACGGTTCACTTAAAATTTTTCCCACGAATACATTAACAAAGAGCACGCGCGATGGTTCGGCCCTGTTACTGGGAATAGGATGAGAATATCGACTAGTGGTGACTGAGACAGACAGCTTGACAACATACCTGGTTCTGTCAAGGTATTCCCTCCTTGGATATGGAGAAAGTCTGTCCGGCGGTGCCGAGTCCTCTCTCTTGTACTGGTAACACCGCGGCGCCCTCTCGTGCTGCACAGCTGCAAACACAACATAACAATTCAAGAACATTCCGTTAAACCTGGGTTAAAATATTAGATATATTTTAACCAGATAATGTTAAACCAACTGAAAACCCAGCATAACAATTGTAAAACAATCCGCAAAGCCAGCTCTCGGTTCTCTTGGAAGCATTGTCTTGTCAATACCTTTTCTTTTTTCCGAACAAAAAGTGTGTCGTAAAACAATCGGGTAACGAATAGATATGGAGTAATGCCCAGGACCGTTGCAATAAGTATCAAGTATGTGTCGGTACGGTTGAAATCGCATGTGCCACGATACATACCAATTAATGAAATGTTAAAAGTGTTGCGCAGTATGTTTGTTATAGAACAAAAATACGGATTTCATTTGAATCGACTAACATTGTTATTGGGAAGCAGTTTGTCTAGAATTAAAGGATCATTGAATCAATCAAACAGATCTGGTTGAAAAGCACTTGATTAGAACAACTCTTGCAGAACCATTCCCTGACATCATTGAAGCGCCACTCCGGCGAAGAACCGGCTGTTGATTTACCACAGACGAGTGGACATTGTATAGCTTAAGGACCCGCCTAATGGCGTCTTAGGGCGAACTCTCTAGTACAAGTGATCTTTGCGGGGTTTGTATAAGCTTTTCAGCATCTAACGATTTGATTTTCTGACCAATTAAGAACACGAGAGAGATGTATTGAAAATGAGGATTATTTGCACAAGTAATGGACTGTCAGGAGCTTAAAGGTGCTTCAAATAATTGTCATCAAAGTTATGTCTACCGATTTTGAACTGTGTTACTCTTTTATTTTCTTCGTTTTTTTCTAAGACATTTCTAAGACGTTTTATTATTTTATGTAACAGCTCGCAATTGAATGAAACAGGGTATATAGCATTTAAAATCTGGAAGAAATTATTAACGCGTAAGAAACTATCCGTTTACCGTTTATGACGATCTAAAAATAAATTGCTAATCCTATCGAAAAGTCTCTCCCATACAACTATGAAAGGTTTTCTGTGACTTAAGTGTATTTTAGTCAATGAAATTCATTACATACGGTTTTAAGCAATAAAGTAGCAATTTACCATCTTTGTTCATGCTGACTTCCAGGCACTTCTTAAAGCGACATGCCTGGCACTGGTTCCGGCGGGCGACGTCGACGACGCAGCTGCTGTTCTCCTTACACACGTACTCTAGGTTACGGCGTATGCTGCGCTTGAAGAAGCCCCGGCAGCCGTCACAGCTCTGTACTCCATAGTGCTTACCGGAAGCCTTATCTCCGCACACACGACATAGCACTTCCGGTTTTTGCAATGGCGCAGAATCTGAACATGTAAGCAAACCATTACACATTCGAAAATTATTCTATAGACCCGTCAACATTCACATGAAACGGAGCTTTTTGAAATTCAGTTTACCTATGTTTTATTTCTGACAATAAAAAGGAATTTTGTATCAAACTGCGATGGAAATAACTTCGCAATATTTCAAAGTTGTCGCGATTTCATTTTTCTTTATTTATGTTCTTGGAAACTGATGTGTATTTACAAATACATATAACTGCCTGCTGTCGTTAGTTGTTCATTTTAATGTAGAGGCCACTGTATAAGAGTAAAAAAGTACACTGATAAATTGATATTTCATTAAATACATGCGAGGTATTGGGGGACAAAACTGGACTATATCCTGCATAACTCCTTTAGAGTTAGACCAACATTGCACCAAGCCCCAGAAACGTGAAATAAGTTAAATAACGCTTCAAACGTGAATATTCAGTTATTTTAAAATAAAAAAAATGCGAATGTTTTGTTATGAACATTACTCTTAGTGTTGATCACGAAAGTTATCGCCCCTTTTGTTCAAACATGAATTTTGTATATAAATAATACGGAACTCAATAATAAAAATCTTATATTGCTTTAAGTTTTAAAGCTTTATAGACATTTTGGACACACAATAAGCACGCTTTATTGTTTAAGAATAGTTGCTCGGTCTAAGAATTGTTGTAAAGTTTGTGAATTACGATGAATTGAAACACACCTCCCTTTTATAAAAAAGGAGATTATGTTTACGTTGAATTTCATGTTATCTATAAAAAGAACAAATGTGATTACAATATAAAATAATTAATTTCATTTCACCGCCGGAAAGAATGCCGTGGGGAATTCCTTTTATTTTCTGTTGGTTGCGTTATTCAATATAGTACATATTACCTTTGAAATATAATTTATAAGTTCTCTTTCTGTTCATTATTTGGTATCAGTAATCATTCTTCAGTTTATATATTCTGTATACACGCCCTGTAAACATTCGCTCCACAACCAAAAAGAGAAAATAACAAAATGAGCGAAAACCACTTCCGGGATTGAGCGAAAGCGCTGATTTGTTTACAAAAAGTGAGTATAACCAACATTTTTTTCACTTTATAAGACAGAAACACGAACTTTTCAAAAATCGGACAATGTAGTGCCGTGTAAGAGTGATAAAGCTTCACGGAAAACACGGTATCCTATTTTAAACATGTTAATTGTTCAGGCTAGAACTTTTTTTCCCAGCGAACATTGATGCAGGTTTCTTTACAAACTTGTCATTTCGACTTAATTTTGTTCTTTATATTGCTTTTAGATATTATTTCTATGTTGCGTGTAAATCGAATACCAGTCGCTTGTGACTGCTGTACAGATGGTGTAACGTCTCTTTAAAGGATTTATGCTCATTTTTCAAGAGGTGCAGGAGCTCGTTTTGGAGCGAAATCGTAGGAGGTAGAGCGAAAATATAACTTCATAGTTGGTGTCATTGCATCGCTTTAACTTGTTTGTTAACACATTCATTTGAATTTAAATGTGATAGACAAGCTCCTTGTAATTTACAAGTTAGTAAGTATGTTAATTGAAGTGACATTTAAACATGGGGTGCATATTTACATGTTCGATTTCAATTATCAGTGTAAACTGTACCTGGCTCCCTAAAAGCATATGATGAAAATACGCCTACATATATTTACACCTTATATGAAGTGTAAATATTTTATTTATAGATAAACTTTCATGACCATGTTGTGATCAGATATACGATTTCCCAACAAAACATATTATATCGAAAATCATAAGACTAAATAGATAAAAATACCGTGTTAGGAAGAAAAAAGGACTAGTAAACGACAGGCGATTTAAATCACACTGTCACTGTCAACCCCACACAATTCAGAATACTTATTTATCAAACTTACTTGCATCTTTACTTTTACATGTATTACAAAATTATTACTTTAAGATATATTTGCATTTACTAGCTTTTGATACGATGATGATATTAATTTAACGGGCGTAAAATGACAGAAATAGATAATGGTAAAACAATATATCCTTATGAGGCAAAGATGAACGGAATAGCAGTATTTATGTATCCCAAGAAAATGCGTGAATACTAAAACTGTCATGTACTGGTGCTTGTCGTTTACTCTTCGAAATCCTAAGATAAATAAATATAGGTGCGATGAAAAATGATTATTGAAAACTCCTTCTCGTTGCAACTTTTTTCCACATAAATTGACATTTTGTTCAACAAATATAATATTACTTTATATTGAAATGTCTCGGAGCTGTAACACATGTACGTGAGAAATCTAGATGTTTAGTGAATACGTTTAGACTGACAAACACAGGTATGCTGGTGTTATGTTTTCGCTCTGCCTCTCAGCTTACGCTCCGCAACTAGCTCTTTCGCTCCTACACCTCTTGAAAAATGAACATTAATCGTTTAAAGAGGCATTAGATCACCCGATATCTGTACAGCAGTCACTAGCGACAGGTATTCGATTTACACGAAACACAGAAATAATTTCTAAAAGCAATCAACGAACAAAATTAAGTCGAAATGACAAGTTTGTAAAAAGCATGCACCATTGTTCGCTAGGAAAAAAGTTCTAGCCGAAGCAATTTACATGTTTAAAATATGTAACCGTGTTTTCCGTGAAGCTTCATGATCCTTACACGGCAATACATTCCCCGATTTTTTGAAAAGTTCGTCTTTCTGTCTTATAAAGAGAAAAAATGCTGATCATACTCACTTTTTGTCTGCTTTCACTCAATCCCGGAAGAGGCTTTCGCTCATTTTGTTATGTTCTCTTTTTGGTTGTGGAGCGAATTTTTACCGGGCGTGGTATACACATCCAAAATTTTAGCGAACTCATCCCAAGCTGACCGACAGTTCGAATTTTGATACAGTTGCTGTAGCAACTTAGTATGCAAAGTTTATACTAATAAAAATATAGTACATTATACAAATTATAACATACCCGTAAAAATGTGCGACTGATTTTGAAGTGTCATCAAATCCAACATAATTATTATACTGTGTGAGAACAGCTCAGAGTTAACACATAATAAATGTTGAGATGCCTTTTGCGTAAAAACAATCGTGTATCAGTCGTGTATCTAATAGATTTTTATGAAGTAACAGAATGGATTATATAAAATAACTAAAGTATATATTTTTATACTATCGGAAAACAAGTTTTTAGTTGCCATGTCAGATTAAGGGGAATTAATACCCCACCCATTGTCTTGTCATTACGCGTGCTCTCGGGACAGCACAGGGGTTAACGATTGCGTATTATTGCCGGATAATAACTGACAAATCTTTTTTATTATGCGCAAACAAGAGAATTTTTATTCAATGATTAATTTTAAGGTTTAAGGTAAAAGATTGACTGAGTAATCCTTTCAAAAAGTCGCGCAACTTTGCGTCAAAATCAGAGATTAAAAGCCCCAATAAGGATAGAGGAATACAAATGTTTTTAGATTTCTGATCTACTGTACTAGTATTAAGAAAGGTTTTTGTAGCATTTTGATCTAACAGTTACATAATTCATCAGATCATGTGATCGCTTCAATGGAATCAATAGGGTTTTGGCAACTGCCGAAATGTTAGGTCAACACAACGTGTATGTGTTCGGCAAGATTACCGAAAACAACATTGATCACTTAAAAACTCATTGTAATGAAATGTTCTCATACAGTTTGCAATCTCAGTACATTTTTTCGAAAGGAATTTTGTCAGTCTATGTAAAATCAGTGAAAGGTATTTTCTCCAAAAACAGTTTTTTGTGTGCATGATTATAAATGACATTGTACTAATTAACCGAAAGACGCTTATTGTTGTTTCTTTACTGTTGATTTTGTTTCTGCTGCTATTGCTGCTGATCATATTCGTCATCGTTAAAAAAAGTAATACCAAATATTTTCAGTGCTGCTTCTAACTCTATTGCTATTTGTTAGCTAGTATTTGTTGACGGCTCATCCCATATAAGTATGCAATGTATCAATATTTTTCAACAAAATAAAAATTCAGAATATTCCGCTTATTTGTAGCGCAAAATATCAAGATAAAGAAACATAAGGTTATTTGTGTTTTCAACTTAATAGTATTCATGGGTAAATAAGAACAACGAGTTCTCTTCTGTGTTTGTGTGAACAAGCGTCGGTTTTCAAGAACAATTCGGAAAAATATTCCGATTTACAGTTGACTTAAAAGTTCCCTGATGTTTGAAGCAGACCCTTGTGAGAAGACATTATCGTCGGAGGGACGGTTGCTGTGCACCGAGTCATCGAACCGGCCACGGTTCGAGGTGGCGGTTTGATGCGTAACTTTCCATTTCCTATACATGTATTTAGTATTACAAGACTTGACAACAAATCATAAGCATGTAGAATCCATCCACGTTTCTGAATTATTTTACTGTATATGGTATATAAATGCAAATAAATAAACTGGATAAACTAACCTGAAAGGTGAATCGCCGACATCCTCATCCCTCTAAATACAACCCACAATCATAGCCCAGGACTTTCTCGGGTCTGTCAGGCTCATATACACATGTGCACGAGTTTCTTGAGCATACCACTGAACGATTATGATATTTTCAATCACAGGGGTAAAGGAACAAAAGATAAGTCACTTGATTGAGGCGCACAGAACTGCCAAACCGGTTATGTACTGTAATACCCGTTACGTGTACGTTCTTTATCAAACATCACACCCTCTACTGTTAACTTAGCTATTTCTACGGTGCCTTTTTAAATTTGCATATCTTAAATTTTTATTATTCAAATTTCAATTTTAATCATAATTTAGTTCCAAAGAGAGTACCGCGTGTTATTTTATTTTCTAAATCCACAAAATAACTTCAAAACTATCGAAGTTGTGGCGTTGACTGGTAACACTTGTATGGGACAATTGCTGTTTAATATAGTAAAAAATCTCTCAGAAAAATAGGTTTTTAAAAGAAATCTTCTGACCGCCTTAATTCTCGCTTCTTTGGTTCGCCTTGATTGGTGGACAATTATCATAGAACCGTCCTTGATTGGCAGTGATTGGGGCTGATTGGAAGCAAATAGAGATCAGCAACACACGGATTATCGGAAGCTTTACTCTACAGTCTTATTGGAAAATAATACAGTAAAATATCTAATCATCTACAGTCTGGTCGCTAAAATATCCATAAGTCATGTTAAATTTCTGTCCAACGTGCGGCGACGAATGTACGTGTTCTGATAGATCGTTTCACACAGGTCATTTTAATACAGACTTTTTTAAATTGGTCTAGCTCACTTTTTATAGTGTTCATAAAACGTTTCTTAAAAACTTTCCTTAGTGTCCAAGCTCACGTTTTTTAGTCTTCAAGCTCACTTTCATAGAATTCATGCTCACTATCAATAGCATTCGGTCCACTTTTCATATCATAAAGCCCACTTTCCATTACCTTTAGCTCACGTTTCACCAGTCTTCAAACTAACGTTAGTAGTGTTCAGGCTAACTTCATTTCAGTCAAGCTCACGTTTCACAGTCTTCAAACTTACGTTAGTAGCGTTCGGGCTCACTTCATTTCAGTCAAGCTCACGTTTTACAGTCTTCAAACTAACGTTAGTAGTGTTCAGGCTAACTTCATTTCAGTCAAGCTCACGTTTCACAGTCTTCAAACTAACGTTAGTAGTGTTCGGGCTAACTTCATTTCAGTCAAGCTCACGTTTTACAGTCTTCAAACTAACGTTAGTAGCGTTCGGGCTAACTTCATTTCAGTCAAGCTCACGTTTCACAGTCTTCAAACTAACGTTAGTAGTGTTCGGCTCACTTCATTTCAGTCAAGCTCACGTTTCACAGTCTTCAAACTAACGTTAGAAGTGTTCGGGCTCACTTCATTTCAGTCAAGCTCACGTTTCACACTCTTCAAACTAACGTTAGTAGTGTTTAGGCTCACTTCATTTCAGTCAAGCTCACGTTTCATTGCATTCTAGATCACTTTCCCATAGAGTTAGTATAGTGATAGCTGCTAAGCTCGAATATGCGAACGTTCCCATGGGCGGCGTGGGCAGTAATATGTATTTCCATTACTGTCCATGAACAGGTTCAGTCAAACCGAGCCTGCAACATTTTCATATTTGTCGTGTTCGATGGTTTTTAAAGTTCCATTTTCATCTGCTATATATAATAGCAAATACCCCTCTGTGAATTCAGCCAAAAACGGCAACAAAGGCACAGATAAGACTTTATTAAAAGGACTGTAAAACTCACTATATTAATTGAAAAATAGTTAATTCTTAATTCTAAGCTTACAGTCTTGGGCCTCTATTTCCATGATCATGAGCCGCCCCTTTTTATTAGTTTCAATGCACTGGTGTTTAAGCATATTTCCACAAATTCTACTCGTATATACTTTAGTATTATTTATTATACATTTGTATTTGCAGTCTTCGCTATGTATTTTCAATTTGTGTCTGCGTAACGAATTTCTTGTCGTAAAGTCTTATTAGCATACTTCACAATGCAGTTTAATATTTTCATGTTCACTATTTTTATGTTGTTTTAAGTAATACATTTGTGAAAATTTCGGTGCATTTGTCACACTGTAACGTTTTCTTCTTATGAATGGCGTGTAACATTTACCCCTGGAACGAGTAGAATATTCGCATAAAGTACAGCTGTAGCTTTTTGCAGGTTTGGGCGAGGTTTTGTCCATCGTTGGATTCTTCCACACTAATTTTCACATCCTTATCGGTGTTTTTATTAACATCCTGAAAAATACAGCACACGTTTAAACTGTGAAATAATACGAATGAGAACATTATATAATGTTTCTCTGTTGATAAGCAAACAGAATAGTTCTATGAATGCTCACATTTCTCAAAAGAGACTGGCATTCTGGGATTACGACATTTGAAGCTGAGGGCAACATGCCGCATAGCCAAAATATCACCGTTTTCGAAAAAGTATATCATATAGGAAAATATGTGTTTTTTTGAAAACGGGGATACTTTTATCCGAGTTATTGTAGCTGCATCTCGTGATACAGATCGCCCGTTTATTAGCTGGAATTTACAAAACTTGGCACTACAGCTCTGTTATGCTTATTTAGTTCTACTGACATATGGGCCAGAAGGACACCAGGTGTCTGTGCTTTCACCTGTCCTCGGTCGTATATAAAAAGAAATTTACGGGTATATTCTCCTTACTAACTTAAAACATAGACTGCACAAATATTTAAGTGTAATTTCTCGTTGTTGTAGTATATTTGTTATCTGTTTAAAAAATTCAGCCGACAGATGCAGATACCTATGGGACAGTAGCTTTAGATACTAGTACAGCGAATCCGGATACGATACCCAGCTCTTTTCGAATGGACCCCATGGTTCTTTCACGTTCCCGGTGTATAGCACCAGTTCACGCGCTTATATCCTTCTTCCTGGGAGTAAACCAGTACTATCTGGGTTGAACACTAAGGAATATTTCAGAAATTTCCAGTGTCGTATTCGGGTACATGAAAAACGCCACAGAGACCATAGGCGGATCCAGGATTTGAAGTTAGAGGGGGGGGGGGGGGGCGGAAAATAAACAATCCGACTGGGGGTCCAGGGGGCCCTTACGGTCCCTCGGAGGGTCGAGGGCAAAGCCCTGGCCAGGGGTCCAGGGAGCCGGAGGCCCCCGGAAGCTCCTGTGTTTTAGTCATTTCTAAGGGATTCATGCACATTTCCAGAACCTCAAATATACTTTCCCAGGGTATACAATACAATGTACGAGAGCTCTAATCTACTGTGTGCTTAAGGTATGAATCAAACGGAGACAAAAATAAGATCTTTTGCACAATATATATTTTGAATGTTTGCGTGTTTCCCACTTGGTGCATCCATGTTTGTTGACTCACTTTATTCAAAGGAAAAATATAAATGGAAGTAAGTGAAAGCGGGAATATTTAAAATACAGAAACGTATTTTACTACGAACATGTAAACTGAATTCAAGCGAGAGGAAAAATATAGCAAACACGTAAACTTTAAGTATCACAATCGCATTTTGGGTTAGGGAGGGGACGTAAAATTAAACAACCTAGTACTCCTAGTCTCGAAACTTATTGCGTAGCGTGCGAAAATTTTTTGACATTTATATATATATTCCTATATATCATATTTCATTACAGAGAAAAAAAACTTTGCTTGGGCAATTTTAGGGTGGGGGCGTACGCCGGGTCCGCCCCCCCCCCCCCCCCGGGGATCCGCCTATGGAGACAACGCCGCCACGACATCTGCCACGACTTAAGACTCACCAGATTTCTTTGTGCCGAGGGCCGAGGTTTTGTGATGAAATTTGCATTCTTTTTAATGTTCATCGGTAAAGTATGAACGGCGAAGAAACATTGACGTTAGCTTTTCAAAAACAGAACTTTGCTCTTTCTGTAATAATGCATTATTGCACTGATATCATGATCTTGATAGACGTATTATACGAGCGTATAATTAAAAACTAAATAAATATCTAATCATGGATTATATGTCAATTAATAAATTGAAAACGAATAAAAATAAGAACTTTCTGACGGGCGTTGTTCTCAATGGTTGTTTTATGCTGTACAGTCAAGATAATTATGAACGTTCTTATAAATTTGTAAACAGTAGCAGTCTTTCGTGTAAAATGATGGCCTCATGATTTCGTAGCTCTTCCCGCTTCCCTAGTTCAGGGTTCGAAGTCACGACCTCCTGATTAATAGACCAGCGCATTATCACTATCATCATTATATATTAAAAATTTGTTTCGATGTCTTACTTTAATCTGGGTCTTTTAATTAATACTAATAGAAATAGTATTGACCCTGCTTTGTTCGGTTTTAGTTGTATGAATGCAAAAAAGGGAAATTTTAGAAAAACGTTAGCTACTGTTGAACAAGTTTCTATCAATGATATAGCGGTACAGTTAATGAATGGTAAGAAAAAGATGAAAAGTGCGCATTGGCTGTAGGCCTGCTACTAGAGTCTAAATGTTGTGATCTGGTTGCAAGATTTCTTACACATTTTAAATTTTACGAAGACACCGTTTTCTCATATGTTTGCTTTGCGGCACAATAAAATTAAGAAAGAAATCAGCAATTTCAAGAATCAATAGCATGCCATGAGATGGGAAAACTATTTAGTAAGAACAAGCGACCAAAACAGAAGTAAGTAGCTGTGCATTTGTCGGAACAAAACGTAGTCACAAGGTCACGGACCTTGCCCCCAAACTTCCAAAATTAGTCGGCGTAAAGATGAGTCATGCTTTTTTTGTCAGTTTTAAACTTATTGTCTTGATTTCTTCAATGAAAGCTTGCATTTTGTTTTCAACAAGTGTTATCTAGTTTGTGAAGAACTGAAATTCAAATAATACTTAACTTCACAACTGGAGGTATAGCCATGTTGCAGTATAGTAACCAGGTAATTTGCACACACAGTATGACTTCTTCAACTTCTTCCCGGTAAGACTAAGAGCTGGGATCTTGCAGACCGTACTTAGCTCTGTGCGACTGTGTATATGTAATGGTGTCAGTCTCCAGAGATTAAAATGTCTTTTTAAAATTATTTACAAAATTGTCAATTTGACATTGTGTTGTCGGGACACTCCCAGCAGGAGGGACCTGAAGGCTTCCACTTCCAGGGTTGGCGCAGCAACAACAGATGGTGAGAGGTTGTTCCATTCTCAAGCTGTCCTAGGGAAGAAGGAATTGGCATATCTGTTGTCACTAATGCGTTCTTGGAAGAACCTGTGGTGGCCTCTAGTGCTTGCATCATTGCGCTGCAGGTACTTGTTAAAGGGGATGTATACAAGATTTTCTCAATCCTGAACATCATCATCAGCCTTGACTGTCTGTGGGGACTTTCCAGTGACTCCCAGCCTAGGTCTGATAGCATATTCATGACACATCCTGTGGTCCTTGAGTGGTAGTCATTGCAGACATAACTGCTCTCTCATCTGAACATTTTCAAGGGTTTGTATGCTGGATTGGGTATAGGGATCCCAGACGGTTGCCGCATATTCGAGTATCAGTCGAACCTTGGTCTAGTATGAGGCATCCCTAACAGGTTGTGTGCATTCCCTCAAGTTCCTTTGAGGAATCCAACAGTACGGTTGGCCTTACTTGCTGTTTTGTTAATGAGCCTCCCAAGTGAGTGTGTTGGATACTGTCACTCCCAAGTACAGTGGAGATCCAATATAACGCGGTCCTAGAGGTCCAGACCCTGAAAGTGTGTGATTATCGGATCCGGGATATTCCGGGGACAAAGAAACTTACGCTAATCATAAGTCAATATAGGGGATGTATTGTTACCCTGGATAAGCACTATAATACATGTAAATAGTTATTTATCATTACGCTTTATCGGTATTTGAAAATAAATCATTTTGTTGCCATGTTGTTGTTTTTCTCTCCAACTGGTGCTACAAAATTAACACAATGTGAGTTTTACCCACAAACGTTTAAACTGCAGGTTAATGTTCTCATGTGGAACTACATGTATTTGTAAGACCTGTACGCTGTCGAGCATGAAAACAGATTCTCAACACATGTCAAATTTAGACATAAGCTTCTCAAATTAGAAGTCCATTTAATTTAACAACATCAGACACATTTATAAATTTATTGGCAGTAGGTGTGAAAAACAACCATTTAGTAAATATTTAGCCTCCTTGATTAGCAGACCCAGTGTTTGGACAGCAATTTAACAATTTTATGACAATTTGCTTATTAAAGAAACATAGTTAACAATAATAAAGAGATCCATAAGAAAAAAAGCTATTTTTTCAACAATTCTCAGTATGTTACTGAATGACCATCATTGTCTTTATCGATTAACGCGGTATTGACATTGTTACTTCCCTTTTATTCCCTTTCCATTATGCAAAATTTGCCGTTGATAGATGTTTACTATCAATTTATATGGGAAAAACGGGATCCACAGGTTGACCGCGTTATATTGGATTTCGCGATATACAATGTAGCAGATCCCGAAATAGTGGAGCTCCTCTGTATTTACTGGCTTTGATCTCTTCAAGTTGGTGGTCATGGAGGAAGTATGTTGTGGGGATTGTAGTTTTACGGCAGTGTGTATTTATGTTTATTTCTTAAATATTTATGTTTTGTTGTATTGATTATTTCAGTAGTACAGGAGGATTTGACAGTTTAGAAACGGCAGCAGGAGGGGCTCAGGGGGCAAAGGGCAAAATGAACCCTTATGCCTCACACAAGTACGAGGAAGAACCTTCACGTGAACCCGTGCATGCTGAACCAGTGGTCAGTCTAGCCAAAATACAACCAGGACTGTGTGTGGCTGGCAGCAAGGACAAGGTATCTTCCAGATGTTTTTTGTCTTTGGATGAGAAGAATTTTCAGGGCTCCCGCTGGGATTTTTTTTGGAGCCCATCTAATAGCTCTATTTTTTCACCTATACCCTCATAGATATTACAAACAACAATACAGATTATTAAATATATTTAATTCTTGACAAAATGACAATAATAAATTTGGCAAGGTGTAAGTATATTGGAGACCTTCAGACACAAATTACAATACATTGATTCTGTTTTGGCCTCATAATTCACAAATGGAAATTCAGACTGCCATTATTCTTTGAAATATCATGTTGCAATAGTGGAATTTCAAAGTTGAAGTGATAAAAACTACTATTGTTTGATTATTTTGTCATATTTTTTTGAAAAAAAAAATCAATTCAGAATGAATCTTTAACCTTTCTGTAATTATTTAAAAATTTATTTTACTAGCAGACATTATCTAGGGGTGTCATCATTTAATCGGGTGCGCAAACACCTCAGGTGCATCACACTATTTCAAACACAGCTACGACGAATCAAACGTTCAACTCCCCGTGGTGTATTAATCCCAGCACTGACAATTCACTGAATTCATGTTCGATCCCGTTAAATAACGATTCTCCACAAGTGAGACCCTTGAACGCTGCCTGCTAGGGATCCTGGGGGAAAGATGACTCTCTTATTCTGAAAGAGAACAATGTAAAATTAGGTTCACTGAATGTAAGTGGGTTGAAAAAACGTTTAAACTATCAAGATTTTCTGGATTTTGTAAATACATTTGATATTTTGTGTGTAACAGAGACACATTTAGATTCTTCTGATATTGTTGATATTAAAGGTTATACTTTTATTTCTAAACACAGGTCACAACTCTATCGTCGTAAATCGGGAGGCATCGGAATTTATGTGAAAGATATTATTGCGCCTTACGTCACACTAATTTCAAATGAATCGGAATATGCACTATGGGTAGCTATCTCAAAAGGTTTTACTCACTATGACGAAGATGTCATTTTAGGTGCTATTTATTTGCCCCCTGAAAACTCTAGATTTTTTACAAATGATTTGTTCAATGAATTTGAGAACGAAGTTATACAAAAATGTAGTGATCACAAATACGTTTATTTAACAGGTGATATGAATTCAAGAATAGGTACATTGCGCGACTTTGTTCGTACGGACTCGCATTTTAATGAGTTTTTTGACATTGAGGAAGAACTACAACAACAACTTGACAAAGTCACTATCCTTGAGAATCTATCTATACCTCTGGAAAGAGCCTCAATGGATACAAGATCTAACTCTCATGGTTTTCACTGTATAGATATATGTAAAAATAATAATTTATTTATTCTAAATGGAAGATTTTCATCTGACCAAAACATAGGCTATTATACATTCCGTGATAAATCGGTTATCGATTATGTAGTAGCAACCGCCGAATGCTTTAATAACTTAAGGTCTTTTGAAATTATAGAAACGGATTCAATTTTCTCCGACGGGCATAACGCTTTAGCATGGTCGTTTAAAAAGTTAAAGGAAAATGTAAACTCACAAAAACCACAAAATTTAAAAAAGAAATATGCATGGAAAACAGGCTTGGAATCGTCCTTTTGTAATAATATTAATAGTACTTCCCTAGAAACTTTAGAATCGCATTTAGATACCTACCCACAGAGTAAAGAAGCAATTGAATACGTCATCGAAGAATTACAAGTTATCTTTTATGATGCAGCTCGTCATACCTTCCCTGAAAAATTTGAAAACTTTTTTTCATATACTATATCTAATGACAAACCATGGTTTGGACCAAAATGTAAACTGGCAAGGAAAACATATCACAAGGCCAAATATGAATATTCAAAAGATAAGAATTACGACAATAAATTAACGTTACGTAATGCCAGTAAACAATACAAACGTACTATGAATTTTTACATCAAAAAGCATAAAGAAACTACTTCTATTAAACTTAGGTCAATGAGTGAAAAAAATCCAAAACAGTACTGGAAATTTTTAAACAACCTTAAACCAAAAAGGAAAGAAGCCCCTTCTCAATCAGTTGAAGACTTTTATGATCATTTTAAAACTATAAACGCCGAATCAGTCAACGATAACAGGTTTCTTAATGATATTAATGATATCTCAATAACACGTAATTCAAACGAATATTTAAACTCATTTATTACCGAAACTGAAATTAATAAATGTATCTTAAGTTTAAAAAATTCAAAATCATGTAGCTCTAATGACAATATACTTAATGAATATATTAAAACAACAAAAGAAATGTTTACTCCTTTTTATTGTAAGCTTTTTAACAGCGTCTTAGATACTGGTTTTATCCCAGAGTCATGGTTAGAAGGAGTAATAATACCAATATATAAAAATAAAGGTGACCCAGCAGACCCTAATAATTATAGGCCAATAACTATCTTAAGTTGTCTGGGTAAACTGTTCACTTCTGTACTAAATCGAAGGTTAACTCACTTTCTAGAAGAAAATAATATTCTTGATGAAAATCAAGCAGGTTTTAGAAAAGGATACTCGTGCAGTGACCACAACTTTACCCTTCATGCCTTAATTGAAATTTTAAAGAAACGAAAACAAAAACTGTACTGTGCTTTTATAGATTTTTCCCAAGCCTTTGACAAAGTCTGGAGGGTAGATCTCTGGCACAAACTCTTGAAAAACTCGATAAATGGTAAATTCTTCACGGTTATCAATAACATGTACAAAAATATTAAGTCTCGTATTTCTCATAATGGTACTTTATCCAACACTTTTGTCTCAAAAATCGGAGTCAGACAAGGTGAGAATCTTTCCCCAATACTCTTTTCTATGTTTTTAAATGACTTACAGTCAACATTACATCTAAATGGTTCTGTCGGAGTAGAGCTAAAAGATCCCTTGGATCTCACCCTTTGGCTTAAACTATTAATCTTACTCTACGCTGACGACACCGTATTACTGTCTGACTCCCCTTCAGATTTCCAAACATGTTTAGACACCTTCAACGAATATTGTAATAATTGGCACCTAACTATAAATTATTCAAAAACGAAAATTATTATCTTTGGGGCAAGACAACTTAGAAACTATAACTTTAAACTTGGTGAAACCCAGATTGAAATTACAGATAAGTACCACTACCTAGGATTAACTCTCTCAAGCAATGGATCCTTTCTAAGTGCTAGGAAACACATCGCAGAACAAGCCAATAAAGCTATGCATCTACTTTTTACCAGAGCTAACAATGCCGATTTGCCAGTTGATTTAATGATAAAACTCTTCGACCATACCGTTTTGCCCATATTAACATACGGATCCGAAATATTTGGCTATGAGAACTTAGACATTTTAGAACCAGTGCATAATAATTTTTTAAGGAAAATCACTTATGCCAGAAAATCTACTCCAATATCTTTTTTGTACGGCGAACTCGGTAAATATCCTATATCAATAACAATCAAAAGTAGAATGATTTCTTTTTGGAACCGGTTACTTCTTGGAAAAGAACAGAAATTCTCTCGCCAGATTTATACTTATATGACAAATCTTCCTGATAATAACTATAAATGGATAAACAAAATAAAAGAAATTTTAATCTCCGTTAACAGATATGACCTTTTTGAAAATCAAGACGAAATAACTCAGAGAAATACTCATAAAATTATCAAGGAAGCGCTTATTAATAAATTCAAGCAATCATGGCATGATGACCTTCTAACATCAAACAAAGGTCAGATATATCTCAGCTTTAAAGAAAGCATTGAACTTGAACCCTATTTCAAACTTTTAACTAAAAAAGAGTATGCTAACCTTTTTAAATTTAGAACAGCAAATCACCACCTCCCCGTGGAGACTGGACGCTATGACGGAACCCCTTTTATCGACAGGAAATGTACACTCTGTGAAAATGACCAAATAGGATCAGAACAACATTACTTATTACAACGTCACTATTTTCATAATGAAAGAACACAATATTTAAATACTCCACAGGAATTGTCACTGAAATCTACTCTATCGTCTTCCTCAGCTCCGCACCTCAGTAAAGTCTCGAAATTTGTATCTACATGTATTATAATGGAAAAATTTAAAAGTTAAATATCTCCAACATAATAAATCCGATGCCTCCCAACTACCAAATAAATAACACAACAAGCAGATTACATATATACTATGTTAAATTTATTTTTGCTATTACTAATGTCAACCATTATGTGTTAATAGTGTGTTACTGAAAATTGAATTAACACGACCGTCCATAATTTTAAGGAATATACTTATTTCGACAAATGCAATTTAATTTATCTTTGCAACATTAAAAGTACACTTACCTCTACTATTACTAACTATAATTCATTGACTGTTAATCCATTCATAAATCCGCCACCACGTGGTACTATGTGTATGCATTGCTAATTTCCCGTAGTGATGTTTACACAGAGGTAAATCAATCTAGGTCACTTTATTGAAAATACTGGGGCGTAGCTAGCGTATACGCATAGATCGAGAGAATTTGTTAAATTCGTACCTCTCTTAGCCAACTTTCGTTTGTTCAATGGACGTTTTTTGCACTTCTCTCAACCAATTTACTACAATAATTTATAATCATTATAACAACTGACATACATCTCCTCCCCCACTATTTCTGATTTAAAATTGCTTTATGTATTATACAGTAATTGCGTGTATGAATGAAAGAACTTTTGTAATATGCCTGTTTGATTGTAAATAAGACCATCTATTTACTTGTTCCGGAAATTATTTCAATATTATGTTTCATGAATTTTGACATATTGCCCTTATTGTATAACTTGTATACTTGGGTGAAAATAAAAGATTTGTTCTGTTCTGTTCTGTTCTATTAATAATTACTGACAGTCAGTCCTGATCATAGATAATCATCTTAATTATCCAATTATCACCTCTTATATGTTTTCAAAGAGTCATAAAACTCGTAATAAACTGTCAAATTAACAAGCTGTTATTTTCAACATCCATGTCGCTTACATCATTATCACGCTCATATCATTTACAATAAGAAAATGGAGCTTACGTTATTGCGATGCATATATATTTTGTCGTCAGTAATGTCGCCTATGGCAAATAATTGTCGCCAAATTATCTTTTTTGTCGCATTTGGCGACATTGGCGACCGACAGCAGGAACCCTGAATTTTTCTGCTAAACAAATACTTTTGAGACAAGAAATAAATATGAAAAAGATTGTCCAAAGATTTAGATAAATTGTATTTGAAACAGAAATTCCCATATGTCCAGCTCAGACTTCTTCTTTTGTTAGTAAGTGTTTATGCTAGCCATATTGTTAAATAAATATCGTTTTGTTGTTTTCAAGTAACAGTCTGAAGAACTTGCTTGCTACTTTGTAGACTGTGACACTGTATGATTACCACAACCACAGACTGGAGGATCGCTGGACTGGTCATGAGAGAGAAATCACTAAAGTAAGTACACAAATGTCTGGTATGTTACATTAGATCAACAACCACATTTGTTTGCCAGTAATTTACTAAACAAATTGATAAATATCAGTTTTACCCTTTTGTCCATATTTACACCTATATGCCCTGCGCAAACAGTGTAGATCCAGATCAGCTGGCACATCAGTGGATCTACACTGTTCCCTATTTGATTTATTATGTTATTTCTGACCAAAAAGCAAACAGTGTAGATCCTGATCACAGGGCTCACATGTTCCTGCTGATCTGGAACTACATGTACACAGTTCGCACATGCAATATGGAGTACTGTAAAAGGTTAACATTTTGGTAAAAAAATGTATGTAACTGTTATACAGTCTACATATTTGGGCTTCACACACTTTAAACAACCCAACTGTTTTCCATACCCATATGAAAACTGTCAAATATTGATTCAGTCCTTAAATATATTTTGAGAATGTGATTTGTATAGATACATTATGACATATGATTTATGTTGTCAGGTGTGCTATGGTATCCACTGCCAGGGGATATTCAGTGCCTCCCGGGACAAGACGGTGAAGCTGTGGAAACGAGGCAATGCTCACCCAATCCGAGAATACAATGCCCATGATCTTGTTGTATCAGCTATACATCTCAATAAAGGTGAGTCAAAGTATAATTTGACATACTGTGGAGATCTGTAATAACCCAAGTATATAAACTAATGTCCTACAGTGTAGATCCTGATCAGATGGCACAGATGTGTCTGCACTATTTGCTCATGCAGTTAAACCTGTTTAAATTGAGTAAGAGGTTATCAATTTGAAAGTTGGAACATGTAGTCATCATAAACGTCATCATTAACAACAAGACCCATTACTACACTTGGATTTTGTGTTGAAAACTTTTATGCACTTTGCCCATAATTCAGACTTAAAATTTTTATTCCCAATCAACAAGTTCTTAAACTCTTCACAAAATATTTTAAACTATTTCTTTTTCAATTAAGCCCATAGTTATGGGACATGGAGCTTTTAATTTTCAAGTTGAATAAACTACTATCTTAAAATAAAATATATCAAAGGATTATTTTTTTCAAAATTGCATTTATTTTAAACAATATGAACCGAATAGATGATCACACAGTCTACTCTTACAGCTTATTGTAACAAAATCACCAAATATTAGTCTACTCTCCTTCAATTAAAAAATTTGGTCATCTTAAATTATCAAAAGAATCATCAAAACATATTTTTCGATGACAGGGCTTGTATGTTATAAGCCCATCTAAAAAATTTCCAATTCACTGTCAGGGAAGTTTACAGAATGCAGTTTGAGTGTATGTTTGCTTCATTGCAGACAACAGTTTACTATGTAGTGGTTCTAGAGATAATACTATCAAGTTGTGGGATGTCGAGACCGGCGAGTGTCTACGAGAAAACAGAACCACCAGAAATCTAGTAAGTCACCTGCTGAATCAACTTACCATGTATGTAGCTGTTTTTGTTGAAGATGTTTCTATGTTTCTGTTTACTTGTTAAATGACCTTTTTTTGATTGTAATATATATATTTGTGTACTTGTGAATCATTTCAATGACTTCTATTAGTATATATGCATTTACTTGTGATCAGGGCCCAAGATCATAAAACTTAGTTTTGAGATTAGTCTCAAATCTCAAGGATCTGATTGGCTGAAATGGCGACTGGTAGCCATTTCAGCCAATTAGATGCTTGAGATTTGAGACTGATCTCCAGATTTAGTTTTATGATCTTGGGCACTGTGTAACTTATTGTCAGTCTTGATTGAGATTTTGAGACTTAATTATTCATAGAACCTGTTTATGTTAGTTAAACACGAATATAAAAAACTATCTTGTCTTGTTACTTGATTAAAAAGAATCTGGATTTCTTGTCACCAAAGTTAAAGTTTTGGTTTTGTCATATGTCTATGAAGTTCTGGTCAAGGCTTGTGCTGAATTGGAAAACAATGCTAGTTTAGTGTACTGTAGCTCAAATACATGTCTTTTATTACACACAAGTCAACATTGGTAACAGGATCTTCCCGGTTTTTCAGATGCATACAAATGTCCTATGCACTTAATACTTGGAATATATTTTCTGCATGAACATTGCCATTGGTGACAACAAGATTCATAACTCCTGTTCCACTATTTCTTAAGTTAAGACCCTTTCAAATGCAACACATGTTCTGTTGAACACCAAGTTCTAGTTAATACCTTTGTTATCTGCTCTGTTTTAACAGAAAATTAACTGTCATTATTTTTACTTACTCTCTGCTGTTTCAGGTCACTGATGTGAAGTTTGTTCCTGAATCTCATTTGCTGGTACAGACAGGTGAGGACAAGGAAGTTAGGTAGGTACTTTCTTGAATGATCAATACAATGTTAATTTATAGTTTAACCCTTTCCACCATAAACACACCTTTATTGCAAGGGCGAACAGTTTAAATCAAGATCAGCCGGCACATCATGCTGTCTGATCAGGATCTTAACTGTTCAATTTATAATTCGTTAGGTTATTTCTGACCTAAATGCAACCAGTGTAGATCCTGATCAGATGGCACATGTGTCGACTGATCTGGATCTACACTGGTCGCACATGCGTAAAAAGGCGTATATATGGAGGAAAGGGTTAAAATACATCATGATGTCCAGTGCAGAATCATCTTTAAGAAAAGAGCATGTTGTTGTACAATAAACTGTTGCTGTCTGCCTCAATTCTTAATGAACTCTTTACTTAATTTATACATGTATGCCTTTTATGGCTGCATAGTGAAGATACAGATCAGCTGGCACTTCTGTGCCATCTTACGTATATCTACATTTACACTGTTTGTTGCTTGGTCAGAAATAACATTTTGAATATAAAATTGGTGTAGATCCTGATCACATGACATGGATGTGCAGGATCCATACCAGCTGATTTGGATCTACACCGTTCCCCTATGTGTTAAATAATGAGCGACTTGCCTCTGTAGTATGACCAATTTATACCTATTAAGTCGTTTTAGGTGAAATATTCATTAAGTGACTAGAAAGTCGTACTTTATGGAGGCCCATCCATGAAAATTGAGTAGAAATAACTGCATGATTCCATAAAGACTAGTACCCAGCTGAGGTGGATATGGCATCTGCCTTGATGTCCACATTATTATCTTTAAATTTACATATTGCAGATTATTTGATACACGGACTATGACGGTATCGCACAACTTCCCCAGGAAGCAGTACATCCAGATGTGTTGCGATGTCAGTAACGACGGACACTACTGTCTGACGTGTAGTAATGGGTTTGGTGGTAATGGTTGTGAAGCTACGGTATGTTATAACTGTCTTCTATCTGTAAATATTTCCAATCTGCAGTTTGTTCCTTCATATTACCAGTCTAAGGCACTCACTATTCATTTGTCTGTAGTTTATATTTGACAGGCTTATTGTGGATTAAGCTGGGAAACATTGTACATGTATGTAAGTTTGGGATAATTTATGGGCCACCTATGACAGTCCTAAATGTCGGATTAGTCATTTTAAAATGTTTCCAAATTTTGACATTTCATTCAGAAATGATGCTGAAAATAGACAATGTCCAGTCTGCCAAAAATGTGAAAATGGATTGTGTCTTAAAAGCAAATGAATGGAAGCTGTTTCGCAGCAAACATTGTGCACAGTGCAATAAATTGTAAGCGTCTTTTACTGTAGTCATGCATCTTAAAGCAATATGTCACACTGGTCATCACCAGTAATTATACTTTGTTAGATGAATAAGCCTTCATCATAGAGGATACATTTGAAATGGTAATACTATTTTGTGGTATTCAGTGTTGTGTGCTTAAGAACATGTGCTGATTAAAAACCATATTAAAAAT
Organism: Corbicula japonica; assembly: GCA_038501625.1. Classification (NCBI taxonomy): domain Eukaryota; kingdom Metazoa; phylum Mollusca; class Bivalvia; order Venerida; family Cyrenidae; genus Corbicula; species Corbicula japonica. Next base: position 3,127,581 of record JAZAYU010000024.1, read on the forward strand.
TCTCCCTAGTAAAATTAAAATTATCTTCCTATAAATTAAGGAATGGCTTAGAGGGAGACTTGTCCAGAACTTTGTCCTCTGCTCAGCCAAGGGAGAAATTTTTTCCTAAGACGTTTCTTACAAAAGGTCATAATCCTAATTGACTTCTACTTAACATTAGAAAAAATTCTTCCTGTTCTGACAACCTAATCCAATCCCTGTAACCCATACAGACATACAATTCTTGCAGTTATGGGACTTGAGAAAGCAACAGATTGTACAGGAGTACAAGGGTCACACTGAGGCTGTCGAATGTTGTATATTCCTCACTAGTCAAGGGAGAGAATTGGTGGCCACCTCGTCCAGAGATTGTACTGTCCGAATCTGGGACCTACATACTAGAGGTAATTCTTAAAATTTATATAAAAATAAGAGTCTATTTAGGTGAGGTGGTTTAAATGATGCACAACAATTACAATTTAAGTAATTGTCTAGACTATAAATGCAAAAACTGTAATGGTGACAGACAATGCTCATAGCATGTGTAACATATAATTACTACAGTAAAAAAGCTGGTAGGAAATCTGTCAGATAAATGTGTCTTTTTGCTGCATCATAAGAAGCTTATGTTTAAACTAGAAAACACTGTCACTCACTGCCTCAAAAGGCATTCAGGCAGAGAGGTATTCGGAACAAATCTGTGATATTCTCACTCCTGAATGACTGAATAATGTTGAATGTTTTGTTTCAGATACCCTTGCACGGTGCAGTATAAGCTGTTCTGGTCCACTGACATCATTGATAGCATATGAAGATAACTGGTAGGACTTTTTGTCTTGTTGATGTTTACTCTATCCTTCAAATACTGATCTGTATTTCTAAAATACTTTGCAGAGTGTTTTATCACAGTATTAATTTGGTTATTAAATTTAATATTACATAATTAATTTTTTATTGATTATAACCTTCACAGGAAAGTAATAGAACTGAAACTATTAAAAGGCAGCTTTCATCATCATTCACTATTTACTTCATGGAATGTGAAGGTTATCCCATGGGCAAACAATTTAGATCTAAATCAGCCAGCACATCTGTGCCGTCTGATCAGAATCTACACTGCTTGCATGCTTTTAGATACATTATTTTTGAATAAGAAGCGAAAAGTTGTGAATCCAGATCAGTCAGCACAGATGTGCCTGGAGATATGAATCTTCACTGTTCACACTGTCATCACAAACATGGAGTAAGGGTTAAGTGTAATATTACTGTTGACTTTTATTACACTGTTTATGACTGATTTCTTCTTTTTTTGACATAAAATGGTTTTGATAAGGTTGATTGTATATAGGGGTTATATTGTCTGTTTCAGTATATGTGTGTCGAGCTTCAATAGTGGTATACATGAGCTGAAGCTTTCATTGAATCACGGACTTCTCCAGCAGGTGTCCAGCTTCTAGTCATCATAGCAACAATATGCAGTCTGCATATCCAACTTGAAAAACACCGGTTGTACAGCTGAATATGATGGATGTGACCGGAGCTCGGACAACGGAAGTGAGGATGAATTGTGATATTATGGTCTACAGTTCCTCAAGATCTGATTTAAGCTTGCATAGCTGGTTTCTATGGTAACATGGTGCATTTAACTTGCTTGCCTAGACAACAAGTCACATAGATATGCTGTCATTATTTCTATTTGCATCATGAATTGTAGACTTAATTATTGTATATTGTTTAATTAGATGAAGAGTACTTGCACTTTTCACTGTTTCCCTTAGAGCTTTATGCTGCACGTCCTTGGTAATGTCTTTACACAAAATCAGACTTGATCATTTCAACAGCTTTATAGTTGCCTGAAAAATAAGGTTACAATAAAACCAAATGGTTGCTCATTGTGAAGCCAGTTTGAGCTAAAGCTTGAGGTTTTAAAAAATGCCATAACATTTGTCGTAATTTGTTATTCCATTATTTTGGTTGAGATTTTTCGTTACCATTTTGGAATAACAAAAATTCTGGAGGTCACATTATGAAATATTTGTTTTTCTTACACAGGTAAAACCAAATATTTAGCACTTAGCAGTCTACACGAAAACTTTTTTCCCTTCACAGGACATTGCGACAGGTAAACACCAAAATTTTACCAGTCGCAACAAATTTTTGCCAGTCGCAATTTTGTCGACTGTATTTTGTGCCATCGACATAAAATATTTATTTAAATTGCAGTTGTATTATAAATATATGTATTTACTATATCTAGCTTTAAGTAATAGATATTTTAACATATTATTTTCATATATTTTAGATTTTTAAATAATAACAACTGTAACCAAGTACCTTGTGTAATGCCGAAAGGTTGTTAAATGTATTGATATTGTACATTTGCTTATGCCCATGCTTGAAAAAATATGTCTTATATGAAATTTTCTTACCTACCACTTCTTAAAGCCATAAAACACACCTCTTTTTTAAATGTGCCAAAGTCATCTAGAGATTTTCTTTCATGATAGTGTTGCAATTAACACATAATCAAATTAATTCATAACCCTTCAATGATGGTAAAAGTTTTATCACTACCACCAAAGCAGAGATTAATAATTTGATACGTGCTTTTTTTTTATTCATTTGTCCCTACAAAAGTCCGAGATCGTAATCTCCTTGTGTCATAATTCAATGATTTTGCATTTACATCGTATCACGAGTGCATCTTAAGACTTAAGCCGAAACCTTAATATATCTGCTTCCGTAATTCTTCAATGAAATCATCGGCAGATCAAAAAGATTAAATATTTATATCAGTTCGTCTAACGTTGTCCACCATGATTGTTAACTACGGCGATTTGAATTATGGGAATTATAGCGACCTTGACCAGAAAGCTTTTCGAATATTTCCGGAAACGTTACGTACTGGGGTTTACATTTAGTGACACACGGATAAAAGCGTGCAGAAAAATCATGATATTTCAGTTAAAAATAGCACTGGACATGAAACTGAAAGTAAATTTTCCAAAAATGAAGCGGTGCTAGATGTTATTTTGTACCGGACATTGTGTCCGACAATAACAGAAGTTTTCGTCGGTCAACAAGCAAAATTACCGGACATGTCCGGCTGACCGACGGACATTCGCATTGACTGCTTAGGTTAACCATCTTTAATGGGTCTAGATAACGCTATCTCTATCTTTCAGTGTTCATAACTTTACATGGTTCTGTACTAAACAATCTAAACAGAGGGATGCTCTAGTTTTGTAAAGTGGTACTACTTCAGAGAGCCAATGTCTGCTAATCTAATCAGTATATATACCTTACCCAGGGCCCAAGATCATTATACTAAGATTGCAGACAGGTCTCAAGTCACAAGCATCTGATTGGTGAAATGGTGACTGGTCCCCATTTCAGCCAATCAGATGCTTGTGATTTGAGACCGGTCTCCAGATTTAGTTTTATTATCTTGGGCACAGGACTGTGCAGCACAGAGTCTATTAGATGTACAGTATACTGAGATATTATCAGGGCCGAAAACTTACTTTGAAAAGACTGTGATATGATTTTGTGACCTGTTTTTGTTCAGGTGTAAGCAATGTAGTGTATGTATAACATGTGATAAGTAATTAATGTCAATGTTTGAACATTGTTGGGCAACCGTGAAGCTGTCTTAACTAGTGTAAATGATAGCTTGTCTGTGACTTTTGGGTCCTTATGTTCATAAGATATGGTTGACTGAATAGCAACAGAGTAGACTCTAAGGTGACTGCATGCTCGCTGGTCTCTGACCAATACTGGCAGATTGCCACCCATTGCAAAAATTGGCAAACTTAGATTATAAGTAAGTAGTAAACTGAAATACAGTAAAGACTATGACTTATAATCAAGAAGTGATAGTTGGAATGCCAAATGTTACTGATGTTCCCACAAATCTATTTGTTACTCCAGAAACTTTTTCTCAAGCAGAAGTTTACCTCACTTCATAAACTTGCTTTTAGATTGAACACTGCAAAATTTCACTTTTATTTCTCTAGGCCTATCATCCTTGGCCTTTCCAGAGTGATGAGAGACGTCAATTTCCTGAGGTTTGATCACTACCCCTGCCTTGCTTGCTAGGGTTCGAACAATGTCATCAGTGTTTTCATCCTTATAGTGTGGATAATTACAAATCCTGGCATTATACTTTCGGCCATACTGCTTGACCCGATCCTGCTTGGCGCTGATTTCTGAGAGTTCTTTCTTAAGGCTAGAATTTTCATCTTGGAAGTTTACACATTTCTTGTTTCAACAGTGAAAGTTTGGTTTCAATCTTTTCCCTGATATTGCTTAAAGAAGGCTTTTCTTCTGACTCTTTTTTTGTCACACTTTTTATTAGAGATGAATAGTTGTAATTTTTTCTTCATCGTTTTTATTTATTGTTACACTAGGTGAATGGGGGTAAACTTTCCAAATAAACAAAAAGAACTGGTTTTCACATTTTAATGTATGTCCAATCAATCATAAACTATGGCAAACATAACTGGAATGAAGACCAATCATACCGGCTCTGAAATAAATTAGATGAAATAGTGCTTACACAATGGCTATAACTTATTTAAATTCACTAGTTTAAATTAACACAAAGAATAAGATTTTAACAAAGAATTGTACAGTTACACAAACAAAACAATGTCATGTAAATATTAAAATATGGCTCCAAAGCACAGTGGTCCAAAAATCCTAAAAACCATTTAAAATATGAAATTAACAATTCCTTAAATAAACAACAAGATACTATAAATCATCATCTTGTAAAAGGAATTTATATTTTAACTATCCATATTTATCAACAATAGTAAACACAAAGGCATTTCATTCCAGTCAAAATATAAAACTCAAATGAAATAATGTAAAATCTGACACTAAACTGAAACAATATACAGGTTATATAACAGGTCCTTGTGTCAACTCCTCCAGCTCAGACCTGCTGTCTATACTTTTAATTGTTGTATTCTTTTAGTTGTCTTTCGATGAATTGGCAAAGGTCTATATTTTTGTTATTCATTTCCGAAATTGAATCATTATCTGTACCAGTCTTAAACTTGTTGTTTTTCTTTTAGCTGGATTTGCTTTAACCCTTCCCTCCATGGACACACCTTTATTGCAAGGGCGAACAGTTTAGATCCTGATCAGATGGCACTGATGTGCCGTCTGATCAGGATTTAAACTGTTCGCTTTTTTATTCATTAAGTTATTTCTGACCAAGATGCGACCAGTGCAGATCCTGATCAGAGGGCACAGAAGTGCCGGCTAATCTGGATATACACTGGTCACACATGCGAAATAACGTGTCTATATGGAGGAAAGGGTTAAGCTTCTTTGTTTCATCATTTCATGACGAGTATGTTGAAGATCAGTCTTCTGTTCAGTGAGTTTTGCCCATAAAAATTTGCCTTCTCTGGTCAGACTGCTATGTAGTGGACATTTCCCTTGTTTATTTTATTATTGGTTTCTGATTTTTTTGAGAATCAGCACCGAGGAATAGTCACTGGCTTGAGTCTTAGGTCACGGAAATGGTGTTCACAGCCATGGTTTGTAGTATGGCAAAGAATGTACGTCTCGGGTGAGATTTTGATGGCCGAGAGCTAAACAGTCTATCTTGCAGAAAGTCTGAGCTTGGTGATGATGGCCCTTGTAATTGTCTATTAAACTAATATTACCTTGTTACAGAGGATTTCTTGCAGTTCATTGTTTGGGAAAACAGACATCTTTTCTCTTTTCACTTGTGATATATCAGTTTGGGTCTTCAAAACTCCAGTGACTGTTAATCAAAAAAACATTGGCTGGGTCTTTTTCACATTGTTCAAGGAAGCTGCAAAGGAGTCTAATTTCTGAAACTATTGTCTAAGGTTATGAAACTGAGCATGGAAACCAGTCTAAAATCTCAAGCATCTGATTAGCTGAAATGGCGACCAGTCGCCATTTCAGCCAATCAGATCCTTGAGATTTGAGACTGGTTTCCAATCTCAGTTTTATATCATTGGGACCAGTTCCAAATAGGGTACTTGGTTACCTGTTACTAAGTTCCAGGTCAGGCGAGTGATCTTTATATAGAATTACCGAGACATTGTATCATAGTCATCATTATGTCAGATTGCAGGTTGGCTAGCACAGATTTCTGCTGAAAAAATGAAACAGGGTTGTCATTAGTCAAATTCAATAAGTCTGTAAGAGTTATGACCCATTGTATACATGTAGTCTATTAATGAGAATATTAAACTAATATGATAATTTGGAAATGAAATTTTCTTGGAAAAGTTTGCTGTTTGTTTTGGTGACAAGATGCTTTTCATCATCTGCTTTTTTCCCAAAATGATGGATTCCAGAACTGCCATGGATGCTGTTTGCACGGTATCAAAGTATTCCTGAACTTTTTGTTAGATTTTCTAGTTTGTGATCTCTGTGTTCATCACTGAAGGTATCCTTTATGTTATCTCTGAGAACTTCTCTTTTCTGAAAAAAAAATCTTAAGAAGTGGACTCTTATTCATAATTAGTAATAAAAACTATTTAAATAAATTAATAAAAAAATACTTTATGATAAATCGGATGTGTTGAATCTAGGTGCATCAGAAATTGTGATTTATTTTAATGACTTAATATTTAAAAAACAACATATAACTCTTGAAATTAACATATTTGTTAACTTGTTTACTTGTTGTTTGTTTGATTAATGTTTTTATGCCCCCACAAAGTGGGAGGCATATAGAGTTGCACTCGTCCGTCCATCCGTACGACCGGATAAATACGTCCGTACGTCCCCAAATCTTGTGGCATCAACTCCTCCTAAACTATAAGGCGGATTTCTTTCAAACTTGCACAGATGATCAAGCAGGATGTGTAGATGATCGTAAAGAAAGGATTTTTTCCTGCGACCATTTTTACCAGAGTTATGGCCCTTTGTTAATTTCAGTTATAAAATCTTGTGGCGTCAACTCCTCCTAAACTACAAGGCAGATTTCTTGCAAACTTGCACAGATGATGAAGCAGGATGTGTAGATAATTGTGAAGAAAGGATTTCTTCCTGCGACCATTTTTACCAGAGTTATGGCCCTTTGTTATATTCATTAATTAAATCTTGTGGCGTCAACTCCTCCAAAACTATTAGGCAGATATCTTGCGAACTTGCACAGATGATGAAGCAGGATGTGTAGATGATCGTAAAGAAAGGATTTTTTCCTGCGACCATTTTTACCAGAGTTATGGCCCTTTGTTAATTCAGTTATAAAATCTTGTGGCGTCAACTCCTCCTAAACTACAAGGCAGATTTCTTGCAAACTTGCACAGATGATGAAGCAGGATGTGTAGATAATCGTGAAGAAAGGATTTCTTCCTGTGACAATTTTTACCAGAGTTATGACCCTTTGTTATATTCATTAATTAAATCTTGTGGCGTCAACTCCTCCAAAACTATAAGGCAGATTTCTTGCGAACTTGCACAGATGATGAAGCAGAATGTGTAGATGATCGTTAAGAAAGGATTTTTTCCTGCGACCATTTTTACCACAGTTATGGCCCTTTGTTAATTTCAGTAATTAAATCTTGTGGCATCAACTCCTCCAAAACTATAAGGCTGATTTCTTGCGAACTTGCACAGATGATGAAGCAGGATGTGTAGATGATCGTAAAGAAAGGATTTTTTCCTGTGACCATTTTTACCAGAGTTATGGCCCTTTGTTAATTTCAGTTATTAAATCTTGTGGCATCAACTCCTCCTAAACTACAGGGCAGATTCCTTGCAAACATGCACAGATGATGAAGCAGGATGTGTAGATGATCGTGAAGAAAGGATTTTTTCCTGGGACTATTTTTACCAGAGTTATGGGCCTTTGTTTTTTTTCAGTAATAATATCTTGTGGCATCAACTCCTCATTTACTTTTGGACAGATTTCTTTCTAACTTGCACACATGATCAAGATGGCTGGGTAGATGATCATAAAAAAAAGATTTTTTTCTGCTGCCATTTTTACCACAGTTATGGCCCTTTGTTTATTTCACTTACAAAATTTTGTGGCATCAACTTCACATTTTCTATTTGGTTGATTTCTTTCAAACTTGCACAGATGATTAGACATGATGTGAAGATTGTTGTCAAGGACATTGTCTTGCAACAATTTTCACCACAGTTATGGCCTTTTGTTTATGTTAGTTATTAAATTTTGTGGCACTTACTCCTCATTTACTAATCATGATCACCACATGTTGTTAATACCTGGTACAAAATTTTGTAACAAATGTTATTGCAGCAGTGGGGGCATCAGTGTCCTGTGGACACAGTCTAGTTTCATATTCACATGTTCTCTAAAAACACCCATTGTAAGACAGTTGGCCTCTGGGGGTTATATTAGTGCTTGTGATATTTCTTTTTGAATACAAACATATGATAGAAACTCCTCACTAAGATTATTCTCTCGAGAATGTCTTCTGTTTTCTTTACATGTGAGGTTAAATAAATAAAAATGTGAATACTAAATACAATACAAAAGGAAGTATTAAGGTAATAAAATTAATTGGGAATGACATATTCTTTGAAAAGTTTGTCGTCCATTTTGGTGACAAGTTGCTTAATAGCTTGCTTTCATCATCAGATCATTCTGCTTTTTTTCAGAATTTTTGCCCTAAATGTGGTTGAATGGAATCCATAGCCCCCATGGATGCTGTCTGCGCTGTTATCAAAGTATTGTTTAACTTCGTGTTGAGCTTTCTGTTGTTGCAGATCTCTGTGTTCCTCACTGAATGTATCCTTGATGTTTTTACTGAAAACTTCTGTTATATCAAACTGTTTATAAATAGACCCCAGTTACTATTAATTATAAAATATTATATAAAGAAGTAAAAATTTAAAAAAAATACTGAAATGTCGATCCGCACTAGCAGATTTTCTAGTCTGTTTGACCACTTCTTCCATCGTGTGTCAACTGCTGGTTCATGAATATTGAAGCTATGGAAAACTGGAAGTCCTGTTGCCATTTTGATAAAAAGCAAATAATCAATGTTATTAATTAGTCACTAACAAAATGTCACAATCATTTCAAAAATGTATTCAATTTCTGAATTTTCCATTCACTTGTTTGTATTCCCTTTTATTCTCGTCGCCATTGTAAAGTTTATAGGTGTGTTATAATAACGAACCAAACAAGCTTTGGAAATACAGGTGTTTATTATTGTACTGCTACATGTAAACTCTTTTTGCAAGATACTATCCAAGAGAACCAAAGGGATAGCTAATTTGATATTCACATAGAGGCTATCTTATAATCATGATTGGCACTACATTCACATAGAGGCGTGTCTTATAATCTTGATAGGCACTACACAACAAAATTGAGATGTCTTGAATATAGTTTTATCAGCAGCATATGCTAATGATTTATTATACAAATAAATACTAATGTTGAGGTCGATATGTAGTTTTGCGGACCTTGGTAGTCCTCGGTCGATATCACACTACCCAGGTCCGCAAAACTACATATCGACCTCAACATTAGTATTTACTTGAATATAGTTTTATCAGCAGCATATGCTAATGATTTATTATACAAATAAATACTAATGTTGAGGTCGATATGTAGTTTTGCGGACCTTGGTAGTCCTCGGTCGATATCACACTACCCAGGTCCGCAAAACTACATATCGACCTCAACATTAGTATTTACTTGTTATATCATATACCCTATGAATTTAAAGCATTCTGATGATGATGATGATGATGATGATGATGATAGCAAAGGTAGTTTTTAATTCCCAGGGTAGTTATCACTTTTTTCGGACTCGCGAGTATGGAGCTCTCGACCAATCAGAATGCTTTAAATTCATAGGGTATATGATATTATTTGATAATACAACAAAAATAAGAATTGAAATTAACATATTTATTACCTTGAATAATGTCATTTTTAGTAAAATTAATTTATTTCTTTTAATTTATTATTTTTGGTGCCTGATTATACATGTACTTATTTTCTTTTTTGTTGTCTGAAGAATTATTTTGTTAAGGGGAAGTATTTATACCTTTATGACTAGATCAGATACATATATAAACAAATAAGAAATCAGTTTGCATAACAAAATTTTCCTGAATGAAGAAAACCATAAACGATAAGTGAAAAATTGATGGTTAGTAATATTTTGAGCATTACTAATACTCAATAGATTTTACGAATGGAAAAATCCCCATTGTAGAAACAGATTTTATTTAGGATTGCCCTATTTAGTCTTTTACTGCATGTATACAGGTTTTATCGCATGTCATTGGTTCTTATTCAGAAATAACCTAATGATTATAAAAGTGAACAGTGTAGATCCTGATCAGATGGCATGGATCTGGATGTTCACTGTATGCCCAGGCTACAAAAGTTGCATCTATGGAGTAGAGGTTTATGATAAAATTAACTAGTTTGCCCATGCCATATCTATGGAGTAATGGGTGAAGTAATTATATTTATCATAATTTTACGGATTGTGGTTGGATGGATTCAAGGACTGCCATGGATGCTGTCTGCGCTGTATCGAAGTTTTTCAAAATGTTTGGTTTTCTGCTGTTGGAGATCTCTGTGTTCATCACTGAAAGTATCCCTTATGTTTTCTCTAAGAACTTCTGTCATCTCAAACTGTAAATAGGTAGACCCCAATTGAATTACTATTAATTATAAAATAATATACTATATAAATAAATTCAAAGAAAAAATACTGTAATTCAGATAACTAGTAATGTTACAAGCTGTGGTTCGTGTTAGTTATAAAATATTTAATAATTAGAAGTTAGAATAAAATAGAACTCTTGAAATTAACATATTAATTAAAATTGTATATTACTATCCTATAGTTAAATTTATTTCCTTTAGTTGTTGTCTGATACTTTTTTTGTCTGAGAAGGTATGTTTTGCTAAGGGGGGACTATTTATTACTATACAATACTATACATAGAGTAAAGAGTTAAGATAAATCCATAATGTTTGTCTGTTGGAGTAAAACTCAATATTCCGCAAGAAGTTTAGCATCTTGTGTTTACCATCACAAGATGGTTTGGTTTCTGTTGGCTTGTTTCTGTCTAAGGTACCCGGAAGCAGTACTGCAGTGTGATTTGGGTCTAAACTGTTTGCTATTCAGTCAATACATTCTATGCCCTGTGTCCCAAAATCACAAAGTGAGATGATGGTAGGAGGGTGTGGCAGAGAGTCTGTATGTAAAATACAGTATCAAAGAAATCCAATAATACCAAAAATGTACATGTACAAATATTTTGAGATAATTAGAATACAATGTATTATTTCCATTCACAGGTGAATTCAATGCAAGAAAAGTTGATGTTGTTTAAATATCAAATGCATTATAAAAAAATATTACATTCTTAGGAAGTTGTATTTATGAATTTGTTCATGATATTAAAGAAGAGGTGCTGAAAATTTGATTTTGTTAAACTTGATCTTTTGCTTGTTTGTTGTGGTCAGCTGACAAAATTACCTTGAAATATATTCATATTCTGAAATGTGTATGTTCCCTTAATTGATTTTTTAGTTTGACTGTTTGAATGTTTGAAGAATTATCATAATAAAGTACTCTGTTCTTGAAATCTGGTTTTGCTTTCATCATTGCTTTACACATACTATTCATGTTTTCACATGGATGTTTGGAAATAATTTTTAATCTTTAGATTGAATGAACTACTATCTATAAAAATTATAACAAAAGATAATTGTTTTCAAAACTTACATTTATTTCAAATGATATGATTCAAATAGTCAATGGCACTGTCTCTTCTAACTGCTCTTGTTATTCTTTTAATATTCAAATATGTATATTGAACAAAATCAAAATCTTTCTAGTCAGTTTAGTCCAGTGTTGTCTGAACGGTGTATCAAAAAAAAATATTTTTACCAATGTAAACCTGTTTAGGTCCTGAGCCATGCTAGTAAATTGAATTGATCATTTTCACACCGTTTTAGGGAAGCAAGTGTCTAGGTATCCTTTTAGCTAAATTATGCCACTGTGTCTATTGCATATTAAAGCACAGCTATGCAGCTTTTGTATGTACTGTTAGTGTGTGTGGAAGAATGTGTGAATTTTGATATTGTACTTGTATAAAGCAAATTTGTAACTTGTAATGCCAAAAGCAGTTTCCATATGCATGACTGTATTTGTTTTTCATGAAAATCAAAAGTAAGAACTTTAAGTAATTGCATATAAAGAAAGAACTGTTGCTCAGACACGTGGTCTAGCTGCTGCCATGCTGTAGTCATTTGGCATGAAGTGTTTTCAGAATAAAGTCTGTACAGTAATATAGTCTATCTGATGCTATACATGTGTGATTATGAGCTGATTTAACCCTTTACTAACTGTGTAGATCCAGATCAGCCAGCACATGTGTGCCATCTGATGATCTGCACTGTCCACTTCTTGGTCAGAAACAACCTAATGATTCATAAAGTGAACAGTGGAGAGCCTGATTAAATGGCAAGGATATGCCAGCTGATCTGGATCTACACTGTTTGCCCATGCCATAAAGGTGTACAAATGGAGGAAAGGGTTTTACGATTTGCATTGTATGATATATGTTCAGCTTACAAATAAGCAATTGAAGGGGGGAGATTTAGAGACTGTTTGCTTTAAATTTTAAATTTTATTGGTTGATCTCTGACCAAGAAGTAAACAGATCAGTATACTGAACGGGTCTACACTGGTCGCAGTACCCATGGAGTGAAGGGAAAATAATGATGTGATTTTAATGTATTATTGTTACTGCCAATATGTTATCCATATCACCATTACGTTTGCCAAGTTCTGGTGTCTTGTTATGCATATTTATCTTATTTAGACTTTGCCCTGCATAGTGTGTTGTAGAATATTACTGGTTGAACAAGGCATTCCAGGTTGATCTATTTTACCTTCTATTTATTGCATTGTTGAATGGTTAAATGTGATATAACTATTGTCATCTAACTTGAACTGTATAGAAGTAATTTTAAATACAAACCCCGAGTTAGCGCTTGCCTGTATTAATTACACTAATAATGTTGTCAGTGAGTAAAATAAAGGCCTTTGCCCAAGGTTATAAAACTGACCATGGAAACCAGTCTCAAATCTCAAGCATCTGATTGGCTGAAATGGCGACCAGTCGCCATTTCAGCCAATCAGATACTTGAGATTTAAGACTGGTTTCCAATCTCAGCTTTATGACCTCCAACCCTAAGGTCATACATGTAGGGCCTTAAAATATGGGGAAGAAAACATGTTAAATTTTGCAGCAAAACAGCATGCAATACTTCAACTTATATTTATTAGGATTTGTATAATTAACATGTACTAATGTGTTCATTGTTTGAGTATTTATTATTGTAAATGTATCAATGTATTCATTTGTTATTGTTACCCTTTCTTCGATATATACACATTTTTTTAAGCATTTGGGACCAGTGTAGATCCAGATCTGCCAGCAAATCTGTGCAGTCTGATCTGGATCTGCACTGGTTGCATCTTCGTCAGAAATAACCTAAAGAATCAAAAGGCGAGCATTGCAGATCCTGATCAGATTGCACAGATGTGCTAGCTGAGCTGGGTCTACACTGTTCACACACACTATAAAGGTGTATCTATGGAAAATAGGGTTGATTTATTAGCATTGATCATCTATCCAGCTGGAATCTGTTATAGTAAAATCATATCCGTCTAATTCACATCTATAGAGAACATACATGCTGTCCACCAGTGCAAGAGTCTAGCCTTTGTTGGTGGTGGTGAACTGATGGTTTTTGTATTTCCCTTTAAAAGAAACGGTGATGTATAGAGAGCTTCGTTCGTCCATCACCAAAACTTAACATTGGCTATAACTTTGCCATTGCTTAATATTTCTTCATGAAACTTTAAAATTAAATTGCTAATGACAAGATATATCTTATCTGTAGTGGACAGATTACAGTTTGGTCATGTGAAATATTGATGTGGAGGGCAAAAAGATGTTTTACATCACGAGTACTAGACATGTTACCATGTCTTGGTTTTGTTAATTGGTAGATGTAGAAAAGTTGTTTTAACATGAAGAAATTCACAGGATGAAATATTACACATTTTAATATGTGGTAGCATTGACTACAGTATTATTTATATTTATTATAGACACAAGTTGTGCTATACTGGCAATTCTTGAATTTATTTTAAAACCTTGGTAATTTCATTAACTGTGAAGCATTTGTTGTTTTTGTGCTTAAAATGATATTACCTGGTTTAATGAATTGAACATTCTTGTATTATTTGTACTTATTTGGTATTGTTTGCTGTCTGATTTCTTTTGTGCTGAAATTATGTCTGTTTATTGTTGTTTACCACTTGGATCTGAATTTTGGAAAGGGTTTTTTTTTTTTGCATTTTTATATTTTACAATAAATTACATTGATTTGGATTTAATGCATTCCATTTTATTTTGTTATTTGTTGTGTTTTTGTGAAATATGTGAATGTAATAATTACTTATAGTTGAATTTCAGAGAAGGTATAACTTAATGCATTCCATTTTATAATGTTGTCTATTGTTGAGTGTTACAGAAATGTAACTGTTCTGTTAGAGTAGTGGTAGACATTTTCACAAGTAACCACTCTAATCATGAAAACATTAGTTTCTGGTGTGATCACTCGTGAAATAAAGTTGATATTTCACTGAAAAAAAACAAATATCCTCTGTATAGTTCTTCCAAAGATACCTGTGCCCAAGGTTATAAAACTGAGCATGGAAACCAGTCTCAAATCTCAAGCATCTGATTGGCTGAAATGTCACCATTCCAGTCTCAAATCTCAAGCATCTGATTGGCTGAAATGTCACCATTTCAGCCAATCAGATGCTTGAGATTTGAGACTGGTTTCCAATCTCAGCTTTATAACCTTCAGGCCTGGTGCTTAGATTGTTGTAATACTTATATTGTTAGTGAATTCCCATTGTGGCATTGGAGGATGGAAGCTACTGGTTAACTTTTAACGCAATAATGTATACACAGCATGTGTGACCAGAGTAGATCCAGATCTGCCGATGCATCCTTGTTGTCTGATCAGGATCTGCACAGTTTGCTTTTTTGTTAGAAATAACTGAATTAATCAAAAAGCAAACATTGCAGATCTTGATCAGGCAGTACAGATTTGCCAGCTGATCTGGATCTACACTATAAGTCTTTGCTATAAAGGTGTATATATGAAGGAAAGGGTTAATCTTAATGTAATACATCCCATTACTCACAAGCACCTGTCAAATTTATACAATAATAAGACAAAAAAGCATACTTTTTGTTTATGAGATAGAAGTGACTTTGCCATTAAATGGTATAATGCTGTTAGACACGATCTTTAATCCTTTACTGAATTGATACAACTCTTATTGTATGGGCAAACAGTGTAAATCACATCCATGTCATCTGTTCAGTAATATCCTAATGATTTTAAAATGCAAAGAGTGTAGATCCTGATCAGACAACACCAAAGTGCTGGTGCTAAGGTTATAAAGCTGAGATTGGAAACCAGTCTCAAATCTCAGGCATCTGATTGGCTGAAATGGCGACTGGTCGCCATTTCAGCCAATCAGATGCTCGAGATTTGAGACTGGTTTCCATGCTCAGTTTTATAACCTGGGACACTGGTTTATCTGGATTTACACTGTTCGCTCATCTGATAAAACTGGTATACATGAAGTAAAGGGAGAAATTGTCATAAATGTAGAGGCATAAGTGTAAGGTCCTAAATTCAGCTCCTTCAATAGTTTTCCTGTAACTTTATATCAACTGTATTGAATTTATATGCCATTTTTTTTGCTTTGGAATTAAAAAGTAATAAAAAGAAATAACTGCAATCATGTTTTCTAGTTTGATTTAAATTTAAACTTGATGCTTTGCTGAACTACCAGATTCTGGCAAGACATTGCAGGTTGTAGCAGCCTGACAAAAGAACCTGTATAAGCTAAATGAGTTGCAATTAACTGGCCAATTATAATTATAGTTTGGCTGTTTGTCAATCCAGCCCACTATGCAAAGCCTCAACAACCACACTTTTCTGTGAAGCTTTTTGAACAATAGAAAAAGTACTTATTACCAGAATGTTGCAGCTCCGATCTATATAGAAGAGTTATGGCCCTTGAAATTTATATGTTTTACTTTAGCATCATTTATGTATGTGCTATTTACCAGCAAATTCTGGTTGGAATTCGCTGAAACTATGGGAACCTTCAATAACAAAAAAAGATGCTTAAATTATTGGCATATTGGGATCTGATAATTTTTCATGGCATTGGGTCCCTTTGAATTTGTATAGTATATTCCTCAGCACCTGCATCTAAGAACCCTTGCATTTTTGGCGCCATAAAAACTTGTTCGATGGTGAGATAGTACAGGCATGGTACAAATTATTGGTTACAAATATAAGTTAAATAACAAAACAAGACCACAGAATAACTTCTCTTAAAAATAAATAACTTGAAAAATAAAATAATACCAGTAAACAGAGAAAGATTATAAATTCAACATGGAATATAATGAAATAAGGCACTACAGGGTCGCATGCAAGATTTCCAGAAAGGGGCTTTGATTGAGGTGCTCTGATAATTCCAAACTTTCTGGCCAAAATCTCCATTAAACATTAAATATTGCTGCCCACATATTGCTGCCCATAAAAGGGTCCGAGCAACCCCACTGGACCCATCTAGATCTGCCCCTGCAATGAGATAAAAGCACAATCACTGTCATCATAAAAGATCTGGAGTTGATGCCCCCAGGTACACTCTGAGATCAGCTACTGTTGATTTAATCAGTTTACAGGGAATGGTGGCCATGTTTAACCTCTTGTAAGCTTCGTATCTATGACAACCACCAAAGGAGTAGTAGTAATCTCCCCCTTGTCTCCCGGTGATCCACAGTACATCCACTGGCGGAACTTTGTGTCTTGTTGATTCATTCTGAAGGAATACAAATATATAATGTTGTTATTGATTATTAAACAAATACAACAAAGAAGCTTATTTCAAGTCAGTATCTTTGATAAACAGCTGATATGTTTTAATAATGCACCTAATTGACCTTAACCAGGGGAGTCTCTCTGGATGTTTCCCTAGTAAATTGGAAAAGTCTTGTGTAAGTGGGAAGGAATGCAGCAGTTTGCATATCAGTCAGCCTTGGTAGCTCCGTGGAAGGGTGCAGACACAGTAAGCTGGAGATGTAAGGTTCAAATCCTGGTTTAGGCTACTCCTAAGTCGAATTATTGAGACTAGGCAGTCCGATGCCAACATTTTGCAAAGTAAATTGAAAATGTCTCATAAAAGTGGGGAAGAATGTAGTTGGTAGTATTCAAATCGAATGGATTCTGTAAGAATAGTCCGGTAGAGGCTACTCATTTCATCCCAAAACAAACAAAATAGCGAATGCCTCTTTCTGAGTATTGGGATGGACTAGTTTTTGTACCTGAATTGTCTCCATTAGAGATTTGACTTTCTCCTCGTCTAGAACTGATGGTATAGGCCTGATGATGATGTTGAAAGGGACATTGTGAACCTCCCCCACGTGGTGTGAATGAACGCTCTCCACTTCCAGATCACGATCGCAGCCGCCAGACAACGCGTTCTCGTCAAAGTCACAGCTTGTCATCTCCGTATAATTGACATCCGAACATGTAAACAAATCTTTTCTTGAACCTTCTACCGTATTTTGTGAAAATCTGGCCAGTATGGATGATGAAATAACATACAAAACATAACAGGATATGTTTTGACAGCTGATCCGCATCACTAATAACGTAAGTAAACACGGTGTGCGTTTAATTTATAAATCATTACGATATTTTCTCGCAAGTTACTTCCCCTTGTTTAGACTACACCATGTGTAGTTGAAATTCAACATCTTTGTCTTTGTGAATAATAAATTTTCTTTTGGTCAGCACATTTATTTTTGCATGAAGTAGGCAAATTCGATAACGTGTATCAACAGTATTCAGGTAGGTTTTCAGATTTTCTTATACTAACAGATTAAGGCTGTATTTAGCCCTTACAAGTGTGTAACAGTGTTTAACAAGGGATACTTTCTTGCCCCAGGAGCTATATAACCAAATTATGTCTGTAGAACTAGAGCTAAATAGGCTTTACAGAGCTCAAGTGCCAAGCTTGGTCAATTTTAGCTAATAAATGTGCATCACAATCTGTATCACGAGATGCAACTTCAATCACTCGGATAACATAATATTCTTGTTTTTAAAGGAAGTTCATTTCTCTATATTAAATCTGTGAAGATGACCATGTCAACAGATAAGGGAAAAACAACCTAGTTGTAAGTCAATTTCAAAGACAAAATACTTCATAAACAAATATTGATTGCCATTGATAGATGTGAAGTAGATTTCGTACCAGCAGCCTTGGCAGCTCAATTGGTAGAGCGACAGCACAGTAAGCTGGAGGTCCGAGGTTTGAATCCTGGTCGAGGCTACTTTTTACAACCCAAATTTGCCACAGATCAACAGATGTGCTTTTTATCTATTCTTTGACACCAGAAACAAAAATTTAATCTGTCTGCAGAGAAAATCCAAATTTATTATCAACAGTCACTGAATTACTTATTGTTGTTTTTCAGATATGAGTGAAAAAGATGGAGAAGAACCAGTGTTGAAATCCAAGAAGTCCATTCACAACTCATTTCTAAGATTTATGAACAAAACTAATCGCAATGTGGACATTGTCTGGGTCAATTACGAAGGTGCCAGAGTGAGATACAAGACTATAGGTCCTGAGCAGTTTCTAGACATTAACACATTTGCAGGACATCCTTGGATATTCTTTGACTCAGAGACTGGTGATAAAATGGTTGTACAGCTGAGGGAGATCTTTGAACCTGTTGCTTGGAACTCGGAGAGTGATGTATGGCCGCCACAGAGAAAAGTTGTCAATATCACCATACCAGGTAACTACAAAAGGCAGTGGAAATGGTCTTGTCAGAATTATACCGGTAGTTTTGAAATATGAAATATTGGTAAAATCACAGAGAAAAGCTGATGACCTTCATTATCCCACCACATAAAATATCATTTAAGCCAAATCTATAAACTACACTTAACAACTTTTCTAAGTTTACACCTGCGTACTGGGACATAACTGGCTTGATAATTGAACTATTGCTCCAAAACTTTTGATAAGACATGCAATAAATACTAACTATTTTATCAGTAAAACAGTTTTCAAAATGACAGACAACTGACTGCTCACAATCATTTAGAGTAATGGGACCCACAGAATACAAATTCACATCAGTAAATAAAGAGTATGACCAGCAACAGCGCGTATAAGTGCAAGACACATTGATCTCATTGAGCTAATAAAGAGCTTTAGGGAATCTTAAGCCCATTTTCAAGTTGCATGGTTGGTCCTTCCTGTTTCGTACGCCTCTTCCAATGTCACACAACAGATTTTCAATTAGATTTAGATCAGGAGATCTAGCGCACCATGGAAATATTCTGACGTTGTTCACCTCAAGAAACGTCTGGTGTTCGCCGAACGATGACACATTCCACCATCATGCATAAACTGCATGCATCTTTGTGCTTGAAGACGTGGAAGGACAACTGGAACAAGGACTTGTCACTAATATTCTTCAAAATTTCACTTCCATTGGATTAAAACTGCTACAGCCCTCTTGTGCATTGACGCACCAGCCCACAGCACCCAAGATAAACAAAATCTGCTTCAACAATGTTTTCGCGATTTAACCGTTCATCACTGAAGGTGGCCATAATTATACATCATTAACTGATATTTTGAATTTGTTTTCTATGAGTGTCAGTATTCTAAATGATTGTGAGTAGTCATTTGTCTGTCATTTTGAATAATGTTTTACTAATAAATCAGTTAGTATTACTTGCATGTTTTATTGAAAGTTTTAGAGCAATAGCTCAATTATCAAGCCAGTAATGCCCTAGTACGCAAGTGTATACTTTGAAAAGTTGTTAAGTGTACTTTTTCATGTTGAATAATTTTGCTTAATAATTTATATAAGATTAATATTGTACATTTGCTTGATCACAAAACAAACCAAATCAAACTGATGTAAAGTAGAAAGATTTTAAATCTTTACATTCACTGTTAAAAATGACGTTTATCATAATTGTTTTACGTTTTCAGTGTATAGTCTTCAGGAATGCTGTTTGCTGAGACTTAGAAACTTAGTCCCTAAAATTAGAATTGATGAATTAGAAATTACTGACACACTGAAGGAAGATCTTCATAGAATCATGGTACGCAGAAGCTCTAACATAATACAGACAAGCTCCTCGGTAACCTGATAGTTCAGACTGTTGAATTCTGGGATACAAGAATGAAATTATCTTCTGGGATATTGCCATCAAGTTGTCTTTAAGGATACTATATTCCAGCTGACTTAAAGATTACAGCATTCAAGATGACTTATGGGATACACCAGTCATGTTGACCCTCTGGGATACACCAGTAATGTTGACCCTCTGGGATACACCAGTCATGTTGACCTTAAATATACCAATCATGTTGACACTACACCATCATGTTGACCTGCAACACAGCAGTCATTTTGACTGTGAAATACTGCTATCACAATGGCTTCTGGGTTAAAGTTATCACATTGTTTACTGGGATACACCAAATGTGTTGACTTCTGGGTTACAATGGCTACATTCACTTCTAAAGAACTGCAATCATATCTACTTTTAGGATTCTCTCTGTGATGCAGCAAACATGTGGCCTTCTTACATTCTACAATCGTGTTGACATCAAGGTTTCACTGGTCATGTTGGCATCCAACCTAATGCAATCATATTGTCTTTGGGATATTGCAGTGAAGAAATCACAGTGATCACCATGACTGAACTAGAGATCTGTAAGAGACAGATACAGAATGAATTGTGCATTTTCTCCAATACACATGGAACTCTGTCTCTCTGAATTAATTGTGGGAAAGGAACTGTCTACTGTTTGCCTTGTGCTTGGCACAAATGTACTTAGGACTAGATTAAATTAATTTAGGGACACACTTGGAACCAATTGTAATGAAGCCCAGTTGATAGCCTTAATAAGTTAATAAAGTGTAATTTGCAGATTAATTAAAGCAATATACAGTTATTTCATATGTGATTTGGGAACAGTTAATCTGTTGGCCCGAGGTGGAGGGGATAGCGTTTTGAACTGTTGCCCGAGGGCGTAGGCCGAGGGCAACAGTTCAAAACGCTATCCCCGACACCGAGGGACAACTGTTTGACTGTTCCCAGATCACATATGAAATAACTGTTTTATTACCTGATCAATGACTTGAGAGCACGCGAGGGAAACAGTCAAAACTATTGACCGGTCAACAGTTCGCTCAACAAACCGCTCGCTTAAAGGGGGGAACCCTCTATGACGTCACAGCACGCAAGGGAAACAGTCGAAACTACTGACCGGTCAACTGTTCGCGAATGTGGCCTTTTAAGAATTTCAGAAAACAGTAAGAAATACCAAATTACATTTATATAAGGTATCAGGTAATAATTTAGAATAAAACACCATAACATTTACAAATATTTTAATGAATTTCACTGAAAAGATATCAGAATCAGAAAGGCATAACGTCAAGAGAGGTTTAATAATAATAACTTTGTTCAGTTTCCTCTAGTCAATAGTGTTCAGTACAAAAAGTTTTGGAATATTTTTTATTTATGTAAACATTAAAGAATTAGCTATAAATTGATATGTATATATACAAATGTATGAAACTGTTGATATGCTCTGTTTATTCAAACTACACAATCAATAGACAGTCATTGCTATAATTGTTCGTAAAAGGTACTGTAGTGGTATCATATACAGGTTTAATTGCCTGTGTTACCAGTATAGAGCCAGAACAGCCAGCAGATCCATGCCATCTGGCCTGGATCTACACTGGTTGCTTTATCCGGAACAACCAAATAAATCTTAAAGTGAACAGTGAATGTACTAGTTGGTCAGGATGTTCGCCCATGAGATAACAGCCATATCACATGGAGTAAAGGGTTAAGGATACATTTATGTATATATATACCAATGAATGATTTTAGCATAGTGCAGCGTTAATCTGCAAAATGGATACAAGTTGTCAGAGTAGTAATTCCGTATTGGACGATGTCCTTTTTCCAATTCATTATTTCGCAGCTTGCTGTGTTCTATGTGACATCATATATTACGTCACACTATGTTGTCGTAATTTTCCGGCATATAACAAATTCCAAAATAGGAAATTTCCATCTAAGTTTACAATTGTTACAATATTTTTACGCCTTTCATCAATTTTCTATGCCATTCAAAAATTTACAATCGTGTTACTATTTTTATTTCTACAACATGTGTATTATGTAAACCACGTTCTTGGCTAAAATTTTATTGTTTAGTTTATTTAACTTTGTTTTGAGCAAGAAGGTATATACATTTGTAATAAAAGGAACATTATGACAGTATGCATTCTGTAGGTTCTTATTATTTCTCATTGCGTATGTAAACCATATCTTGTGTATGATATTGTATACATACACAACTCGAATAATATGAAGCTACAGAATGCATACTGTTATAATATTCCATATATGCCTTTCCAATAATTCGACGAATTTTTTGGTTACCTCCCCTGTCCAGTCACATGACTGCTCTACGGGAAAAATGATAGCTCGCTGTGTTAACGTAATAGGAATATGTACCTAAAACTTTCTTATTTTATCATATAATTCTTTTTTGAAAAATATATATTCTTGTTGAGTTAGTAATAATACATCAGCGTCCTGATATATTTGATAATAATTTATAAAACAACCAAGTTTCTTTGACTAAAAGTGTCCAGTCATTATTCTTCGCGTTAAACACTAAACGACTTTAACTAACAGCCAGTGTTCTCTCCACGGCTTAATTGAGTCTTGTTTCCGGATTAGTGTATCTAATCAACTACATCATGTTATGGATATGTCGGTGGCGATTGATTTTGAAGGCGGCATGCCATAAAAATGTCAAATTGTTGCGCACAAGGGGTCACCTGTCAATTACTTAAAGGGGCAGATATCATTGACCAATAGAGATCGTGTAATTACTATTTGCTAGGTATCTACACCTCCCAATTATTAGGTATATCGGAGTCCTTTAATTAATGGATGTGTCAGCAATTGTATTTGATTTAGCAATTATATGGATTCATAATTCACATTTCGACACATTATAGAAACAAAAGCCGTCAATAAGAAACAAATCTTGGCAAATCATTTTATTATGTTAATTAAGCGTTTGGGCTTTTACGCCAAAATTACAAACTTTCAAACCTAAGTAAGCTAAATTGGATATTTTGTGATATAAATATTCCCATCTTTATTGGAAGCCGGCATCTGAATCCTTGAATTTTATTCTACGAATGATACTTCTACAACAAACAATCAGATTACCGATCCTTTCTTTATTTCAGGACAGAATCAATCATTTTTGGTTGTGAAGTATATGTAACATTTAAAAAAATTGAAATTGTTTATTCGTTGAACATAAACGCCATAAATTATAAGGACAATTCTGTTGTTCAAATGTGTAAGTATAAACAAATTTAGATTGTAATTTTATTTGTCTACAGATCATGTAACCAGATGTTGACCTATCGCCATTTCCGGATTATAGCGCGTTACCAGTCTTAGCTTTTTGCAACTTTCACACCAGTAAAATATAATTTTCAACAGAAAAGACATTAAGATGAAAATGTTGTACAGAAATTCGTAAAATAAATGCTTATGTTTGTTTTGTCCAAATTGCGTTTCATACTGCCTGCTACATGTATCAACAAGAATTGTTCATGTTCTTAAAACATTAAAAATCTAAATATCTCAAAAAAGGTGAAAATAAAAAAGTCTGGCTATAATAACAGACCAGCAACTTTTTTTTTTCACCGCCGGCGACGAACCAGATCTGCAATATAGTGGATAAAGTTAGCTATTATGTGCTTAAGCCTTAGTCCGATCGTTCAGCTATCACGCAGAGCCTCGTTTTGTGATTGATTTCTGGTCACGGGAAGTAACTCGTACAGGACTGCGAAACTGTTTATTGGAAAGGCGTATATATTGAATATTTATTCACAAAATAACCAAATGTTTGTATCAGAGCTTCTATTTTTTAAGATGTGTTTAAAGCTTACTTTGATTTTAGTGACATCCTTAATAGGCAAGATTTGCAATGGCATGTACATGTGTAGTACTATAATTCTTTAAAATTGTCTATATCTGGTTGCTTAAAATTGATTTTGTTTCCGATTAATTACTGAAGAATCAACATACCTGCAGTCAACCAGACTTGTGGGTAACTTTTGTCAGGGTCATCAGTAAATTTCCTATGTTGGTATAGGTCATGGTGACCATCATGTGAAAAAGGCTTTGGACCAGTAGTTGAAGAAAGGTTTGTCTTACACTCACCATTCTTGTTGTATAGATTGTTCTCAGTTATTTCTTGAAAATTGGTGTCTGAGCAGTAACTGAAAAACATACATGCCTACATGTATATGTGGGGTAATACATTTATTGTGATCAGTAAAGAAACACTATTGTTTTGGGACCACAGGTTATGTGTGAATTTAATGATGACCTTCAAGTTAATATAAGTTTCTTATCAATATCTAAATCTGAAGATCATCTGAACATGTTAAACAGTCATCATCATGTGATCATCAAACTTTGTATGGAACTTTATTTTGTGCAATAAATATTGTCTGTAAGTTTTGGAAACATTATATTTTTTTCTTTCCAATCATTTACTGAATAACTGTTTATAAAGACTTGATGCAAACAAAAAGTAATATGTGTTGGTTTTTTCTTGATATGCCTGTAACTCAGAGAGGAACACCCTTGCAAAAATGAGGAAATGATGCATAGACATAGATGAAGTAAAAACAGTGACAGGGATAAATTTTCTTTATAGAATCTAGTGAAAATATGATAAAATAGAAAATCCAGAAACGACCAGCCTTAACCCTATACTCCATATACATGTATCTGCATTTCAATGCATTTGTGACCAGTGTAGATCCAGATCAGCCAGCACATTAATCCCATCTGATAAGGATCTACACTGTTTGCTTCTGGGTCAGAAATAACCAAATGAATCAAAAAGCAAACAGTGCAGATTCTTATCAGATGGCATGGATGTGCCAGCTGATCTGGATTTACACTTCTACGATCATTTTATGTATTTATATGGAGGAAAGAGTTTAAGGCTTAAATGCTGGGGCCTGAAAATTGTGTGCACTTACTATTATTGGATGCATATTTCTAAGATCCATTTTTCTCAAAATTACATTGTGAATTACAATGAATTGTCTGTGTCGCTGACACCTGTTAGCAGTTACAACCTTGGTGCATATATCTCTTAAACAATTTTGCCAGCATGATACTATTTTACCATGATGTCTATAATAAGATTTGCAAGAATTATAAAGATAAATATTTCTGAATAAGCTTGTGTACCAGAACTTTTATCCCAACCAGGAAAAACGCCAACTTATTCCAGCCAAGCACAAAGTGGGCATTATCTGCCTCCTTAGCATATAGCCTCTGTTGAAAATCACACTTAGACTGAAGTTGCTCTAATCAAACCTGCTAAACAACTACACTACTGCTTTACTAGAATCTTACATTTGGAATAAAAATCTAATTTAATCTTTTATTTCCCTTTTCATGGGCTTGTTTTGCCGATCATTCTATCATGAAAACTTAACATCTATATAATTGCTTTTTTTTCATCAAATTTGCATACAACATTGTTGTCATATAGTCAAAACCTATAGGTTGAGGTCACATTCAACAGAGTTACAGCTCTTTCTTAATTTCACTAAAGTCAGATCTAACATAAGGTAGTGTAACAGTATTCAGCACATTATTGTTATAAGATTAGCTCCTTTCTGTACAAAAACTAGGTTGAACATCTCTTGACATTTCCTATTCCTTCTTTAAACTACCACTTTAAAGCTGCTATTTTACATTACAGGGTGAATTACTTCAATGTATCAGATGTGGTTAATATCCATTTCTTCCAATAAATGTCTAATTTGGAGCGAAATTTTGGACTAATGGGTACATTTTAGGATGTGTTGTGAGTGCATTTTACTGTGTCAGTAACGCTATAACAACTTTGGCTTTAAATATAGATCTATTCACTTTTAATTTGACCATGTTAAAATACGACTCACATTTACTTTGATTATTGGTCTTCTACAGTTTATAAATTAATTTTGGAAATTTGAAAACAGTTTTATATGTTCTTCCTGATACGTAACCAAGCATCTGTATTGCTTATGGCGACAGGGTTATTGTCTGGCCAAAACACAAGTCCAGTTCACAGACAGAATTATGCCCCTTTTTCTACACTCACCGTTGCCAGAATCTGGCAAGATAAAACAGTTTGCTGGAAAAGTTTGTGGCACAGCTCATAGTGGTATTAAGAAAGCTTGATGGTGCTAGTTTCAAAAACGCGATTGTGAAGAAGGGACGGATTCATACTTACGCGTTATTCCTGGGTATATTGTAGGATTGTCTCGGTGCCTATTTTGACATTGATTGTTTCGTTTTAAATCGTTTTCAGAAAAATACTTAAGTAAAAAAGTAATATATGCGTATCAGGAATCGCCACACTCACAAAACACATTACCAGGATTACTATAATTTTGGTTTTATTCTACAAAACACATTACTAGGATTACTATTATTTTGGTTTATTCTACAAAACACATTACTAGGATTACTATAATTTTGGTTTTATTCTACAAAACACATTACTAGGATTACTATAATTTTGGTTTTATTCTACAAAACACATTACCAGGATTACTATAATTTTGGTTTTATTCTACAAAACAAATAACAACATAACGTATCTATAAATAAAGTCGAAAAAATGTTTACAAATATTTATAATCAACCAAAATAATACTTCTTAAACTATTGACAGCATTGACTTAAGATACATATTTGTATTGTATCATAAATTCATAATCTAAGCTGTTCAAGGAAAAATGCCTCGATCCGTTTTGAATGATGTAAGAGTTGCCTCATAGTTTTATTATCAGAAGTCGCATTCACTCTCCTTGTAAATTATTTTGTGAATATGCGGATGTTTTATGTCTATTGTTCCCATTAAACACATGCGAGATTTATATCACTGTATGTCAAGTAGTTCTTTTATATCATTTGATAATTTGTGAACTGTGATAGAATTGTGTTTTTTTAGAACGTTATTTAACTATTTATCCTTCCATTTTAACCGAAATGTCTATTTGACCTTTTGAAACAATCCGTGGCCCCTTTCTGATGGATCTTAGTCCATTCCAGGGATAGTCGTATCTGCTCAATGCGCGTTTAACTTGGTCTTTTGAACTATTTCCTTTAACCACCATTTGTCGAACATAAACATGACATTTTCTCCTCACGACATTGTCTATTTGTGCTTTGATGTCTTTTCTGCCCAGAAGTTTGCGTTGCCAGTAAGGGCCAGATTTAAGTCCCCGGCTGATCTTGTTGTACACCACGTATTTTTTACCTCGTGTTTTTGTCTGGATACCGATTTCATACAAAACGGGAAATTTATGAGACCCAGCATTAATGTCCATCACCTTGTAACCTGAACCAGGGGTTGGCGTAATTGCAAGCTGCCATTTTGACCAGTGCATGTCTCGAAGCAGAAAGTTGGTTTCTGGAACATTTTCTCTCCGCAGTTTTGGCAAGTTCTTCTCGAGGAATTTCTTACACACGGGCACTCTCTTTTTCTTTGAGTGCGTTCTTTTCTTTATTGCCGAGGGTGATTTTTTAATCACCTTTATAGGATCCTTCAGCGAAGCCTTCTTGTGTTTTATTGTTTTAGTTGTTTTAAACCCTCGAGCTGTTTTCTTTGGGGTTGCGACCGACATTGTCTCATCAGAGGTCGAGCTTCCCGGGCCCTTGTCCCTCAAATCCCCAAACAGGTTATGTAGATCTTTACTGATGGCGGATGACCGTGCTCGAACCTCTTTCTCGTAATTGAAGAACATATTTTCGCCCTTTTCTTTGTAACAAACGGACATCAGGAAGTCGAACACGTTCTTGAAGTCGCTAAGTTTCAGGTATTTACCGTGTGTACGTTTCGCAATGTCTTTGTAGAACTTGTCTGAGTTATAGTCGTGGCATTGTACAGAGTAGATCCGAACAGCCATCTCTGCCAGCTGGTCGGCCTCTTTCCTCCAGTCCAGCTTCAGTTTGTTGTCCTTATAGTTAGGCTCGTGAGGATTACAGTCACCGATGAGAACAAACGCTCGCTGAGACCCTGGAGTCCATGACAGTTTAGTGCGGACTTCGTACATAACCAGTTCATAGCACTCGTCCGAGTCTCCCCCTCCGGTACCACTGACGTTCTGAGCGAAGTCAACGAGCTCGGCCACGTTGTCAGTAAAGTCTATGTATTTAGTGATATAGTTGTGTCTGTCACAGTAGTCCCCGTGGGCGAACAGGGCCATCTTGATGCCCGGAATGTCGGCCTGTAGACGCTGCACCATGTCCGAGATCCGACCCCGCACCTCGGCTAGGCAGCCGCTCATACTGCCGGTTGTATCAAAGGAGAATACAATCTCCATAGGACCATTTGGTAACGCCATGTGATCAACTGAAGCGTTCTTGCGTTCTGAAGAAGCAAAGAGAACACAATTAGGCTTAAAAAGATTGAATGGGACTTTAAAAGTAACCGAACACGACAAAAATCAAAATATTGTTGGCTCAGTTTAATTGAGCCAGTGGAAATGCATATTACTGTCGCCTAACCCCTTTTCAAGCACATTATAACGTGTTTGATAAATAATAATAATGCTTTGTTATAATTATAATACCGACTGATATAATGTGGTTTATATTGCCATTTACTTACCTTTAAAGAGAAATAACTGATGCTAAATTTTTTTTTCTTTCCAATCATTTACTGAATAACTGTTTATAAAGACTTGATGCAAACAAAAAGTAATATGTGTTGGTTTTTTCTTGATATGCCTGTAACTCAGAGAGGAACACCCTTGCAAAAATGAGGAAATGATGCATAGACATAGATGAAGTAAAAACAGTGACAGGGATAAATTTTCTTTATAGAATCTAGTAAAAATATGATAAAATAGAAAATCCAGAAACGACCAGCCTTAACCCTATACTCCATATACATGTATCTGCATTTCAATGCATTTGTGA
This sequence comes from Corbicula japonica, assembly GCA_038501625.1. Lineage (NCBI taxonomy): Eukaryota > Metazoa > Mollusca > Bivalvia > Venerida > Cyrenidae > Corbicula > Corbicula japonica. The sequence goes on from JAZAYU010000024.1 coordinate 3,156,775, forward strand.
CCAGTGTAGATCCAGATCAGCCAGCACATTAATCCCATCTGATAAGGATCTACACTGTTTGCTTCTGGGTCAGAAATAACCAAATGAATCAAAAAGCAAACAGTGCAGATTCTTATCAGATGGCATGGATGTGCCAGCTGATCTGGATTTACACTTCTACGATCATTTTATGTATTTATATGGAGGAAAGAGTTTAAGGCTTAAATGCTGGGGCCTGAAAATTGTGTGCACTTACTATTATTGGATGCATATTTCTAAGATCCATTTTTCTCAAAATTACATTGTGAATTACAATGAATTGTCTGTGTCGCTGACACCTGTTAGCAGTTACAACCTTGGTGCATATATCTCTTAAACAATTTTGCCAGCATGATACTATTTTACCATGATGTCTATAATAAGATTTGCAAGAATTATAAAGATAAATATTTCTGAATAAGCTTGTGTACCAGAACTTTTATCCCAACCAGGAAAAACGCCAACTTATTCCAGCCAAGCACAAAGTGGGCATTATCTGCCTCCTTAGCATATAGCCTCTGTTGAAAATCACACTTAGACTGAAGTTGCTCTAATCAAACCTGCTAAACAACTACACTACTGCTTTACTAGAATCTTACATTTGGAATAAAAATCTAATTTAATCTTTTATTTCCCTTTTCATGGGCTTGTTTTGCCGATCATTCTATCATGAAAACTTAACATCTATATAATTGCTTTTTTTTTCATCAAATTTGCATACAACATTGTTGTCATATAGTCAAAACCTATAGGTTGAGGTCACATTCAACAGAGTTACAGCTCTTTCTTAATTTCACTAAAGTCAGATCTAACATAAGGTAGTGTAACAGTATTCAGCACATTATTGTTATAAGATTAGCTCCTTTCTGTACAAAAACTAGGTTGAACATCTCTTGACATTTCCTATTCCTTCTTTAAACTACCACTTTAAAGCTGCTATTTTACATTACAGGGTGAATTACTTCAATGTATCAGATGTGGTTAATATCCATTTCTTCCAATAAATGTCTAATTTGGAGCGAAATTTTGGACTAATGGGTACATTTTAGGATGTGTTGTGAGTGCATTTTACTGTGTCAGTAACGCTATAACAACTTTGGCTTTAAATATAGATCTATTCACTTTTAATTTGACCATGTTAAAATACGACTCACATTTACTTTGATTATTGGTCTTCTACAGTTTATAAATTAATTTTGGAAATTTGAAAACAGTTTTATATGTTCTTCCTGATACGTAACCAAGCATCTGTATTGCTTATGGCGACAGGGTTATTGTCTGGCCAAAACACAAGTCCAGTTCACAGACAGAATTATGCCCCTTTTTCTACACTCACCGTTGCCAGAATCTGGCAAGATAAAACAGTTTGCTGGAAAAGTTTGTGGCACAGCTCATAGTGGTATTAAGAAAGCTTGATGGTGCTAGTTTCAAAAACGCGATTGTGAAGAAGGGACGGATTCATACTTACGCGTTATTCCTGGGTATATTGTAGGATTGTCTCGGTGCCTATTTTGACATTGATTGTTTCGTTTTAAATCGTTTTCAGAAAAATACTTAAGTAAAAAAGTAATATATGCGTATCAGGAATCGCCACACTCACAAAACACATTACCAGGATTACTATAATTTTGGTTTTATTCTACAAAACACATTACTAGGATTACTATTATTTTGGTTTATTCTACAAAACACATTACTAGGATTACTATAATTTTGGTTTTATTCTACAAAACACATTACTAGGATTACTATAATTTTGGTTTTATTCTACAAAACACATTACCAGGATTACTATAATTTTGGTTTTATTCTACAAAACAAATAACAACATAACGTATCTATAAATAAAGTCGAAAAAATGTTTACAAATATTTATAATCAACCAAAATAATACTTCTTAAACTATTGACAGCATTGACTTAAGATACATATTTGTATTGTATCATAAATTCATAATCTAAGCTGTTCAAGGAAAAATGCCTCGATCCGTTTTGAATGATGTAAGAGTTGCCTCATAGTTTTATTATCAGAAGTCGCATTCACTCTCCTTGTAAATTATTTTGTGAATATGCGGATGTTTTATGTCTATTGTTCCCATTAAACACATGCGAGATTTATATCACTGTATGTCAAGTAGTTCTTTTATATCATTTGATAATTTGTGAACTGTGATAGAATTGTGTTTTTTTAGAACGTTATTTAACTATTTATCCTTCCATTTTAACCGAAATGTCTATTTGACCTTTTGAAACAATCCGTGGCCCCTTTCTGATGGATCTTAGTCCATTCCAGGGATAGTCGTATCTGCTCAATGCGCGTTTAACTTGGTCTTTTGAACTATTTCCTTTAACCACCATTTGTCGAACATAAACATGACATTTTCTCCTCACGACATTGTCTATTTGTGCTTTGATGTCTTTTCTGCCCAGAAGTTTGCGTTGCCAGTAAGGGCCAGATTTAAGTCCCCGGCTGATCTTGTTGTACACCACGTATTTTTTACCTCGTGTTTTTGTCTGGATACCGATTTCATACAAAACGGGAAATTTATGAGACCCAGCATTAATGTCCATCACCTTGTAACCTGAACCAGGGGTTGGCGTAATTGCAAGCTGCCATTTTGACCAGTGCATGTCTCGAAGCAGAAAGTTGGTTTCTGGAACATTTTCTCTCCGCAGTTTTGGCAAGTTCTTCTCGAGGAATTTCTTACACACGGGCACTCTCTTTTTCTTTGAGTGCGTTCTTTTCTTTATTGCCGAGGGTGATTTTTTAATCACCTTTATAGGATCCTTCAGCGAAGCCTTCTTGTGTTTTATTGTTTTAGTTGTTTTAAACCCTCGAGCTGTTTTCTTTGGGGTTGCGACCGACATTGTCTCATCAGAGGTCGAGCTTCCCGGGCCCTTGTCCCTCAAATCCCCAAACAGGTTATGTAGATCTTTACTGATGGCGGATGACCGTGCTCGAACCTCTTTCTCGTAATTGAAGAACATATTTTCGCCCTTTTCTTTGTAACAAACGGACATCAGGAAGTCGAACACGTTCTTGAAGTCGCTAAGTTTCAGGTATTTACCGTGTGTACGTTTCGCAATGTCTTTGTAGAACTTGTCTGAGTTATAGTCGTGGCATTGTACAGAGTAGATCCGAACAGCCATCTCTGCCAGCTGGTCGGCCTCTTTCCTCCAGTCCAGCTTCAGTTTGTTGTCCTTATAGTTAGGCTCGTGAGGATTACAGTCACCGATGAGAACAAACGCTCGCTGAGACCCTGGAGTCCATGACAGTTTAGTGCGGACTTCGTACATAACCAGTTCATAGCACTCGTCCGAGTCTCCCCCTCCGGTACCACTGACGTTCTGAGCGAAGTCAACGAGCTCGGCCACGTTGTCAGTAAAGTCTATGTATTTAGTGATATAGTTGTGTCTGTCACAGTAGTCCCCGTGGGCGAACAGGGCCATCTTGATGCCCGGAATGTCGGCCTGTAGACGCTGCACCATGTCCGAGATCCGACCCCGCACCTCGGCTAGGCAGCCGCTCATACTGCCGGTTGTATCAAAGGAGAATACAATCTCCATAGGACCATTTGGTAACGCCATGTGATCAACTGAAGCGTTCTTGCGTTCTGAAGAAGCAAAGAGAACACAATTAGGCTTAAAAAGATTGAATGGGACTTTAAAAGTAACCGAACACGACAAAAATCAAAATATTGTTGGCTCAGTTTAATTGAGCCAGTGGAAATGCATATTACTGTCGCCTAACCCCTTTTCAAGCACATTATAACGTGTTTGATAAATAATAATAATGCTTTGTTATAATTATAATACCGACTGATATAATGTGGTTTATATTGCCATTTACTTACCTTTAAAGAGAAATAACTGATGCTAAATTTTTTTTTCTTTCCAATCATTTACTGAATAACTGTTTATAAAGACTTGATGCAAACAAAAAGTAATATGTGTTGGTTTTTTCTTGATATGCCTGTAACTCAGAGAGGAACACCCTTGCAAAAATGAGGAAATGATGCATAGACATAGATGAAGTAAAAACAGTGACAGGGATAAATTTTCTTTATAGAATCTAGTGAAAATATGATAAAATAGAAAATCCAGAAACGACCAGCCTTAACCCTATACTCCATATACATGTATCTGCATTTCAATGCATTTGTGACCAGTGTAGATCCAGATCAGCCAGCACATTAATCCCATCTGATAAGGATCTACACTGTTTGCTTCTGGGTCAGAAATAACCAAATGAATCAAAAAGCAAACAGTGCAGATTCTTATCAGATGGCATGGATGTGCCAGCTGATCTGGATTTACACTTCTACGATCATTTTATGTATTTATATGGAGGAAAGAGTTTAAGGCTTAAATGCTGGGGCCTGAAAATTGTGTGCACTTACTATTATTGGATGCATATTTCTAAGATCCATTTTTCTCAAAATTACATTGTGAATTACAATGAATTGTCTGTGTCGCTGACACCTGTTAGCAGTTACAACCTTGGTGCATATATCTCTTAAACAATTTTGCCAGCATGATACTATTTTACCATGATGTCTATAATAAGATTTGCAAGAATTATAAAGATAAATATTTCTGAATAAGCTTGTGTACCAGAACTTTTATCCCAACCAGGAAAAACGCCAACTTATTCCAGCCAAGCACAAAGTGGGCATTATCTGCCTCCTTAGCATATAGCCTCTGTTGAAAATCACACTTAGACTGAAGTTGCTCTAATCAAACCTGCTAAACAACTACACTACTGCTTTACTAGAATCTTACATTTGGAATAAAAATCTAATTTAATCTTTTATTTCCCTTTTCATGGGCTTGTTTTGCCGATCATTCTATCATGAAAACTTAACATCTATATAATTGCTTTTTTTTTCATCAAATTTGCATACAACATTGTTGTCATATAGTCAAAACCTATAGGTTGAGGTCACATTCAACAGAGTTACAGCTCTTTCTTAATTTCACTAAAGTCAGATCTAACATAAGGTAGTGTAACAGTATTCAGCACATTATTGTTATAAGATTAGCTCCTTTCTGTACAAAAACTAGGTTGAACATCTCTTGACATTTCCTATTCCTTCTTTAAACTACCACTTTAAAGCTGCTATTTTACATTACAGGGTGAATTACTTCAATGTATCAGATGTGGTTAATATCCATTTCTTCCAATAAATGTCTAATTTGGAGCGAAATTTTGGACTAATGGGTACATTTTAGGATGTGTTGTGAGTGCATTTTACTGTGTCAGTAACGCTATAACAACTTTGGCTTTAAATATAGATCTATTCACTTTTAATTTGACCATGTTAAAATACGACTCACATTTACTTTGATTATTGGTCTTCTACAGTTTATAAATTAATTTTGGAAATTTGAAAACAGTTTTATATGTTCTTCCTGATACGTAACCAAGCATCTGTATTGCTTATGGCGACAGGGTTATTGTCTGGCCAAAACACAAGTCCAGTTCACAGACAGAATTATGCCCCTTTTTCTACACTCACCGTTGCCAGAATCTGGCAAGATAAAACAGTTTGCTGGAAAAGTTTGTGGCACAGCTCATAGTGGTATTAAGAAAGCTTGATGGTGCTAGTTTCAAAAACGCGATTGTGAAGAAGGGACGGATTCATACTTACGCGTTATTCCTGGGTATATTGTAGGATTGTCTCGGTGCCTATTTTGACATTGATTGTTTCGTTTTAAATCGTTTTCAGAAAAATACTTAAGTAAAAAAGTAATATATGCGTATCAGGAATCGCCACACTCACAAAACACATTACCAGGATTACTATAATTTTGGTTTTATTCTACAAAACACATTACTAGGATTACTATTATTTTGGTTTATTCTACAAAACACATTACTAGGATTACTATAATTTTGGTTTTATTCTACAAAACACATTACTAGGATTACTATAATTTTGGTTTTATTCTACAAAACACATTACCAGGATTACTATAATTTTGGTTTTATTCTACAAAACAAATAACAACATAACGTATCTATAAATTAAGTCGAAAAAATGTTTACAAATATTTATAATCAACCAAAATAATACTTCTTAAACTATTGACAGCATTGACTTAAGATACATATTTGTATTGTATCATAAATTCATAATCTAAGCTGTTCAAGGAAAAATGCCTCGATCCGTTTTGAATGATGTAAGAGTTGCCTCATAGTTTTATTATCAGAAGTCGCATTCACTCTCCTTGTAAATTATTTTGTGAATATGCGGATGTTTTATGTCTATTGTTCCCATTAAACACATGCGAGATTTATATCACTGTATGTCAAGTAGTTCTTTTATATCATTTGATAATTTGTGAACTGTGATAGAATTGTGTTTTTTTAGAACGTTATTTAACTATTTATCCTTCCATTTTAACCGAAATGTCTATTTGACCTTTTGAAACAATCCGTGGCCCCTTTCTGATGGATCTTAGTCCATTCCAGGGATAGTCGTATCTGCTCAATGCGCGTTTAACTTGGTCTTTTGAACTATTTCCTTTAACCACCATTTGTCGAACATAAACATGACATTTTCTCCTCACGACATTGTCTATTTGTGCTTTGATGTCTTTTCTGCCCAGAAGTTTGCGTTGCCAGTAAGGGCCAGATTTAAGTCCCCGGCTGATCTTGTTGTACACCACGTATTTTTTACCTCGTGTTTTTGTCTGGATACCGATTTCATACAAAACGGGAAATTTATGAGACCCAGCATTAATGTCCATCACCTTGTAACCTGAACCAGGGGTTGGCGTAATTGCAAGCTGCCATTTTGACCAGTGCATGTCTCGAAGCAGAAAGTTGGTTTCTGGAACATTTTCTCTCCGCAGTTTTGGCAAGTTCTTCTCGAGGAATTTCTTACACACGGGCACTCTCTTTTTCTTTGAGTGCGTTCTTTTCTTTATTGCCGAGGGTGATTTTTTAATCACCTTTATAGGATCCTTCAGCGAAGCCTTCTTGTGTTTTATTGTTTTAGTTGTTTTAAACCCTCGAGCTGTTTTCTTTGGGGTTGCGACCGACATTGTCTCATCAGAGGTCGAGCTTCCCGGGCCCTTGTCCCTCAAATCCCCAAACAGGTTATGTAGATCTTTACTGATGGCGGATGACCGTGCTCGAACCTCTTTCTCGTAATTGAAGAACATATTTTCGCCCTTTTCTTTGTAACAAACGGACATCAGGAAGTCGAACACGTTCTTGAAGTCGCTAAGTTTCAGGTATTTACCGTGTGTACGTTTCGCAATGTCTTTGTAGAACTTGTCTGAGTTATAGTCGTGGCATTGTACAGAGTAGATCCGAACAGCCATCTCTGCCAGCTGGTCGGCCTCTTTCCTCCAGTCCAGCTTCAGTTTGTTGTCCTTATAGTTAGGCTCGTGAGGATTACAGTCACCGATGAGAACAAACGCTCGCTGAGACCCTGGAGTCCATGACAGTTTAGTGCGGACTTCGTACATAACCAGTTCATAGCACTCGTCCGAGTCTCCCCCTCCGGTACCACTGACGTTCTGAGCGAAGTCAACGAGCTCGGCCACGTTGTCAGTAAAGTCTATGTATTTAGTGATATAGTTGTGTCTGTCACAGTAGTCCCCGTGGGCGAACAGGGCCATCTTGATGCCCGGAATGTCGGCCTGTAGACGCTGCACCATGTCCGAGATCCGACCCCGCACCTCGGCTAGGCAGCCGCTCATACTGCCGGTTGTATCAAAGGAGAATACAATCTCCATAGGACCATTTGGTTACACCATGTGATCAACTGAAGCGTTCTTGCGTTCTGAAGAAGCAAAGAGAACACAATTAGGCTTAAAAAGATTGAATGGGACTTTAAAAGTAACCGAACACGACAAAAATCAAAATATTGTTGGCTCAGTTTAATTGAGCCAGTGGAAATGCATATTACTGTCGCCTAACCCCTTTTTAAGCACATTATAACGTGTTTGATAAATAATAATAATGCTTTGTTATAATTATAATACCGACTGATATAATGTGGTTTATATTGCCATTTACTTACCTTTAAAGAGAAATAACTGATGCTAGTTCAGTTTGGTTTTCTGTTGGAGTTGTCTCAATGTTCGCTGTATTGCAAGTATTGAAGAAATGACAGCAGTCGGTAGTATATATATTGATAGTACAGCGTACTGGGCATGATTGAACTGAAACGTTCTGACACGTTGATAAATGCACTGAGCATGCCCGAGTAAGTATATATTTAGATAATTACATACTTGAACTTATTTCTAAATCTATATTCATTCTATTCTAGTACACAGGGTATTACATAGATTGAACATGTTCTATGATTAAGGTATCGCAAACATTGCAAATGGCGAAAACAGGCTAAAATTTCAAAAAATGAATTTTGGGGGAAATACTTATTGCCACCTAGATTTTTGTAAATAAATGTATTTAGCTATGGATGTAGTAAATGTTTGCAAACTCAGTTTAGTCTAATTCATGTTCTAATTACCAAGTACATACTAAAACAAAAGAAAAACCATTTGCATGAGAACTCTGAAATCCATGAACAATATACCAAAGCAACTCATACCTGAAATAAGTATATGCTGGTCTACAATGTTTAGTGCCAATTCGTCAAAATAATGTTAGGGTTTTCAAGAAATTCAAGGAAATCTTACTTCCTGGTTCACAGTAAAAGTAAATTAGTAGAATCTACTTTCACTTTGAAGCAGAAGTAAGATTTCCTTGAAAACCCTAACATTATTTTGACGAATTGGTGGCAAATAAGTATTTCCCCCAAAATTCATTTTTGAAATTTAAGCTAGTTTTCGCCATTTGCAATGTTTGCGACCTCTTAACTCACATCAGATTAGCCTATTAGTTGAAATTGAGCGATCAGTTAGTGATCAAAGCCGAGATACGAGACTCATCGAACGAGAAATCATGGTTATTCTGGGTTTATGAAAACTAAAGAATAATAATAAAACATTTGTTTACTCATTTGCTTATTGTTTCATTGTGGAGGACCCACCGCTTCATTGTTTCGCTTTAGGGAGTCATTCTCTGTGAATGTGTAATTATTTGTGTCTTTATTATGTTTTAATTTGTAGACCTTTCCTCTCTGGGTATGACATATATTTTTGTGCGACGACCGTAGATAAAAAAAATAAGTCTGCATACCCATGCACACGGTATGTATCCCAATAATCAGCGCTCGGATGACAACGTCAGTCTCGGATGATAAGAGTGGCTCAGTTGCAGATAAGAGTGAGAAAAGCGGTAGTATTTGGACTTATATTAGCCAGCGGTCCATGAGGCCGTCGACTATATTTGTGCTTACTTTTGGAATTTAATGTGGTGGGATAATGGCATCATTTCAGAAATATTTGTATTTTTGTTCTAATGTGTATTAATGAAAGATGTTTTGCAAAAACAAAAAAAAAAAGAATTGACAACTGTTAACGATCGTACCATGGGAACTGGTTGACATCGCTTTTTAAGAGTTTTTTTTTATATTTTTTTAATTTTAAAATAATAAGTTCTCCTAAGCACATGACTATTTTTGAAAACAACGGTAGCCAGTCTTCCGTATAATCGGTCAGGGATGTTGACTGTTGCACTGCACATGTACCTGTTTGTAGTTGTGGAATATAATTCGTGAGAGTTTTGTTCGGAAACAAAGGTGTGAATTGTAATACTGGTCATAAATTGTTTTTAATCGTACATCGCATGACGTAGTTTCCGTATAATCGGTCAGGGATGTTGACCTTTGCACTGCGTCTATATCTATGTGTAAACTTGTGGAACAGAATTGGTGAGATTGTTTTTCGGGACAAAACGTAATAATACTGTAAAACAAAGACCTATATTATACATATATATAGGTCTCTGTGTAAAATTGTGATACTGGCCGTACGTAGCTTTTTAATCGTGCAATGGTCTGTTTGTTATTGTTTGTGTTATTATGTTATATTAATATGAACATTTCTTGAAAAGGAAATTGTGTCACGTTAGGATGACTGTCACGTGACGAAACTATTTCATGAAATTGATTTTTTTCCTATACATTTTTGAAGTGAGTAAGTAATTTTAAAACCAGAATATGACGAGAAGATTAATGTTTGTGACGAGAGAAAGGGAGGAAAAATATATAAAAAAATCGTTTCCGGACGCCAGCCTTAGTTTGGAAACGAGGCTTAGCGTGGGTACGATAACAAAGGGAACAAAGACGTTTTTACCATAACATTATTTTTAACTTTTTTCTATTGTTTGTTTTTTTTTTTACAAAAACATTGTATTTTATTTCATAACGACATAGTTTTCTCATTACTTTCCACGACTCTGTAATGATGTGACACTTTCTCCAATGACACTGTCATTTTCCGTTCCTAAACCTACATCATTTTGTCCATCATAATCAGTTATAGTACTCCTAAGGAATAACCTTAAAATAAAGATGCACTTCAATATTCAAACATTCCATTAATCAGTATGACCACTTCCTAAACGTAGTAACAAACATGGATATAACAGGAAAACAATTTCAAAATACCTAACGAAAACAGCAATACTGCCTTTTGCCTTTGATCCCATCCCTACCAATAACTTAAAAAGCAAACAATGAATATCCTAACAACATAACCATAAATAGATTTAAGGTTCTGTTTGTTTGTGCAATAGTATATATATTGACTTTCCATTTTTGCCATTGTTGTAACTACATGAAAATTCTTCTCGCGCCGACTTGATGCCCTGCATCAAAATTTTTCTTGTCGAAAAAATGTTTAACGAATCGTACCATGGCTTATGTTGGCCTAGAACAATTGCAATCACTAACGTGATTTAAATCAGCATAAGTAAAAACTTACAACAATTGATTGCAATTGTTATAGGCCAACATAATCTATATAAAACTGTAATGGTTTTTGCTGACAGTCCCTACATTGTGGTGAAAATCACCGAAGAAGGTGGAAAATTCGACCCATCGCTCAAAATTAAACAAGTTTCCATCTGTATTTAGGTAGTTGAGTGAAGAAAACATATTACTATTTGATCCTCTACTGTCCCTCGCATGATTAACAATCACAACATGGTAACACAGTTCGATGAATCTAAACTTTGTCTTACTTTTTTTGAAGATGTCAAAGCGAGATGGATAATCGCTGGCTTCAATAAAATTTGTTAAAGATAATAGGTGGCTCAAACTGAATAATGATTTACATGACCACCGTCCGTAACAAAGAAGAATAACTATAGCTGAGTTTTATCGTAGAATCAAGTTTTGGCATTCCCAGAAAACAGTTCGAATGTTTTAGGTATAAACTTTCTATATATTTGTATTTCGGGTGCGTAATGTGGATTAGGGAAATACTGCAGAATAATCTAATCCCCTGATATCTGCGGAACTGGAGTCCGAAGCTCTACCCCTAATTAATTATTCAAACTCTACACCTAAACCACTATTCAAATGTCTGAGAATAGACTTTAGAGTGTCGTCTGTTCTTTTGTTTGCTAGACAATGCTTTACAGTTTTAAACTTCCGCCAATTTAAGACGTGGGTAAACTGCACCACCCAGTAAAAAACATGTAAACGAATACATTGGCATTTTAGTCGATAATACCCTGGCTACCGATATGACAACACAGCCGAAGAAGATCTGCTACTGACACCGATTACTTTAACAGGTATATATGTTTTCCTTGTATTAAAACTCTTATTTATTTTCACATTTTTCTTTGAAAATGCGGAAAAGTACATTCTGTAGGCTTAAATTTTTCTTGTAGTCTGACTATCTTACATATAAAGTGAAAACAAAAGTAGAAGACTGCTCCGTCATAGGAAATTTACCTTTCTGGTAATTACTTATAGCTAAAACTGATTGATTAAATATGAGTGGTTTCATATTAGTTACTTTTTTAACTGATGATGGAATTCGAAGCACGCACTTTAATCAAGATCAGGATTACAGTGCCGGCGTCGATATCCTCGAGCTGTCGTCTGGTCTTTGGCTAACTCAGTAATGGCATATTATTGTTTATAAATTATTGGAATCTTTCAACGTCTCAGTAAAATCAACCTTCCGTGACATAAAGAGAAAGTAAGACAGCTTTTAAAAGTTTTTTCCTATAGACAGTAATACTTTTTATTTGGTTGACTTTACTTTCTGTATCAAGTATTCAGCTTTAAGACTGAAAATTATCCGAAATTACAAGTAATTATTGACTTTGACTTTTGACTTAGAAATTCATACCGAATGGTTTTAGTTTCTACCAATGTAAACACTACTGCAAAAGTGGTAACTTTCTATCGATTGCCAGTATACCATTTATTTACAGACGCCCATGATACCTATCCTGCAACCATAGGGGATAAAAAAGAGGGGAAAACGCACATTTTAACACATGAACTATTGCTAGTTATATATGGCTGCAGAAACTAATCCGTTTTAAACATACGAACACATAACAGTAGCCTGAAAACCAAGGTGCTACAATGCCCTGGCTCGACCCTCTGTTGGCTGCGGCGCAGTACAAGTCGCCACGAACACTCGTAAAACTTCTGCGGTCAAGGTCTTGCTCTCCAGATGGACCGTTTCAAGATTCTATAACTCCTCTACAAATCGCTGCTGAAAACAACGATATTTCTTCCGTTAGAACTCTAATGAAATACGGAGCAAATGTTAATCTTCGTAACACTACCGGAGAAACTGCCTTGCATCTTGCAGCCTATCCAGAAACATCGCTTAGAATATTTAAGGAATTGTTAAAAGCTGGTGCAGATGTAAATATTAAGGATATTACTGGTAAAACACCTCTTCACATAGCCTGTCTTGAGAAAAGCCTAGATAAGGTGAAGATACTATTGAAAAGGCGTAATCCGCCGATAAACGAGCCGGATGAAGAAGGCGCAACACCGATGCATCTGATGGTATATGTAGATAATATTCCCAGTCAGATGCCTGCAACTAACCTTTTTAAACTTGCTATTAGGAAAGGATTCGACTTGAATTCTCAGACATTTGCTGGTGAAACTATACTACATGTGGCGGGCACAAGTCTAAGACAAGACCGAGAAATATACATTTTTGGACTGAGTAAAATCAGAGAAGCGTTGGTTTCACTTTTGCTTAAACTCGACGGCATTGATGTTACACTACAGGATGAAGTGGGGGAAAATTTTCTTCATACATTTCTTCGTAATCGGCTAGGATTTCGCTATTCAGAGGAATTTCTTTGTTATCTATTGGACAAGGATCTGTCTCCCATCTCAAGAGAACGAATGACGCTAGTCATGAACCAGCAAAATAATACTGGTCGCTTGCCTGTTGGTGTATATATCATTCGAGGATTAGTGAACGTGAAAGTTGTAAAACATTGTATAGATTTTGTCAACAATATCAATGTTCAGGAGAATTTTGGACATACACTGGTCCATATAACGACACAATCGGCTTTATCGCCCGACCAAAAGGTGCGAGTTATTCGACAATTAGTCGCACGTGGAGCTGATGTAAACATGAAAGATATATTTGGCAGAACACCTATTTTCTTTGCGCAGGATTTTAAAGTTGTTCAAGTGCTTGTTGAAAACGGAGCAATTATAAATACAACTGATAAGTGCAAACGTACGCCACTGATTGCGACCCTTCGAGCTTGCAATTCCCGAATCTGCCAGTACCTGATCAACAAGGGCAGTCAAATCAATGCTTGCGATAAATATGGTTATACTGCTCTTCATTATGCTGCATGGGAAAATAGATTAAAGGAAATAGACGTTCTAATTAGGAACAGAGCAAATGTTTATCAAAGAGATCGAGCTGGGAGAACCGCGTATGACGTGGCACGTTATTGGAGGTGTCAGAATGCAATGGATATGTTAGACAAAGCAATGACGGAAGATCCAGCTAGAAATCTGAAAAGAAAACGAGAACACCAGGATTTCACAAGCCAGCCCGATCCTCAAGTGTGGATCCACCTTAATAGAACCATTCTGTACACAGAATTGCAAAGTATTCCGAACCTTAAACAACACTTCGGAATACCGGACGACGTGGAAGTGTATTTTAGCCAGTTGATGAAGTTTCCCGGAATTGGCTCACCTCATGTAGTTGATGAAGCCGTGTGGATAGAATCTTTGGTCCTTTCTGTCATGGAAAGGATAGCTCGTCAAATCGGTGACCTTGACAAACGGTTTAAATGTTCCGTGTTTCGTTCAGGTAGCACATGCGAAGGGACAAAAATAGACGACCCCGATGAATATGATTTTCTTCTTGTTCTCGATAATTTCTCTGAAATATGCCAAGTTCAGCCACATGTTAACTACACCCATCAGAGTGGCGGCTTTGAGCGGGCACTGTATAACGGACAGAACGTCGCAGTGGGTTTTCAACGCTATTTCGACCACGAAAAATTCTTGCTTTGCGGTAGGCTACGTAGTGATTTCTTTAACTTAGTCAACAATGTGTTAACATCGAAAGCGATCTGGATATTCGATGAAGTTTACATAGATGGTTTTTCAATCAGCAACCCTCTGGATAAACCTGTGGTCAACTTCCGGTTGTTTGTTATTGGAGAACTTTACAAGGGTATCTTCGTCAGCATAGATGTGGTACCAGCGCTTAGAGTAAACAACTGGCGTCCTGTTGGGGCGAATATGAACGTGTCTGAGGTAGTTACAGAAAAGATTTTAACGGAAAACTTTCTTTTGTTATGCCAAGAACCCATGCTTGATCAGACAGGTTCTGGCACTTTGTTCAGAATCTCATGTGCTCCGTTCGAAATTAAGTTAATGCATTCTTTTCCCGCTTGGATTCGCCAGAGCTATGCATTAGCAAAAATGATGAAAGGCAATTTCACATGTCCGAAAATAAAGTTCGTGACTGACATTGGTGACGGGTATCCGGGCAGTGCACTTAGTGACGACGTCAGTTATGATCTGGCTACAGCTTCGGACGAAATATCAAGCTATATGTTAAAAAACAGCTTGTTTCACGTTGTAACTTCCGAACCAAAACTTGCGCATGCGCTACCGTTTCCAAGGAAGTCCTTCCTGTACAACTCTATTGCTTTGGCTCTGCGAATTTACGAGTTCCTAGGAAGAGCAGCAGAGACAGGGAAACTCCCTGTTTACTTCTTACCTTACCTCAATATATTTGGTAGCGACAAAGTGCCAGATGTGACATGTTTCACCAGGATAAATGAAAAGGTGCTAGACCTGCCGGGAGCCAGTAATGTCGAAACTTCTCAACCTAATAAAATAAAAGTGTTCTGTGACTTCATTATAGAACTATGCCACCTTAATTCTTAGTAACAGAATGTTCATGTTGTGATTTTAAGACGTCATCACTATGGAGTGAGTAGGTATAGTTTGGGTGACGATTTCATTGGGCAACACCCCATCATCTATTTAATCAGATCTTGCTTTTACGAGAAGTTTATCGATAAAAATGCATGTTATTACTGTCCCTTTAACAGGAAATGTGAAGAAAGGCAACTATCATTGATTTTTAGCAAATCATCCTGATGTATTTCGAGCTGTTAAGCGCCTGCAAATGGGAGTTAACTCTGTAAGCCTTAATTGTGGTAAATCAAATTGCTGATGATTTTTTCCCTTACAATACTGTGACATACAACATAACACTGAATGAAAAATGATCATATCGAGCCAGATTGTATATGTTTCCAATAGACTTACGGATGCAGATCGCTCTGTTAGTGACAGGGATGTACATCTTTCTGCAGGCCTGCCTAAACTTCTTCATTAAAAATCCGGAGATTTTGTCTAAATATGTCAATGATGATGATGACGACGACGACGATGTTGTTGTTGTTTTAATGTCTTGTTTCTGCTGATCACTATGACTGTGACTGAACAAAAATGATGATGATGATGATATTTTTCTCATATTCTTCTTTATAATTATATTCTTCAAAGCATTTTATGAATGAATTTTGCCGATTTTGTTAGACAAGGTTAAAGAACTTGTTTTAAATTACTTTTGTTTTTTTTTTCCATTTATTTTTTAACTGTTAAGACGCGTTTTTTTGACAATATGAGAATGAACATGCAAGTTTTGAGTGATTCAAGTGTTTTAGCGTCCTGTCTATAACATCTTAATGCCGTAAGCGATCTACGTTTGGCTCGCTTACATACCAGTAGGGATTCCTGTCTATTTCGCCTGAATTGGATTTTTATCCCGCTTTAGTGCCACAAGCTATATGCCTTCCTTTCGCCGTTAGCGGTTGCCGCTGTCTCGCTTTTAGTTCTGGTAGGCCTTGCCTAAGTATTCCAAGTAATATATCGCCTTCACACCGTTAGCATATCACATAATGCCATAAGCGATGCACACCTCTCTGAGTTCATTGCGCTAATGATGCAGAACTATCTCATGTTAGCTCAGTTAGCGATCTACTCATCTATTACATCTTTAGTGCCCTAAGCAATGGCCTTAGTTTCGTTAGTGTAAGTGTATGTAGCTTATTTGTACCAATGTGCTAATATTTTCAAAACTTCATTTATATTACGTTTCAAGTTTGAAGGTTGAGTGATGATAAGATATTTTAAAATTCACGCTACATTAGTGACGTAAAATCATAATTATAAAATACCACCTGAACGCAAATTGGCGATCGGTACATCATTATATAATGACTGTCTGAAGAGGAGCAGTGTCTGTCATTCTACCATACTATTCTTTCTCTTTGCTATGGTGTTCCGTTCATGCCATCTTTGTTTCGCCCTGCCGACCACTCGGACGAGATCACGAAAACCCGAAAACACGATGCGAGAACGCAAAACAACAATGCGAGGTCGCGAAAGTATGATGCGAAGGTGCGATATTAATATCGCGTCCTCGAATCGCACTTTCGCGACCATGCATCGTGTTTTCGCGATCTCGCATCGTGGTTTATCGATCTCGCATCGTGTTTTCGCGATCTAGGATCGTGGTTTATCGATCTCGCATCGTGTTTTCGCGTTTTCATGGTCTCGCCTAAGAGGTCGAACAACGATGGCCTTAACGGGACACCGTAATATATTGGGTACATTGATGTTCGTCTCGTTGCAACTGATCATGTATAAATTTACCTGTCGATACTGCTCATGCAGTAGATTAACAATAATGTCAGTTGTACTTTAAATGAGAATTTATTCTAAGTTATAAAGCGTCCGAAGTGTACTGAACAAGGTACAAGTAGCGTTCACAGCAACAAGCTACCTGGTAGTCATCAGCGGAAGCAGTACATGAGAGGTCTTAACGAGGGCTTCTTCCTTTCATTAAAGGAAGATTACACTGTGAAGTTGTTGAACAGTTGAGATTTTACATTGTCCCATCAGCTGAGAGTTTCTCCGGTGAACGTGAGCGGCACCTGTTACCCCACAATAAACCGTTACAACCACATGAAACAACTGCTCACCTCTCCTCGTCAGTTTCTTAACCTTTCTGTGTTGAGTGCTTACAGGAATTTCTACTTCCGCTGTAGGATCTACAGGAGAATATTGCAGCGAGACATTCCCATAAGTCGTTCTCTTTTTGCAAAAGTGACGGGAATATTAGTTTAGTATGAAAAGATATCAAGACCAGACATTAACGATCCGCCATTTTTGTTGGACTTCCGGACACAGGTAGAGAAGTAGTGTTCCGCTACCCTCAAAGTAAACAAAAGTAAGTGTTAGAGTGCGCTAGGTTGAGTAACCCGGCGACCCCCGGCTGAGTGGTAATCTTGGACAAGACCACGGTGATGAGAGCAGTTGTCGCTCACGCCCGTGCTCCTTGTTAGTATCATAGTTTCGGATACTAAAGAGAAAGCCTTGAAATATACAGAAACATATATAAATATTTTTTTTATAAATGGCAATGCCGTAAAATATCTGTGACAATATAAAAAAGTTAGCGGTGAATAAAAGCAAACCTGTACTGCTGTGTATGTATCTATTTTCATCAAATTATGATTCACCTTATTAGTAGTATCAGAATCCAAACGTGTTGCCAGTCCGGAAGTTTCAAAAAGTACCAGTTTGGATACATAAAATAGTACCGATATATCTAGTCCGGATATATCAAATAGTACACATCCAAATATATCAAATAGTAACAGTTTGGATGTTTAAAATAGTGCAAGTCCAGACATATTAAATAGTACCAGCCCGGATAAATCGAATAGTACCAGCCCAGTTATATCAAATAGTATTAGCCCGGATATATCAACTAGATGGGTGTTCAGTTGAACACTTGTGTCGCCCTCTGGTGCTATGTCGTAATAAAAATGCAAGTACAAAAAGGGGCATAACTCCATCAAAGAATTTGGCATCATCATGAGCGTGTTGTCAGAAGCAATATAATTTGAAAGTTTGATGTAAAAATATAAAGAAATAACAAAGTTATAGCCAACGTTAAGTTTTCGTGTAAAAATCCAAGTACAAAAAGGGGCATAACTCCATCAAATGTGACATTGACCTTGAGAATTTGGCATCATCTCGAGCGTGTTGTAATAAGCAATATAATTTGAAAGTTTGATGAAAAAATATTAAGAAATGACAAAATTATAGCCAACGTTAAGTTTTCGTGTAAAAATCCAAGTACAAAAAGGGGCATAACTCCATCAAATGTGACATTGACCTTTGAGAATTTGGCATCATCTCGAGCGTGTTGTCATAAGCAATATAATTGAAAGTTTGATAAAGAAATATTAAGAAATGGCAAAGTTATAGCCAACGTTGAGTTTTCGTGACGGACAGACCGACGGACGGACGGACGGGCGGACGGACGGACAAAGCGGTCCCTATGTATCGTCATTTCTTCGAAAGGGCGACACAAAAAGTACCAGCCCGGATATATTAAATAGTACAAGGCTTAACTCTAACCCCAACGGACATCCCTTGTTTATATATGGTGACTTTCAGGAACACTGTTGTAGATACGGGTTGGCTGAAATGGGAGCAAGTATCCATTTCAGCCAATCAGATGCTTGATATTAAGGACTGGTCTTCATTCTGAGTTTTATAATCTCGAGACGAAAATTCTCACTATAATACATAGTGCGCCAATGCAAATTCTACGTTTTATTAAATGTTTTGAATTTTATTTGTGCTCTTATGTTTTAAATAAGTGTTGTGGTTGTCTTTTCTTTTGCTTGTTTTTTTTTGTCATCGCTAGATTTGTTGATTTTCTTTTAATTCGTCAACAATTTCTTCTGACATTTGATCATAAATAAGATTTGTGTTTTCAGTAAAGTCAAAGGGCAAGCATTTCACATGGCACTAGACGCCGGTTCTCATAGAAAGTCAGTAAACATACACCATTCAGTTCTCACAGTAAAGGGTGAGGTTTATCAAATCGTGCACAAGTCTGCAAGTGGTTGCAAGTGATACTGTAAAAATAAGTAAATCGATCAAAAACTAAACAATGAACACAGTAGAAAGTCACGTTTCCTCATCTCTGTTATTAAATTCCAACAATTAACTGCATTTGTTATGTCAGCCGGAATTTGCTTAATGCTTCTCATTGTATTTGTTTTTCTTAAAAATGCTTACAGTCTTTTTTATATTTTTAATATTTTGATTTTTTTTTATATTTTCATTTTTTATATTTTTAATAATTTGAATATTTGCTATTTTTAATTTATTGATATTTATTATTTGAACAAAAATAAAACGTAAATTTAGGCAAAATAAAATATAAACTTGTTATGATATCTTCCATTGTTAAGTTTACGGCTGGGAATGATAAATACCATCATAAAGAAGACACAGTTTTGCTACTGAATACACATTTGTACAAAATATTTGAACTTTTTCACACATACTTTCGTGGGAATGTTTGAAAGTCACAACGTGCGACGCGCACAGAACGCCTGGGAAAGCCGGTGACACTGTCAGCTAGCCGTGTCTCACAGGCGTGTAATGATGGACTGATTTGCGAGCTAATAAACGACCAGGGAGAGCAATTAAACGGTCATATCGGGTTATATTAGCTTGCCAAACTATTTCAAGCAGAAATCGAAGGTTTCATAAGCAATAAATTTGATTTGTATGTGAATGGTATCGTATTCCTTTCAATGATAACCTGTACGCTCCTTGTGAAATCTTCCCAGTTGAACAAATTGACGTTCCGACAAAAATAATGTGTGATAATTCAATCAATAAAAATACTCTGTAACGCTTAATATTCTGCGATAAAGTCATTAAAATGATGCGTTTTATTCCACATGGAAGGAATACTATATCTCTCAACTGGTCACTCAACATACTAGCGTTCATGGGAAAGTGGTCATTATATAACAGTTAATTTCACGGTGTTTGACATTTGCACTGCACCGTCGTATAGTTCACACTTGCCTGTGAAAACCAGGGCTTTCATTCTTGACTTTTGACATGAGAACAGGTGGAAAGTTGCCCGTTCCCATGATACGTGCTCTCCACTTCTTAAATAAAACTTTTTAAAACTAACATAATTATTTAAATCACTGCGTGCAGTTTATGACAGAATTACAACTTTTATCAAACAATAATCTAAAAATACGTTGAATATATGTGTTGTGAACTTTTAATAAATTAAAAGGACAGGAATTAAAAATGTCATGTGTTAAACGAACAGCTATGTATTCATTTTGGCTTACTTACCTTTATTACAGTATTCACTGGTTGTGTACTGATGAATATTTAGTGATTATAATGCGATTTAAAACCACTTGTTAAACTATCTATCTAGCGCTGTTCACTCGCTCCATCGCAGATCTTGATCAGCCAAATGTCTTATCGCTATGTGAATGCTGAAAAAAATGCAAAATTGCATTTTCACTTAAAAATATCAGATTTCCTTTACAAACGAGTAAATTTAATTTTAGTTGGGGTTTTAAGTACTTAGAGTTCGGTGTCGTGGGAAAGGAGTTCATTCACAGGTTTATAACATGTATTTACTGTGATCTTGATCCATGTATAGAATTGACAGAGCAAGTGTCAATCCCAAGCACTTCAAACAGCGTGTTCTCGACGCGGAAAATACTGTCATTCGGGAAATGAAATATAAAATTTACATTTTAACGTTAGAACGATTTGGCAGTTTTGGTGTCTGTCTACAGAAATCCTGGAAAGTAAGCGCGCGAGTTTGGCTGTTGAAGACCTCATTGTTAATAAGTGTCATTAATTTAAATTTTCTTAATGTATAATATATTATAAGCACAAAATAATAATAATAATAATAATAATAATAATAATAATAATAATAATAATAATAATAATAATATTATTATTATTATTATTATTATTATTATTATTATCGTTATTATTGAAAAAATAAATTTAGTTGTTTGATGAATAAATATACGGGATAATTGCTTTCACGCTTACATGGTGAATTATTTAGACAAAACTGATGTAGAGGTTTCAATATACACTTGACGAACCTCGTAAGTGCGAGATGTAGTTGAATAAAATTCACACGGCGTGTGATAATATTATTTAATGAATCATTTTAAACTCTATCTGACGAATTCCCACATTTCATTCGGAAGTCATCAATAAAGTTTATATAGTTTTAACTGATTCACCAAATAATGTAACTGGTGTACTAAATATGCGGTGCTCCGACAAACCCATTAACAGGGACTAGACTATAACAAAACCAGCTGTAAACTCCGTTGACATACCAGAGAGATTGTAGAGATACGATTTATTGTTGACAATTTCTGTTAAAGTCGTCGAATTGTAGCTAATTGGATTAAATCTGATGCGATAATCTGCCGGCAGAGATTATCTCACGTTATGACAAAGATCGCATTGATACAGGGATTAAGGTTATAAAACTTAGCATGGAAACCAGTCACAAATCTCAAGCATCTGATTGGCTGAAACGGCGACCAGTCGCAATTTCAGCCAATCAAATGCTTGAGATTTGAGACTGGTTTCCTTGCTCAGTTTTATAACCTTGGACACAGGTAGAGATTTACGTCTTTCTTACATATTATGATCTTCTGAATAAATAACGTGATAACCATGGTAGACACAGACTTATACCACTATCTTAAATCGGTAACACTTGATTTTATGGATACTAAGTTGATAAGTAAACCCCGCCGAAACCCCATGCTAACTGTTTCAAATAATTTACTTGTGTATCATTGAGCTGCCTTCCAAGTTCAGGGCTCAGCGAGGACTGGGGGGTTATAAAGCTGAGGATGGAAACCAGTCTCAAATATCAAGCATCTGATTGGCTGAAATGGCGACCAGTCGCCATTTCAGCCAATCAGATGCTTGAGATTTGAGACAGGTTCTCATTGCTCAGTTTTATAACCTTGGGCACAGGTTTCATTTACCCGCCAATATCTAGTCGTTCTGTATT
Organism: Corbicula japonica; assembly: GCA_038501625.1. NCBI lineage: Eukaryota > Metazoa > Mollusca > Bivalvia > Venerida > Cyrenidae > Corbicula > Corbicula japonica. The sequence continues at coordinate 3,179,112 of JAZAYU010000024.1, forward strand.
ATTCTATCCATCGCTTGAGTTCACTTGCATCACCCTTACAGACAGACAGATAGCCTACAGACAGACAACAGACAGACAGACATATATAAATAAACACATGCACTCACACACACTCCTACGGATACAGACACAAGCACGCATGCATGCATACAACTATATAGAAATATATTACATTAACTTCTCAACAAATAAATCATAAAATTGTTGAAATCGGCTGAATTTTTATTGTTTTGATTGTTTTTGTGGACGGATTGGTGATCTAAACACATGTAACCACTTCGCAAACTAATAAGACATATTTTTTGTTGTTGTGCGAATAAAATGTCTTTCAAATTGAGACCTACGTCTCAAGAATATCTTCCTGGACCGATTCAATCTCTTCAAAACAAATAAAACAATCAAAGGCCGTTCATTATCATTACTTTAATTAAATAGATATTACAAACTTTTTAAACAAGAACTGTCAACCTTCCAAATCCAAACCAAATACTCGTGAGTTTGGAATTCATACTAAAGCATTCCTTTGAACAACCATGATAAATATCACTGTACAAGTTAAATACGGTCGTTTTGACGTATTCTCAAGCCTTTAAAACTATTTAGTTATAGAAGCGGTAAACACCGGAGTGATTCTCCCACGGGGATAGACGAAGTTCACATCTTACATTTAAGTTTAAAACTTGAGATAGCTGTATACCTGTTCGCAACATTCCACCGGAGAGTTTATTGTCTTACATCAAAGTTGTATAATTGTGAACTGGTCGTTTTGTACTATCCTTAGTCTTGGTTTGAGCTCAAGACATTTACAAGCCATGCCAGACTTATGCCGATATTTCCAAGGTTTCAATGCTTGAAATGCCGGTGACCGACAGCAGATCAATGTTGCTGCTGGTAATGCCGGTGACCGACAGCAGATCAATGTTGCTGCTGGTAATGCCGGTGAATGACAGCAGATCAATGTGGCTGCTTGTAATTCCGGTGACCGACAGCAGATCAATGTTGCTGCTGGTAATGCCGGTGACCGACAGCTGATCAATGTTGCTGCTGGTAATGCCGGTGACCGACAGCAGATCAATGATGCTGCTGGCAATGCCGGTGACTGACAGCAGATCAATGTTGCTGCTGGTAATGCCGGTGACCGACAGCTGATCAATGTTGCTGCTGGTAATGCCGGTGACCGACAGCAGATCAATGTTGCTGCTGGTAATGCCGGTGACCGACAGCAGATCAATGTTACTCAGCTTGTAATGCCGGTGACCGACAGCAGATCAATGTTGCTCAGCTTGTAATGCCGGTGACCAACAGCAGATCAATGTTGCTCAGCTTGTAATGCCGGTGAATGTTGCAGGTCAATGTTGCTGCTGGCAATGCTGGTGACACAGCAGATCAATTTTTTTTGCTGCCGGCAATGCTGGTGACCGACAGCAGATCAATGTTGCTCAGCTTGTAATGCCGGTGACCGACAGCAGATCAGTGTTGCTCAGCTTGTAATGCCGGTGACCAACAGCAGATCAATGTTGCTCAGCTTGTAATGCCGGTGACCGACAGCAGATCAATGTTGCTGCTGGTAATGCCGGTGACCGACAGCAGATCAATGTTACAGCTTGTAATGCCGGTGACCGACAGCAGATCAATGTTGCTGCTTGTAATGTCAGCGACCGACAGTAGATCAATGATTCTGCTGGCAATGCTGGTGACCGACATCAGATCAATGTGGCTGCTTGTAATGCCGATGACCGACAGCAGATCAATGTTGCTCAGCTGGTAATGCCGGTGACCGACAGCAGATCAATGTTGTTGCTGGTAATGCCGGTGACCGACAGCAGATCAATGTTGCTGCTTGTAATGCCGGTGACCGACAGCAGATCAATGTTGCTACTGTTTATGCTGGTGACCGACAGCAGACCAATGTTGCTGCTGGTAATGCCGGTGACCGACAGCAGATCAATGTTGCTCAGCTTGTAATGCCGGTGACCGACAGCAGATCAATGTTGCTCAGCTGGTAATGCCGGTGACCGACAGCAGATCAATGTTGCTGCTGGTAATGCCGGTGACCTACAGCAGATCAATGTTGCTGCTGGTAATGCCGCTGACCGACAGCAGATCAATGTTGCTGCTTGTAATGCCGGTGACCGACAGTAGATCAATGTTGCTGCTTGCAATGCCGGTGACCGACAGCAGATTAATGTTGCGGCTGGTAATGCCGGTGACCGACAGCAGATCAATGTTGCTGCTGTTAATGCCGGTGACCGACAGCAGATCAATGATGCTGCGGGCAATGTCGGAGACCGACAGCAGGTCAATGTTGCTGCTGGCAATGCTGGTGACACAGCAGATCAATTTTTTTTTGCTGCCGGCAATGCTGGTGACCTACTGCAGATCAATGTTGCTGCTGCTAATGCCGCTGACCGAAAACAGATCTGCTAGCAATGCTGGTGACCGACAGCAGATCAGTGTTCCTACTGGTAATGCGGTCACCATCAGCACCGTTTTGTTGCTGGTGGGGATGCCTAATAAGTGGTCGTTTCTGGTTGGAATAGCTGACACGGTGTCATCGGAAGAGCGGGCGTTTATCATTGGAATACTGGCGTTCAGGCAAAAATGATGGGTATGTGCTGAACAAGCGAACAAGTACTGGCTGATGAAATATGAAATAGCATGTGTTGACTTGGCGGATATGCGAATAGAATGGGGGTTTACTGGCTACTATAGCGGGAGTTTGCTGGCTTGACGAGCCGCAGGCTTTTACTTATAATTGCGGGCAATGACAAGTATTTCATACTGTAGTTTGCACTTTCTGTTTAAGGAACGGCAGTACGTTTTTATTACGGGGTGTTGTCTTGCAGAATCCACAGTATGCGAATGTCGTCAAAAACAACAACAAATAAAATTAAAAATAAATAAAAGCCACAGATCCAACAAAAACATCAGCCAACTGCTTTTTGCTAAAAGATAGAACGTATAAGTTTATTTCTTTGAAGTATTGTGGGATTCTACAAAGTTTTCAGTCTTTTAATGTACTATAAGAATACAATTAAGTAACACATTATCGTTTGCACAGTCATTAGAAATATGTTTGTTCCTTTTGTCCCTCAAGAGTTGACCACCGACATTTTCACACGGATTCGAAGTTGATTGTGCTTTAACACAGCGCGGATTACAATTCTCAATTCTCATGGTCCAAGTTCACACGGAATGACGCGAAATTGTACTGCGGGGCGGTCCCTGTGCGATATAAGACACTATGTCAGTCCATATCTGATACTGATACGCTACGTATCACACGCTAATCAGAATACGATAGTAATCCGGAGGTCTCACATAGTAATAGCAGTTGGCGGCGCTAGGCCGGCCAGTGTTGATACTACTGTGTGCCTTCAACTGTTCAATATATTTCACATGCATTCGTGTCGATCGAGTTATTCCACAACCGCAAAGCTGACACGGCATAATTGGTTGAATTGCATGAATAAAAGCTTATGTTTACAGTTTTAAACTGATTATCAGTGCCTTTGATTCTAGTCCTGTTTCGTGAATCAGGGGTGCCCGCTGATATAAGAATGTAAGGACCGTACGGTAATTTGTGTAACTAGCATACAAAATAAACAACTGGATATGGGGAGGTCTTCAACCCGTCCAAACTACAGTGGACTTTGTTCCAAATTACCCGAGCTTTTGTGATAGTTATAAATTATCTTTAAACAAAATTTAAAGTTATAGACCAACTGAGTTTAGGCCGACTTTAGCACGCGAGCTTTATTTTCTTTTACTCCGAAATAATGATAAAAGGATTAAATGATTTTGTTACAATAAGGAATTTTCTGTAACACAAAATTACAATAATACAATGCGATTTGTTTTTCTCACGGCGACGTTATAGGTATGTGAGACCATGTCTGCTTAATACGTTTCCCACGCTACTGTAGTGAATAAATGCAATCGTTATATCATTGAGAACTTCTCGACCAATAACAGGGAGCGTTGCTGCAAACTTGTAATTCCCATCCAATCAGATACCGCCTCACAAACCTAAACCCCGGGTCAGCTTGAGAAAAAACGAGGGCAAAGAAATTTTCAATGTACACAAATCAGGAATTTAACAGTGATAAAATAGTTGAGTTCGCTGCTTTGCTTCGTCGAGTGTAGCCGTATTAGCAAAGGACACTGTTCAAATAGTAGACCGCTACCGGCGTTGGAGTATTCAATCCGTGTGAAACATTTTCCCATTAGTGTGAAGGCAGATTTCAGCTAGCAATAAGATTTTTGTTAAATCAAGTTTAACCTACTGTGATTTGACACGATTTGATAGAGCGAAGACCTGTAGTTAGAAAACTGGATCAAAATAGAATGTGAAATGTCTTAAAAGGTTTGGATTTTGACACCTTAACACATATTAGTGATAAAGATATCTTTGAAGTTTCGGCAGGACGACCTTTCTTTACTGTTAAAATGTATAAACACACACACATATATATATATATATGAAAAACCATGTACACGTGAAAGTATAAAAGGTATTCAGTTTTAATTTGGATATATTGGTGAGAAACAGTACCTCAATAAACTTACAAAAACAGCAAATTATTTTTCGTCGTTAAAGGATGTCTAGAGTAATGACCCCGTCGGGGAACGCGTACCAGAAGGACTTTTTGCATGCCGTCAGGGACGGCAACAGGGACGAACTGGAAAGAATCCTAGAGACCAAGGATGGTAAAATCAACATAAACCTGTACGACACGGAAGGACAGACGGCTCTACACCAGAGCTGTCTCGACGGAAACTTCGAACTCGTTAAATTGTTAGTGAAATTTGGTGCCGACGTGAAATTAGCAAATCGTGACGGATGGAATGCTTTACACATAGCGGCTTTTGGAGGGCATCAGGATATAGCACTGTATCTAATATCTGCGAACCGTAATGCTAAACGGTAGTGAGTTCGAGCCTTATCACACGGCGTGTAGTGCCAAGTGATTCTAATATTGTGATGTAATTAGTAGCGCTCCATGATGTCTTTCTATTGTTAAGAGTGTGATGTTCATTTGTTCATGGAATTCGCCACAAGTCGTGTTATACTGTGGACGGTGTCCCGAGATGTCTTTCATACCGAGAATGGAAACTTATAGGGCCGAAATCTTGACCTGTCAAGACAGGATTTTGCTTTTTTTTCTTTCTTTCAATAACAGACACATTTACAGCTTAAGCGAAATGAAAGTCTACGAATAGACCTAGTTCCAGATGTCAACCTCATTCCAGATCGTTGAATGAAACCCCTGGATATTGCACAAGTGAACAATGAATGACAGTTCTGCAGTGTCAGCAAATCTCGTGCATTCGTTGCGTGAAAATAGCACATCGTGAAAAATGTAACAAAAGCTCTGCACAGCAGAACTGCACCGTACGCTGAAGGTAGCCCGGGAGCTGACAGCTGTCTTTGTTACGTGCTTCACTAAGCGACCTGCTTTCTGCAATTCTCTTCTCTCTACAATGAATTTTGCACATTTCTCCGGAATCTTTTTTTTTCGGAGATATCTAACGGAGATATTTGTGTTTTTACGAAGTGTGAATTCAGAAACTTTATTTGGTTCAATATGAAGCCTCTTGACTTTTATTGGCTTATTCCAATATTGAAATTTTAATTAGTTTAATCTGATAAGAACTCAAAATTAGCGAGTCCATTAAAGAGTGGTATTCTTCAACTATTTATTAGAAATTTAGAAAGTACTTCAAAGATGGCAGTGCTTTTTTTCCTTCTGTAGTAGGGACCGTTTATGGGCGCCTTCCCCTCAGAAACTTTCTTGAAAATCATGCAGTTTTCCCCAAAAAGTAACTTTACATCAGGTTTTTTCATTCCCCTTAAGAGAATAAATCGCACTATTTTCCAAAATTATAGGACATGGGCCCCTTCCCCTGGCAGTGAAAAAAAGCCCTGGATGGTTTTGCATGTTTTATTGACAAACATGTGCATTCAAGTGAAACACGATTTTGCGAAAATTTTCTTTGTCAAGTGCCATGTTAACACTTAGATAAAACCTGTTGAAAGTCAACACAACGTTATATAAGAATGCTCGGAGCAAAACTTCCTTATCACTTGAATGCACAGCAGAATTAATGTAAGGACTCACCTTTCTGTCAAATTAGGCAAGTTCATTCATTGTCCCTAAGGGTGTTTTACAGAAATTTATTTATTGAATGTGTTGACTGAATCATCGGCGCTTGACCAATCCCGCGCCCCACCCTGAGAACCCTTTCTAAAACACCATGGTTTTCTTGTAAAAATGGTGCCGTCACTGATAGTATTCCTTTTGAAAATTCACCATCAAAATCGTATTTTTACATCTATGAATATAATTGAAAAATTTCCAAACAATGTTAGTGGGTTGGGGTGGTCAGTGGGTTGGGGTGTTGCAGCTGGTAAAACACCCGTGGACTAACATTGAACATGTTGCGGATGCGCAGGCTGATCTGGGTCCACAGTGCCCAAGGTTATAAAGCTGAGCATGGAAACCAGTCTCAAATCTCAAGCATCTGATTGGCTGAAATGGCGACTGGTCGCCATTTCAGCCAATCAGATGCTTGAGATTTGAGACTGGTTTCCATGCTCAGCTTTATAACCTTCAGACCAGGTCTACTCTGGTCGCAAATGTGTCAAATGCCGCGCTTCGCACTTAATATTTGACAAATTGTGTTTAGAAATTAAGTTTTTACTCTGTCTTTGATTCAAAAGTTAGTGATTGTATAGTACCAAGGAAAGCAGTAAGTCGCATGTTATGAATATTGGAAACGATATGTCTATGCGCCGCTGCAAAATGTTAGTTTTTTAAAAACAATTCTCGAATCTATATGAATAGCAAAATACTCGGTTTTCTTTAGAAATGAGAAAATAGTAAGCACGTCGCAAAGTTAAATGTTTAAATTCTCGCATCAATCATGTTTGTTTAGACATAATGAGCATTGCATTATGACCACTAAGATGCTCTTTTTATGACTTAAGTCAGGCTCGTGACCGGTACAGACCGAGATATGCAGGGTCTACATAGTTTCACCTCACAAGCTATAGCCCAAATTTAAAGAAAGGCGAGTCCATAGCACTCATAAGACAGGTTCAGGGCCGAAGATAATAGAACAGAAAAAAGACCTGTCTCAAATCTCAAGCATCTGATTAGCTGAAATGGAGACAAATCTCCGTTTCAGCCAATCAGAACCTCGATAATTGAGACTGGTCTGCATTCTCAGTTTTATAATTTTGAGCCCAGGACTAATATGCGTAAGATTGTGCAAAAATCCATTCTGACTAATGCATGTTATATCAGTTGTAGTACTCGCCCTACATCGAGAACATCACCTCAATAACTGTCTAAAAAAATGCAAAAATGCATGTATAAACGTTTTTCTCACAGCGAACTCGAATGTAGGTGAAACGTAAGCTTTCGGTACACGGCTGGGGAGTTATATATAAAAAGCGTTCGTAAACAGGTTAATATTTCATTGAAATTAAATCGTTTAATGCATTCTAAGTGCGATACATACATTGAAACTGCACATTTCTGTCAGTCACCTTAGCCCCGCTAGTCAGCCAGGTCTGGCTCAGAAAACATCTACCATTCAAATGCTAATGCGAGAAAAATGTTCAAATACCTATGAATTCAAGCGTAGCTCTCCATACATCAAAATATTGCAAGATCTTTTAAGTGTTCATTTATTTGAAAGGATATCCGAAATATTTAAATCAAATCTTAGTTTATCAAGAACTAACTGTCGCGTACATTTAAACATTACTTAAGGGGAAATCATTTGAAGGAGTCGAAGAAATAGTCCGCTGACTGATGAGTTGTGTTTTGCTGATATGGGTTTACGCTGGGTCTACACTGAATCTATTATATTCGCATTTGAGTGTACGTGTCCAAACAAAACTGCTCTGATGTAATGAAACATTCCAAACATCGTATGTCACCATCATAATTTTCTCGTCACCATATTTGCTATGATATAGTGAAAAAGATAGAAAGTTAGTGTCGAAACTCTTGCGATTGGTCGATTGCGAGATTGTACTAAATTTCAACCAGTCGGATGCTTTTGATTCGAGACTCAAACACGTTTGACGAATGTTTCAAACCTTATCGCACACAGTCTGTGTGAAGCATATATGCATACTTCACGTTTAAACTTGTTAATTCTGTTCTCACTAAAAGTGAAAAATATTCACAGATAATTATCAACACCCTGTTTTGACCACACTCCGCGTCAGGTTAGACTATAAGCGTCAAATACTACTTATATTTTAGTGTCTCATAAAATGTTATTGTTTTTTAGAGGATAGCTACAATAGGTAAACAACCATTTTAGTTTTATTAAAAAAGTGCTTGATCATAAATTAGCCAGTTATTTTACAAGTATTTTCCTCATACTTTATTATCATCGAATGTAGATGTCGCTCATTCATACCAGTGCCCAAGGTTATACAGCTGAGATTGGAAACCAGTCTCAAAACAAAGACTGGTCGCCATTTCAGCCAATCAGATGCTTGAGATTTGAGACTGGTTTCCATGCTCAGTTTTATAACCTTGTACACAGTCTACACAGTGTTGTAAATTAAGATAAATACGATTAAAGGTAACTTCTCATGTAATACACCAGTTAAAAGTTGTCAACAATTGTAGATTGTTGAGTTATTGGTACTTTGTTCAGCATACATTTGAGGTATTTTGACAAAATAGGAATTTTAATTGATAAAGACAACATAATTCCACGTAATGCTGGTAAACATACTCCAAGCTCTAGCTTATATTTGGCCAATTGGAGAATGGTCTCACTTCTGCAGATCTCTGACTGGTTTCCAATCTTAGTTCCAAACTATTGACTCAGAGCTTGTCCAATGTTTAAAAACTGAGAGTAGCGACCATTCTAAAATCTCAAGCATCTGATTGGCTGGAATGGAGACAAGTAGGCCAGTCTAAAATCTGAAGCATCTGATTGGACGGGTCTCCAATCTCAGTTTTATGATATTGGGCCCCGGACATGAGATGTTAAGTGTAACGACTGTATAAGGTTTTGTATGATCACAGTGTTAAATGTACATATTTTGGCAAACGTTAATGTCTCGCAATCCTTTGATGAATGTTGATACCTAGATTTTATATACGAAAATACCATGGTCTAGATACTTAAAGGCAAATTATATCTGCATCGCTGCCTCACTTGACTATCCTGTATTGTAGAAGTTTTGATGTTATTTAAATCAACGTTAGAGAAATGGGTTTCAAAAGCTACGATGATTCTATTTGTAATGCAATAAATTGTCGTTCATTTTTCCTTTTACAAAGGAACAAAGGCGTGGATTGCTGGCGAGACTCGTCTCATCAGTGTATTCGTGTTACTTTGTTAGACTGTTTTCCCCACAAATACCGTCATTATAAGGGCAACATTAATTTTGCATCTGATTTGCCGACGTTGACTTCTTTGTACTTTCCTTCCCAATGTTCAAAGCTGCATCTTTATTACTCATCTTGAAGATTGGGATCAACACAGTGTCAAAATGTTAAAATACATAAAATGCATCATTCATCAAAATAACAATGAATACAGAAATATTTCATGTCGTTTTGAGCTGAAAAACGCTTGTTGTATAAGTTATTTTGTTTGAATAATATCTTGAATGGTCTAAAGTGCATTGCAGTCAGTTACCGGCTTATTTAAAATATTTAATACCTCTGTTGGCATAATCATTAAGTTTTTACATGAATTTGTTGGTAGAAGCCTGCAAATACAAGGGGACAAAATAAGTTCTATTAAAGTTGTTAATGGTTTGACAGTATTTTCTTGCCTAAAACGGCTACTAAAACTGTACCAAATGTCTGTTTTCTATTTTAGGGGTAAATATAATCTTGTATGAGAAACTGTATTAAAATATTGTTGTTTGTTGTATATAAGTAATGGCCAGTAGGGAATTATGGACAGTTTCTGTGTGAATATACTGTAATATTGTTATATATGCATGACTAATTCTTACACATCAAAGGTAACATGTATATGGCTGGGCTTTCACGCCCGTGCCGACACGTGATTTACCGACACGTGATTTGCCGGCTCCAATATTGAAATATAAATTACTACATTTACTCAGAAATCCAGTTTCCTTAAATGGCATTATGTTGTACATTTCTAGAGGCATTCGGCTGCCTTGTCAAGGTTCAGCCGTACAAGTATTTGTTGGATGTTGTTGTTTCCACCTGTGCCAAAGGTTATAAAACTGAGCATGGAAATCAGTCTCAAATCTCAAGCATCTGTGCCCAAGGTTATAAAACTGAGCATGAAAACCAGTCTCAAATCTCAAGCATCTGATTGGCTGAAATGGCAACCAGTCGCCATTTCAGCAAATCAGATGCTTGAGATTTGAGACTGGTTTCCATGCTCAGTTTTATAACCTTCAGCCCTGGCCCCGTGATTATCAAACTTTTTCATGCTCAACTCAATTCTGTGCTCAAACTTAAAATGTCTAAAACATCAACAGTCTTCATAAATAAGGAATAACTATCTGTTCAACAGTTGTTGTTGAGAGCAATTTTGTCATACATTCTGTTTAAAATGTTTTATGTTATATAATGAACAGAAACAAAGCCATCAAATTTTCATGCTCAAATTGAGTGGAGCATGAAAAAAGTTTTATAATCACGGGGCCTGATTGCGTGAAATGGCGACTGATCGCCATTTCAGCCAATCAGATGCTTTCGATTTGAGACTGGTTTCCAAACTCAGCTTTATAACCTTCAGCACTGTTTTCAAACATAATTGATATTCTTACGATAATTATATGAAACCACTAATTACAACATGTATTATAAGCTATTCATTTCGCCATATTTGATTCATTATTTCAGTTATAATGTTAAGTTTAATAAAATAAAATATATCTTTTCCAATGAACGCGTTGCTTGTTCGTTTATTGTGACACCCCTTCGAAGAAATTCATAAGGACCGCTTTGTCCGTCCGTTCGTCGTTCTGTCGGGAAAACTTGACGATGGCTATAACTTTGCAACTGGTTTGTTTATTATTATTATTATTATTATTATTATTATTATTATTATTATCTTTAGACTGTTCCCAATGAACTCCCCATCAGGAAATTTTGTAACCAAGCCAGGTAATGGAAGTAACGTCGGTCATGGGTTCGAAAACAAGTATTGTCCCAGTGCTTTTAGGTTTGTTAAAGGCAACATTATTGCAATGGGTTTTCAAGTACGTGATGCAATTAGGTTAGATTATAGTATAAATGAGAAAAGGGGACATTAAGGTATTCAAACATATTTAAAGGTGTTTCTAAAATAAATATTCTTTTTCAAAACGATCCTGCAAAGCGCGGACGAGATCCGTCAATGTAGATTTAATCAGGAATGTTGATACCGTGTCGGGTGGGGAAAGCTGCCCCGGCTGGTGAAAGGCTTGGTCATACTTCCTTAACCGTCACACGTATGGGGTGGAGAAAGCTGCCCGAAGTTGGTGTGGGGGTCACATCAACGTCAGCTACACTCGTGTGGGTTGGGGAAAGCTGCCCGGGGTTAGGGGTGTCATATCGACGACACAGTCACTTGTGGGTTGGCCCAAGAGTTGGGGGTCATATCGACTACTGATGACACAGTCACGTGTGTGGGATAAGGAAAGCTGCCAGAGGTTGGGTGGGGGCAGCCAGAGACGATATAGTCATTTGTGTTGGCTGCGCCAACGTCACTTGTGTGGGATTGGGAAAGCTGCCACTATCGACGACATGGTCATTTATGTGGGTTTGGGATGCTGACTGAGGTGACTGGAGGTCAAATTATCGCTACCTTCCCTTGTACGTTTGGCTGCCCAGGTCGGGGGATGCCAAATCACTGAAAGTGTCACTTTCCTTCGCCTTACAGGTTCGGTTCACAGGATTACAATTATCTATATACATGTATTCTTTGTCATATTCAGGGCCCAAGGTTATAAAACTGAGATTGGAAACCAGTCTCAAATCTCAAGGATCTGATTGTGTGAAATGGCGACTGGTCGCCATTTCAGCCAATCAGATGCTTGAGATTACCAGTCGCCATTTCAGCCAATCAGATCCTTGAGATTTGAGAGTGGTTTCCATGCTCAGTTTTATAACCTTGAGCACTGGACACGATGGTACGTGTGTTAGCTGCCTATACACGAGTATGCAGCTGACTCCATAATTATGATTCTCATCAGAATGCTCAGAAGGCACCAAACTGCTTCATTGTTTTCAGAATTTTCTGTCACGGAGGGGCATGTCCTAGTGTAATTAGGAATCCACTTTAATAGACGGCTAGCTACGCCTCTGGTATGGTAGATAAAAAATGCGACCCTTGTATTTATAGTAAGGTAAAATGGCTGTGCATGTGAGCACTCTTGTCTCGGCAGCGGAACAAGCGTGTCTTGGTTATCTCATTTTAGGATGAGCAAATAATTGCCATTTGTGGTTGATTTTTGATCACTAGACAGTCACGGGATACGGTGTTGACCATATGACATTGAGATTTGTTTATTTTTTTATTTACCGTTGGTTAACGAAACCATACTTTTACGTAACTGTCTATTTATGAAAATTGTATTGTACAATAAAGGATAAACATAAAATGATTTCGCGAAGTATTTTATATAGTACATATATCTAAAGGCCTTAAAGGATAGCGAACATTACAAATGGCGAAAACTCGCTAACGTTTCAAGAATAAAATTTAGGGAAAAATAATTTCTAGCTATACTTTAAGAAAGAAATGTATTTATCTGAAGATGTCAGTCTAATTAACCAACGAAAAAAAAACTATATGCATCAGATCTCTGAATTCCTGTTTTAGGTATATGCTAATCTGTAATATTTTGTGGCGATTCGCTTTATAGGAAATTCGAGTGCCTGATTAAATGTATCAGTTCTTAAAAATTAACGAACTACTGGAAAGTGCAACTGGACCATACAAAAACAATTTAAAACCCGGTTGGTCGGAATGAAGGCCCTTCAAGGGTCGGGAACTCTGAATTGTCTCATATAGTAATCGGAATTTTGTTCGTAGATGCATTTACCTTGTGAAGAGAGAAGTTTATGAGCCCTACCAGCCTATATATCTGGGATCTTTGTGGCTTTACATCAAGGGTAAAAAATAAATCCTTATCTCAAAGCGTTTAGTGTCTCGGCGAATGTTGAGTTATACAGCTCTATAGTGCACTGACCTAGTGACAACATTTTGTTTTGCTGCAAAGCGCTGTTTTACGACCCCGAACTTTCTTATCAAACAGTTCATCTTCTCAGTAAAAGAACACTATTTCTTTTGTAGATGTATACAAACTGCTCAAGCTGTTTCCTTTGCACTTTTATATTTTCAAGATTTCAAACAATTAAACTTGCTCGTAAATGGATATTAATTTGACGATTAATATGTAATATAAGAATGTGTATTCATTTTACGAGCTTGAGCGGTTCTAGCAATCAATGGGTCTTGAGTTTAGTTGTGTAAGTTCTGAGAAGTCGTTGTCTTGGGTTCATGATTTGAGAGTACTGACGGCCCTTGACTGGCAGTCATGAATCTCGCGTATGGGTGCCTTAAACTTGGTAATCAGGGTTGTTGATCAGGCATTCTGGAGAACTCTGGACTGATAATCGGGGAAATGGCTTTAGATTTCTGAGAAAGGAAAGTTTTGTAATGTAACTCGACTTGGAGAAGCAGCATTGACCGAAGACGTTGAACGTGGACGCTGAAAATTTTAATAGCTCTCAAAATGATGTAGGCTCAAACCAGGGAATGGAACAAGAGTCGCCATGGCCACAACCCCCCTGACACAATTCAATGTCTTGCTTACAATAGAGGTTGCCTAAGGTTGCGAAAATAACCCAGATACACGCGAGCGAACATAATTATGTGACACCATGGCAGTCACTTAAAAAATAGAGTGGGTTTTAATGGTCGCAAAAATTCGACGGCTCCTCGTCCGTGCTTCTACGAACATGGTGCCATTTTCATTTTGATGTTCAGTGCTTTGCAGATGAACAATTGTACCATAGTTCAGTTCTGTGTTTAATTAATGCCAATCGCGTCAACTGGAACATCTGCCGGTTGTCATAGCGTCACGCGACACCATGCACGCGCTCCGGTCGCTCAAGACAATAACAGATCGCGTGGTTCGCAGACGACAGTATTACAAAACGACCGTCTTTTATTCAAATGACATTAAAAAGAAATAAACGACTGTCGTTAACGTGTCGCTTTTAGAAATTGTTTCAAATCGTGAGAAAATATGTTCATATAACGGGGACGGAGCCCTGGTTCGCTTAGACATCTGGTCCTGAACTGTCGCCGTGTATTTGCTGGCAATCTACTGTAGATTCATGCTTTTGTCATTTGTTTTATCAGGGATCTTAAGTTGATTTTAGCATTTATAAAACTTGAAGAGGAAAAATCCATTCAAAATTTGCGTGCACGCAACCGCTGCGAATCATCGAATCATTTCGAACGTATTGATCTGCAATAGTTCTGGAGCTAAACTGTGAAATATGCTCAGTTCAAACACTTGATATAAAGAAAACGAATAAAATACTTTGTGTGCAGATTCTCTAAAAATAAAAATAAATATGCATTCTGGAGCCAACTGCATTGTATGATTCACCAAAACAGTTCAGTTCAACGCACTGGAAACTCTTTGTCTGGGAGCTATCACTTCATTCATGTTTCTTACCGGGTTATTTTAAAAGCAGTTTAAAAGCGTGGCTGCAAAAACAATCAAGTTTAAAATTCCATTCACAATAAAACTTGTAGAGACGCAGGTTAGCGTTGGGGCACGAAGAACTTCCGCTGTAACACTTACGTCATGCCATTCATAACCACTAATGTGAGAAGAACAAGTGGCAAAAACTCACACAGCTTTCACAAAATGTTTCCTTGAATTGGAGTTTCGGTGTCACTTTAATCACTTCAAAATATAAGTGCATGAAAGTGCAGTATCAAATTTGTCTTAAATATAGTCCACAACTTATAGATATTGTCTGCACGGGAAATGCAAAATGTGGGAACCATTTAATAGCTGCCTGAACATTGGATCAAATACCGTGGTCAGTTATTTGCCGCGTTTCGCACGTAGACGATCGAGTGTATTCAAGCTCAAAAGTCAGGATTTGAACGCGTTTTAAGGCCAACAAAAAGGTTTCGTGAAAAACAACAACAATCAATAGCGAACGTGCAATGATTGTAAGAAAAACAGCCTTTTTAAAGTGTAAAAATTTGCAATTCAAGTCTCGCGCGTTGATGACCTACATTAACTGAGCAAGTTCCAAGCTCTATGACACATCTGGAAAAACTTAAAATCTGGGTCGGCGATAAATACTTTGTAAACACTTGTTGTTTATGCTTTCTGCCAAAAGACATTTCATCTCGACTTGATATTTCACTCGAGGCGATAGAAAATATGTGACTGATCTTGTGAATAAGCTGGGAGAAAACATTTTGTTGGTCGTTCAGGCATCAAGCACTCCTAGAACAGTTTGAATTGAAGGGACCACCCGCATAGTCTGGAAAGAATGTAATGGACTGGACCGGGAGAGACTGCACGCAGCCGGTGACCAGCCGTAGGAACCAGCGGAGATACGACAGCACTGAGCCGGGCAACCAGCCGTAGGAACCAGCGGAGATAAACATGCCTTGGGACAAGGTACGACAGCACTTAGCCGGGCAACCAGCCGTAGGAACCAGCGGAGATAAACATGCCTTGACACAAGGTACGACAGCACTGAGCCGGGCAACCAGCCGTAGGAACCGGTGAAGACAACCTTTGCTTGAGACTAGGTTCGACTGCACGGAGCCTGGCAACCAGCAATACGACCTGGGCCCAAGATCATAAAACTAAGTTTTGAGATCAGTCTCAAATCTCAAGGATCTGATTGGCTGGAATGGCGACTGGTCGCCATTTCAGCCAATCAGATGCTTGAGATTTGAGACTGATCTCCAGGTTGCTTTATGATCCGGGCAACCAGCCGTAGGAACCAGCGGAGATAAACATGCCTTGACACAAGGTACGACAGCACTGAGCCGGGCAACCAGCCGTAGGAACCGGTGAAGACAACCTTTGCTTGAGACTAGGTTCGACTGCACGGAGCCTGGCAACCAGCAATACGACCTGGGCCCAAGATCATAAAACTAAGTTTTGAGATCAGTCTCAAATCTCAAGGATCTGATTGGCTGGAATGGCGACTGGTCGCCATTTCAGCCAATCAGATGCTTGAGATTTGAGACTGATCTCCAGGTTGCTTTATGATCCTGGGCACAGGTGCTTGCCAGGGACCAGTTGTTGGGCTTTGATGCTGCATAATTGAGAAGAGAATTGCATTACGCTAGGTGACCATACTAACTATCCAGAGAGATTTCGAGGCTAAAGGCCTAGATGGGATGGATGGGCTTGGATCAGCTTTAATTTACGGCGTGGCTGCATTATTCTCAATCTGAGTGAAATCGTCTCCCGAAGACCGCTACGCTATATTGATAGAACTGACATTATTGAGACTGCATTGTTCTAGGAGACTTCACTTAACGGTTCTTACAGGTTAGTATGAACAACCACAAAAACCGTATGGCTTAATGGGGTCCTACCGATATACGGAGTTATCTCAATATTCTGTCTTAAGTTACCTCCCTTTGCAACGCGCACCTGTTACTGGGTAGTTCCGGTCTGAGAATGAGAATTAAAACATAATAGCGCAGTAGTCCTCCATGGTCCTTTTAAATACGTTTTAATAGGGTCTAGTTGGTTAGAGATCAGCAATATGCCTAATAATGTTAGATTATTATCACTGAATTGGAAACTAGATAGTTTTAAAAGAGCACCAAATAGTATTTCTCTTCAAACCATTATAGTAAGCTTGAGCGGTTTGTGTTCAACATCGTTATGTTCGATCCCGTAACTAATTAAGAGTTTACGCATTTCTTATGCTCAAAAAGGCAGGTTTGAGAAAGATAAAAGTTAGTAAACCTTAGAAAAAGTAGTTAATTAAAGTTATAATACTCGTATATGATTAAAGTTTAAGTTTGACGTCCGCCAATATAATGACCGTTCCTTTTTATGCATGTTCTTTCATGCCGATGATACATTTTTTAAGGAATTAAAAAGATTATTAATTACTGAGCCTTTTCCTACAAATTTAATCCACGTCATTTGGTTCACAGATTTGTGCCCTCTTTGTATTTTTTAATGTGCTGCTCTCTTTATTAAAAAAACAACAGTTCTTTCTTATATCATTTAGAACATATTCAAACATGGTTTCATAATGTTTTTCTCTTTACTTCTGAATTTTTAGCTTAGTTAGTTTGACAATCAATTTTATTTCATAAAATAAATATATATTTTGAGTAAATTCTTCCCGAAGGTTTTTTTTCAATTCAGTTTGGAGCACTTTAAGTTGCAACAGGGTTGTTATAACATGTTATATGGACCCTGGTTGCAAAAATCAAATAAACATGTCTCGGGTCTCAAACAACATTGCGACAATTAATTAACATATTTAATCCCTAGTCAATTTCTTAAAACAACACTTGTACCCCCAACATCCAACTTTTTCAACCTCTAACAGTGTCAACATCTAAACTTCAAAAGGCCTTTATCACACCTCCAGCTGGTAAGACCCCTGTCTTGCTAATTTTTTAGATTACGTAACATAGTCATAAAACACCAGGCCCTTTACTTAATTAGCATTGTTTGCAAGACTTAACGGTGACTGGCCGAATACTTTAGTGCATGTTTGAAAAAGCTATAATTTCCATGCCAGCCAATAAAACAAATTTCGTAACGTAAATAAGTAAAATTGTATTAAGTTGTTAACCGAAAATCATTTTTCAAAGATAATGGTTTAACTCCTGATATACCGGTTTCACTTTCTTTGTTTATTCGACAATGCATTTAATCTTCAGAAGCATTTTGAGACTTTTTTATATACACTTCTGACGCTATTCTTATTACCGTTTTTAAACCGGAACTACCCAATCGGCAAGGGAAACCACTCTCAATGGGAGATAACTCTGTATATCGGTAGGCCCCCATTGGGATAGTGGTACAGTCTTGTGACCTATAAAGACTGCACGATTGCTATTTGGGGCTGATCCAAGAAATGCTGCATTTGGCTGGGACCAGTCTATAGGCAGTAAAGGCTGCATTGGCGAGACACCGGCGCTTAAGCCAAGAAAGATAATCTGTACATATCCAGAGAAATACTGTCAATAGTTAACTCCCTTACACTCTTGCAACGAGTAATACATATACCTGTGTCATACATATTACCCACGCCTTCCCCTCTCAAAACACCAAGGTGGACAAAAAAGCACAATAAGTAGTTTTGAAACAGTTCTGTCCGAGACAAGCGTTTTGATATGACTATATGAAAACAGGATAGTTCTGATATGACTATATGAAAACAGGATAGCTTTGATATGACTATATGAAAACAGGAAAGTTTTGCTATGACTGTATGAAAACAGGATAGTTTTGATATCATATGACTATATGAAAACAGGATAGTTTTGCTATGACTGTATCAAAACAGGATAGTTTTGATATGACTATATGAAAACAGGATAGTTTTGATATGACTATATGAAACAGGATAGTTTTGCTATGACTGTATGAAAACAGGATAGTTTTGATATCATATGACTATATGAAAACAGCATAGTTTTGCTATGACTGTATGAAAACAGGATAGTTTTGATATGTCTATATGAAAACAGGATAGTTTTGATATGACTATATGAAAACAGAGTTTTGATATGACTATATGAAAAATGTTTTGATATGATTATATGAAAACAGGATAGTTTTGATATGACTGTATGAAAACAGGATAGTTTTGATATGACTATATGAAAACAGAGTTTTGATATGATTATATGAAAACAGGATAGTTTTGATACGACTGTATGAAAACAGGATAGTTTTAATATGACTATATGAAAACAGAGTTTTGATATGATTATATGAAAACAGGATAGATTTTATATGACTGTATGAAAACAGGATAGTTATGAAGACTGGATGGATATTGTAACAAACAGGTCATTCTACTGGTTTGAAGGTTATAAAGCTGAGATTGGAAACCAGTCTCAAATCTCAAGCATCTGATTGGCTGAAATGGCGACCAGTCGCCATTTCAGCCAATCAGATGCTTGAGATTTGAGACTGGTTTCTATGCTCAGTTTTATAACCTTGGGCACTGGTTTCAGCAGAAGGCACCTCATTAATGAGAATTAGGCCTAATCTAACTCAATTTCCCTTTACTCCATATACTGGCCTTTGCCAGGAAGAACATTGTATATCCTAATCATCCGACACATCTTTGCCATCTGATCAGGATCTATACTGTTTGCTTTTCGATTCATTAGGTTATTCTTGACCATTACACGACAAGTGCAAATCTAGATCAGACAGCATGGATATGCCTGCTGATCTGGATCTAGAATGGTTGCATAAGCATTTAAACATTTATGTAACAAGTAAAAGTATATAACTTCCCAGACCCTGATTAATGAAAAGGAACAGAACAATCTTCACTGGGTTTGTCTGCTTCTGAGACTTAAAGAAGATATAATGCATACATATAAACATAAAGTGAGAAAACTAGTGAACATGAAGTAAATAACAGGTCAAGTCGTCCGATGTTCATTGCATAAATTTATTGTCATTTAGAGATTTGGTAAAATGCTGACAAAATAATGAAAGACACATATCACAACAAAAATGTGCAAATGGGCAGACAGCCCAAATTATATCTCAAAATCAATATAAGGGAGATAACCACAACCAGGCTTCATGTTAGTCTGTACAGAGTTATGTAACATATTGCTTATAGTCAGGCATACTAAACATGATGATAAAGAAATGAGATCTATGTAACTATTCAAAGATTTTGGTGTTCTCGGTATTTACACAAACATAGATAATCACTCATGATCATTTTCATACATATTGTTGGAATCATTCACAATCAGTAATGTAACTAAAGTAAGAATATTTACAATAAAATCTAAAAAGTTCAATCCACAACATTGTTTATTTGTTATTTTCTAACAGGGATGTGCCAAAAAGATATTTTTTATTTACCTTGGCACAAAAGTGTATCACTAAGCTAATGCTTCTGGTGTACTAAAGTGATGCAAATTCATATAAGGGTGTGTACAACTTTGCCCTTTAACAAATCCTGGTATCCTGCATTAACCTTTACTCCAGGGAATATGGCTGTTATCCATTAGTGAACAATCTAGGAACAGGACAGCCATGACATTCAAGCTATCTGATCTGGAAATGCACTGTTCACTTTTTGATTCATTTATTTCTGACCAAGGAGTGAACAGAACAGAATATGTTCTGCACATGCCATAAAACCCATATTACGGAGTATAGAATTATAAGTATCATGCATGAGTGTGAGGTGAAGATGGAAAAATCTGTCACCGAGGGTTAACTGTTTTGCGGGAACGAGGCTCTGCCGAGTTCCCGCCAAAACAGTTCACCCGAGGTGACAGATTTTTCTATCTTTACCGAATGTCTCATGCAAGATACTTTTTCTTGCATACCTTTTATTATTTATAACATTTCTGTGTAAGTATACAAACTTATTCATTTGCATTATGCTGAAATATTGACGTTAAAGCAATCTTTTTTATAAATGACGTCACTAACTTGAATATATTACGTCAGATATTTGAAGACGTGATGTCACTCACGTGACTCATTCTACATGGGGGGGGTGTAGGATCGAAATTTCCTACATGGGTGAAAACACCGGATGACCTGATCTGGTATGCAAGAATAAACCAGGTATTGTAGGTAGCATTGTAAACGTTCAAACAGAAATCTTGAATCAAAAATGATAAATTGTACAAAATTTTAATGAAAAAAGTAGGTTTTCAAAGTGTTTACTGTTTTTTTTTAAATTTATGACGGAGTTCTAATTATCCACATTCAATACCACCAAGGCCAGCATCCTGAATGAATTTTTTGAATGCTGCACAATCTACTCCAAGAACATGTGGATTTACACTCTCTTACACAAAATACAAGTCATACCATTGGAGTAATAGATTAAAACTAAATCAGATGAGTTCATTGCACCATCTCGATGTAATCTTATACAACATGTGAATGATTTGAGAATGTTCTGTTCTGTTACCTACTGAACTTCGATTATCCACTTTTAAAGAAACTAACTACCTATCAAATATACATATACAAATTAAGCCTTTACTCCATGCCTTTTATTACATGGATGATCAGTGTAGATCCAGATCAGATAGCACATACATGCCAAGTGATAAAGATCTACAGTATTTACTTTTAACCCTTTCCTGTACAGACACACCTTTATTGCTAGGGTGAACAGTTTAGATCCAGATCAGCCGGCACATCCGTGCCGTCTGATCAGGATCTAAACTGTTTGCTTTTTGATCCATTAGGTTATTTCTGACCAAAATGCAACCAGTGCAGATCCTGATCAGACGGCACGGATGTGCCGGCTGATCTGGATCTACACTGGTCGCACACGCGTAAAAATGCGTATATATCCAGGAAAGGGTTAAATTCAGTAGGTTCTTTCTAAGAAGTGAAAAGTAGATCCTGATCAAACAGTATGGATGTGCCAGATGATCTGGATCTATACCAGCCTCATGTAATAAAAGTCATTTTCATGGAGAAAAGAGCGACTGAAAATCTATTTGTGTACAAATCCCTGAAAATAATGTCAAGTAATCTAAAAACAAATTAACAAAAGGCACTATACTACAATATTGCTCTAGATAATTACATGCTGAACTATTGCAGTAGTAATGTGACAATTTTAACCTTTGCTGACTTTGCAAATCCATGTGTTTCTATACCAATAACCTGAAGTTTCCTACAGCTCAGTACGGATTGTGAAGCATTTTCAAACATTATCTGTAAATAAGTTTTGAAATAAAACTCACTGTAAATGTGAACACTGCAATTTTGTGATGGTTTTTGTTTCCAGCATAAAGTATACAGAGACTGTCATTTGCCAAACCACTTATTTCAATTTTGAATATTATTTTCTCCCCTAAACCTTGTAGCAAGCTTCTTTATTTCAAACAACAACAACAACAACTTAAATATATTTGTGTTAATAGTACCACATTTAATAGTAATCAGTTTAAGGTTTGAATCTATATTTGATGGTTTTCACTTCGGTATGGAAAGGGCTTCACGCATACTTTAAACAACCCAACTGTTTTCCATACCCAAATAAAAACCATTAAATATTGATTCAATCTCTATATTTACACTCATAAATACTCTCATGAATACAGAAATTATGAGAAGAATTTGTGATATTATGGCTTATTGAAACAGCAACGTTGAGGACACAGTGAATGACAGCACGTCTTTTCGTAGCTATACATGGCAAAACGTGCATGCTCATCGACGTCACACGTCAAAACATTGTGCAATGTCCAAAAATTTATTAACTGCTCTACTGTAGACCCCCCTTTTAAAATAATACCAACAGAAATTATGATCCGTCTGATGAATTAAACTTTATCCTAGAGGAAGAAGTTGAAGTGTAAATATATCTTGATGGCACAGACAGGTTATGCAATATAATAAAACAATTATAAGGTTTCTTAAAAGGGTACGTGGGTGGTCTAGTTGTAGCATTTTCCCTCACCTGCTGCTTTGGTAGTACGACAATCAGACCAGCAATATAACCTCTGATACCCTGTCAAGAAACCATTAAACAATGTATTACCTGCACATTTTTTCCTGAAATATGGAATACCGGTACCCTTATTGATCCCAAGTATAGGTGGATGCTGCCCATTCAGGTTAATTAATCCTTGAAGTGCTTTGCCACAGCCTTTGCTCCATTTGCCACCAGTCTAGACCTAAATCAGCCTGCACATCATTGCAGTATGATCAGGGTCTATACTATTTGCTATTCAGTAATAAATTTAGTCATTTTCTCTCAAACACCCCTATGAACAATGAATGGGCTTGCCTAAAGTGATAGAAAGATGAATCTATTACATTAATTCAGCACTTGAAGGGTTAAACTGAATAGTATTATGAAGTATAAATGATAACAAATGATATGGAATCAATCATACAATCAACAATAACCATTTACTTCATATATAGGCATATTAACGCCTGTGCTACAAGTGTAGATCAAGATCAGCCAGCACATCCCTACCATCTGATCAGGATCTGCACTGTTCTCTTTGTGGTCAGAAATAACATAATGAATAAAAAGCAACAGTGCACATCCTGACCAGGTGGTGCCCACCTTCGCACTGTCGGTCACTTAATAGAGGCATATATATGGAGAATGAGAAAAATGTGAACAAGAAATCTACCTGATTCTCTGGGTATAATGCTACCACTTGTCGCTACACATTCACTGCACTGCAGCAAATTTACAATTATTGTAATAAAGCTGTTAATAATATAAAAAAGAACATTATTTGTACAAAAATGCAATCACTTTCTTAGCATCCTTTATGTATAAATATGTAAAAATGTGAACTCAAATTTATAAAGTAGTAACAAAATATTTGAAAAAGCACCAAAATATTCTTCTAAATATATAGACATTGTGGCAAAGTGATTTGTATATATTTTGTGACTTAACATGATTATATCAAATTTCTAATGTGCACAATAATTAAAGATAATGCAATAAAAACAAAATATTTTAATTCCATGAATAGTTTAATTTTTATGTACTGTTTTGTTTTTATAGACAGTTTTGACAACAAAATGCATATATAAATACCCTAGGACATCATGAAAGTGAGTAATAGTTTTAAATAAAAGAATCTGTTTCTTCTTCTTTTAAGTGCCTTTTCCAAGTTGTCTACTTTTTCCAAGTTGTCTACTTTTTCCAAGTTGTCTACTTTTTCCAAGTTGTCTACTTTTTCCAAGTTGTCTACTTTTTCCAAGTTGTCTACTTTTTCCAAGTTGTCTACTTTTTCCAAGTTGTCTACTTTTTCCAAGTTGTCTACTTTTTCCAAGTTGTCTACTTTTTCCAAGTTGTCTACTTTTTCCAAGTTGTCTACTTTTTCCAAGTTGTCTACTTTTTCCAAGTTGTCTACTTTTTCCAAGTTGTCTACTTTTTCCAAGTTGTCTACTTTTTCCAAGTTGTCTACTTTTTCCAAGTTGTCTACTTTTTCCAAGTTGTCTACTTTTTCCAAGTTGTCTACTTTTTCCAAGTTGTCTACTTTTTCCAAGTTGTCTACTTTTTCCAAGTTGTCTACTTTTTCCAAGTTGTCTACTTTTTCCAAGTTGTCTACTTTTTCCAAGTTGTCTACTTTTTCCAAGTTGTCTACTTTTTCCAAGTTGTCTACTTTTTCCAAGTTGTCTACTTTTTCCAAGTTGTCTACTTTTTCCAAGTTGTCTACTTTTTCCAAGTTGTCTACTTTTTCCAAGTTGTCTACTTTTTCCAAGTTGTCTACTTTTTCCAAGTTGTCTACTTTTTCCAAGTTGTCTACTTTTTCCAAGTTGTCTACTTTTTCCAAGTTGTCTACTTTTTCCAAGTTGTCTACTTTTTCCAAGTTGTCTACTTTTTCCAAGTTGTCTACTTTTTCCAAGTTGTCTACTTTACTCCATACAAATGTATTTTTTTCGCATTTGCGAGCAGTGTAGATCCAGATCAGCCAGCATATCTATGTCATCCAATCTGGATCTGCATTGTGTAGCTTTTTGATCTGAATAACTGAATGAATCAAAAGAGAACAGTGCAAGTGCATATCCTGATCAGACAGCACGAAAATGCCAGCTGATCTGGATCTGCACAATTTGCCCCTGGGATAACAGCCATATCTCATGGGGTAAAGGGTTAATTCAAAATTCTGAGCCATGTCTTTGCTGTAAAATGATCATTTATCAGCATACATACTTAAATACACAACTTTTATTTTACATATTTACTCAATCTGAGTAATCCAAAATAGCAGTAGCTTCATTTCTAAACTAAATACACAACCTGCCTTATATCTCATGTAATAATATACTGATTCTACATAGTAGAAATTAAAAATGCATCTATATATATAATAACTATTATAAATAGTTTACTTAAAATATTAAAACAACTGATTCCAAAAGAAAGGTTTCTTTTGGACAAAAATATGTTACTAAGTAACAATTTGTTTCTCTTTTAAATGACTAACACTAATCATTTCAATGTAACTGAATTTTTCTTTCCATTCTAAGCCTATGTTTTCAGAAAGTTTAACCGTTTAACTATATGTGACCAGCATCATGGTTCTTACATGGACATTGGGCTTAATATTTAGTTATGGTATTACTAACACTTGAGGTTTGGATAATATCAGTTCGTCAGTTGCAAAGATTTTGTCTGGAAAACAGAATTTTGCACAAACATTTAAAGTAGGGCCATAGTTCTATGATGTGACATAACTTTCATTCAAATTGAATATTTCAACTTTGGATTTATCCTTTCATGAAATCTATGAAAATTGTTACCCAAAAAATAATGATGATTTACAGTATTAATTATGTCTACATAATTGTAAACAGAAACTTTATAACAATAGATGAAAATTGACATTGTATGTACACACTATTATAACTCTATGAGAAGATTGCATTGATTTGGAATATAATATATCTACATGCTATGTACAAACATCACAGACATTTCCAACTAATTCCTAAACCCAGAACACAGATTCTACTGTTCATAGAAATAACAAATGTTCCATAAAAATAACACATTTTTTTTGTATAATATTTACCCTTTCCTCCATATATACACCTTAATGGCTAGGATGAACAATGTAGATCCAAATCAGCTGGCACATCTCTGCTGTCTGATCAGGATCTGCACTGTTCACTTTTAGATTCTTTAGTGTTTTTCAGACCCAGATGTGACCAGTGCAGATCCAGATCAGATGGCACAGATCTGCAAGCTGATCTGGATCTACACTGTTCACCCATGTGATAAGAGGTGTATATATGGAGTAATGGGTTAAAGAAGTATCACTATTTATTATTACTGGTATCGTGACAACAAAAAACTGACAAAATAATGAACAGTAACTGTACCCAATCATTTTATTTCTGTCTCTTTTCATGTTTTTTTTTGTTTTGACAAAGAAAGTTTTTTGGCATATTTTTTTTTTAAGAATGCAAACATCTAATCAGTTTCTTCAGATTTAGAATTCTAATTGTCTATTATTATTCATGACAGGTTTCTGGTCCCATCCAGTACTCGTATGTCCAGTAGTACACAGCCCTTTTCTGAGATCAGGGTTTATATTCTGTAATATATCATAATCTTCAGCACCATGCCTGGTCA
This sequence comes from Corbicula japonica, assembly GCA_038501625.1. NCBI lineage: Eukaryota > Metazoa > Mollusca > Bivalvia > Venerida > Cyrenidae > Corbicula > Corbicula japonica. The sequence goes on from JAZAYU010000024.1 coordinate 3,205,451, forward strand.
AGTACATGCTGTCTTTCTTAAAATACCTTAAACAAGAGCTGTCACTTGAAATTGACATATGCCCCCGAAATGCAGCTTTGAAATCGAATAGGTATACATATGTAATAAATAAACATATGTATTGAAAAATATGCTTGTTGAAGACAAAGCATACTGCATGCATATAATGTGAAAGATGAAAGGATCATATGTTTTAAGTCTGTAGTAAATATATAGTTAAATAAAGTTAAATATGACATTTTTGTTTAGAAAATTCGAAGATTATTGGGGAAATTATCCTGGAAAATGATTATTAGAGTTATGAACCTTACTACATGTGATGTGGGTAATATGAACCAGAGGGCCATGATGGCCCTTTATCACTCACCAGAGTACAACAAAGTTGTGTTGTACAAGACCCAACGTCTCCATATGGTGAACATTTACACCAAGTTATTTTAAAATCCAATAAGAAACAACAAATCTACAGCTTGGAAAAGAAAATGCTATTTTTCGTAACAGTGACCTTGACCTTTGACCTACCGGCATGGGTATTGTAAGCAACACATGCCTTTGTCATGGTGAACATTTATGTAAAGTTATTTTGAAATCACTTCATTCATTAGGAATTAACAGCCCAGACAAGAAAATGTTATTTTTTATAAAGGTGACCTTGACCTTGGACCAACAGGCATGGGTACTGTACGCGAAAGTACACCTTGTCATGGTAAACATTTGAGCCAAGTTATTTTAAAATCCAATGAGAAATAACAAATTTACAGCCTGGACAAGTTTTTTCTATTTATAGTAACAGTGACCTAGTTTTTGACCCCAGGTGACCCATATTCAAACTCGTCCAATTAATAACTGGGACATATGTCCTGACCAAGTTTCTTTACAATCTGATAATCAGAGTAAAGTGTGACCACTATAGTGTAAACAAGAAAATTCTATTTTTAGTAACAGTGACCTAGTTTTTGGACCCAGATGACCCATATTCGAACTTGTCTGAGAAATCATTGGGACAAACATCCTGACCAAGTTTCATGACAATCGGAGAAAAAATGTGACCTCTAGAGTGTTAACAAGAAAATTGTATTTTTAGTAACAGTGACCTAGATTTTGGACCCAGACGACCCATATTCAAAATTGTCCCAGAAATCATTGGGACAAACATCCTGACCAAGTGTCATGACAATCAGAACAAAAATGTGACCGCTAGAGTGTTAACAAGAAAATTCTATTTTTAGTTACAGTGACCTAGTTTTTGGACCCAGATGATCCATATTCAAACTCATCCTAGAAATAATTGGGACAAATATCCTGACCAAGTTTCATGATAATTGGAGCAAAAATGTGACTGCTAGAGTGTTAACAAGAAAATTCTATTTATAGTAACAGTGACCTAGTTTTTGGACCCAGATGACCCTTATTCGAACTCGTCCTAGAATTCATTGGGACAAACATCCTGACCAAGTTTCATGACAATCGGAGCAAAAATGTGACCGCTAGAGTGTTAACAAGAAAATTCTATTTTCAGTAACAGTGACCTAGTTTTTGGACGTAGATGACCCGTATTCGAATTCTTCTGACAAATCATTTGGACAAACATCCTGACAAAGTTTCATGACAATCAGAACAAAAATGTGACCGCTAGAGTGTTAACAAGAAAATTCTATTTTTAGTAACAGTGACCTAGTTTTTGGACCCTGGTGACCCATATTGGAACTCGTCTGAGAAATCATTGGGACAAACATCCTGACCAAATTTCATGACAATCGGACAAAAAATGTAACCTCTACTGCGTTAACAAAATTTACCTTAGGGTTAGGGTTAGGGTTTAGGGTTAGGGTTAGGTAAAAAGGCCCATAACTCAGCCAAAAATAATCCGATCAGAAATTCCTTTGGATATGCACAATAAGTCTTGGTGACAAACACTCCTGTGAAGTTTCAATGAAATCCCTCAAGCGGTTTCAGTTTACGTTAGGGTTAGGGTTTAGGGTTAGGGTTAGGTAAAAAGGTCCATAACTCCGCCAAAAATAATCCGATCAGAAATTCCTTCGGATATGCACATCTACACTTGGTGACAAACATTCCTGTGAAGTTTCAATGAAATCCCTCAAGCGGTTTGGGAGAAGAAGCGAGGACAAGATTTTGCTTAAAAGGGCCATAACTCAGCCAAAAATAATCCGAGCAGAAATTCCTGACGATATGCACAACTAGGCTTGGTGACAAACATTCCTGTGAAGTTTCAAAGAAATCCCTCAAGCGGTTTATGAGGAGAAGCGAGGACAAGATTATTTCGGACAGACGGAAAGACGGACGGACGGACAGTGCGATTACTATATGCCTCCCTTCGGGGGCATAAAAAGACGCTCAAAATACACACTGACTTAAAGTCCAGAATGTAATCACTTTCACTTGCACATAAGTATCAGGGCCCAAGGTCATAAAGCTGATGTTGGTGACTGTTCTTTGTACTCCAACCTGTGATTGGTCAGTTTTGAAACTAGGCCAAACGTCAACCAATCAGCTGCTTGTTATTAAAGGACAGACAAAAATCTCTGTTTTATTATCTTGGACCCTAATTACTGACATTTTAAAGATAAAATTTACAACCCTTCTATTAAAATCAGTTAAAACATCTATCTAAACTTTAAACACAAATGTTCTCTTATAAACATAAATGGCCCATGTTTCCGAAAATCATATCCTGATGCAAAACAAGTATTCAAATACTTTATTATGGGATGTATTGTGAAAATGAATCCTATGAGTGCTTGTAACCACCAATTTTGATTTAGTAGAAAATGAATAACAGCATCTGAAGTTTAAGTTAATGTGCAGTAGTTTTTCTCAGAGTCTTTCTCTTTATATCTGAGTCAGTTAAGTCTGTACCCGTATAATATATGCCTTTAATGCAATCTCTTCACTACTTGAAGGTTACCTGACGTTCAAATGCTGTACAATATCTGGTCATATACAATAAATGTCTTCAATTAAGAATCTTTTTTAGCCACATGTGGTCTATTAAAACATGTATTTATCTTTTAAAATCATTGGTCTTATTTTGGGAAACAAATGTTGTATAATATCCTGAGGTGATTACTCCAACGAGTTTTTATAGCTGTCCATTTCTTGCTACCAAGATAGTCATATAACTTGCCCCTACAAGCCAGATAGCCAACCAATTCCTGTTTGCTACAGTATATAGCTAGTTTTTTTCTGGTAGTCCATAAAGCTGATTACTTCCTGTAAGCCATAACTGGCTGCTTTATGTCAAGCACTTCTAGCCAGCCAGCCATGTCTCCTTATAGCGATCCAGCTGAAGTCCCATTGATGTGGAATTACATCGGATCCATTCACAATCAGCTGCCTCTCTCTCGACTCACAGAATTCTGATGAAAATCCTTTCAAACCAAGATTTGAACATCCCTGCCTTAACAAAAAATCTGAACTGTTCAATCTTGTCTTATTAAAACAAAAAACAATTAAAACATGATTATATAAACACTGCTAGTAACTTAGTTAGTCTGAACAAATTAATGTCTGAATTTGAATGAATGAAAGTGGAAAAATAAGATCACATATAATCTCCTAATCTGGCTGAAAACGTATGTGCCCAAGGTTATAAAACTGAGCATGGAAACCAGTCTCAAATCTCAAGCATCTGATTGGCTGAAATGGTGACTGGTCGCCATTTCAGCCAATCAGATGCTTGAGATTTGAGACTGGTTTCCAATCTCAGCTTTATAACCTTGTGACATGAGTGAATTCTGAGATTTCAGGATTAGAACACATGATTTCCAGTTCATGCCTTGAACTTGACGTCTGCTCCAAATGAAGGCTCCTGCAGTTAACTGTCTATCCAGCTCTTGATAAGATCTCTTCTACTTCTTTTTTGACAATCCATTTCACTTTTAAATTTTGATTGCAAATTTCACTGAGGAACACACATTTTTCCTCAAACCGGTACCTAAACATACGGTAACTCCGCACATTTATTCTAGTTATATTGCATGTTTCACAGAATCTCAAGACGGTCTAACTTTCTCATAATGGAACTGTAGTGTTTTAGGTATATACACATGTCCATCAGCAAGCAGGTAAGTTTTACTATGCACATCAGTCTGACTCTTTAGAGTCTCTGCATCCAGCTGGTCTATTGCTTGAAATGTCAACCGTTTCTGAAAGTGGAACTGTTCTAATGCAAAGTCATAGAATTCTTGTTCCATTTTCCAGATTGACGACTCCTGAATCTTGGCTATACTTGCGTCACTCGGTTTATCTTTTTTATTAGTTTGTCGTAAATGAGAGTTCGCTCCTGAAAAACACACAGTCAGTGACAGCTTAAAATTATAGATGTAAAAGGCTAACATAGATTTTAAATTACAGAGTGATTCTTTAAAACAATATGTTATAAATTTCAAATATTAAGTCCTAGTTTTTTTTACATGTAAGATATTTAGAAAATTTCAAATGTATTCCTTTCTGACACCTTCCTAAGAACTTTTCTTGATAAGTGTAAATTAAATATAGAGTTGCTGAGAAGCATGAAAGCTAGCTTTCATTAACCTTTTCCTCCATATTTCTTTGTTGCATGGGCAGACAGTTTAGAATCAGATCAGCCGGCACATCCGTGCCATCTGATCAGGATCTTAACTGTTCGCTTTTTTATTTATAAGGTTATTACTGCAAGCAAGGATGTGCTGGCTGATTTGGATCTACACTGGTTGCACACGTGTAAAAAGGCGTATATATGGAGGAAAGGGTTAATGATATGTTATTTACCATTAGGATATAAGTCCTTTTCCTCATTAATAATATGTTCATATAATCAGAACAGATAACTGATTTCCTTTAATCATATTTCTATGGAAACTATTTTATCCCGTGTGTAGATCCAGATAAGCCTGCACATCCGGGGTGTCTGATCAGGATCTACACTGGTTGCTATTTTATTCATTACGTTACTTCCAACCAAGAAGCAAAATGATAAAGCTGATCTGGATCTACACCAATTTCCATTACGACATAAGCCATATCCTTGAGTACATGGTTTAAAGACTTACCACTAAGATATAAATCCATAGCTCCCTTGAAGAACCTGGGTAATATGACTTCCATCATGGCAATAAAGTCCCCTAACTCTTCCGTAACACCAACCAGCAGGTACTTGTTGGCCAGATTATACTTGGCTTGTTCCAGGGCCCATCTACTGCCTGGTTGTCTACATTAACAAGAAATATTATATCATAATTATAACTGGTTAATTTCATGTATCTTAATTTCAAGTTTACATTGACTGTATATGTTATGTAATTTTATCAGACAATGCATGATTTGTTGATGTTTTAATTATTTGCTGAACTGTCTGGATTTTTTTTGTATCCTAAATCTAAAGTGGAAGAACAAGCAGTTTGCCATGGTAACAAGCTTTATGATAACAACTTGACATTTGTATTTGTAGAAATTTGTTTTATTTGTTGTTTACATTTTTGCAATAAGTGAATAACAGATGCTCATCTGGACCTGTCACAGACACAATATTTATGAAAATAAAGTCTTAGAATTCTATGAAAGCTGAGTTACCTGCATCTGTATATGTGTCCACAGAAAAACGGTATCTGCAACCATAAGTTGACTGGGTCACAATCCTTGTGGTTCTGCGCTACACACTCGTCAAATGTCTGTCAAAATATCAACATACATGATACAACACAGGCTGCATCACTCTCTTACACTATCGGCTCATTACATTCACCTCTGTTATAGGCTGGGACTTCTTTCAACTACTTTACTTTAACCTAAAGAAATAGTTCACCAATTACATTTACAATAGTTTGGCTTTCTCCGGTTTTAATGAAAGATAGTGAAAATTTCTATCATTTGTTTTATCTCAAGCTTTCAAATTCATAATTATGTCTGTATAAAATAAGACTGTCGAGTTTGGTCAAAAATCTTGACATTGAGCCTTTTGCAGAGATGTAAAGTGAGTGTAAGGAACGACAACTCTGCAAAGGAGATTGAGGCTGCATAAAAAAGTTTCTATATAGAATCAAATACTGCTTACCCCTTTCCTTGATATGTACGCATTTTTACACATGTGCAACCAGTGCAGATCCAGATCAGCCGGCACATCGCTGCCGTCTGATAAGGATCTGCACTGGTCACATTTTGGTCAGAAATAACCTAATGAATCAAAAAGCGAACAATTTAGATCCTGATCAGACGGCACAGATGTGCCGGCTGATCTGGATCTAAACTTTTCGCCACAGCAATAAAGATGTATCTATACAGAAAAGGGTTAAGCTAAGAAAAATGTGGCATTTATCTGAATATCATTTTTGTTTGTCAGTCTCTGACGGTCTACTGATCTAGTTTTAAGTCCAGTATATGAGTACTAGTACATATTCAGTTTTAAGTGTATGAAGACTCAGCATTGAAGAAAAGCTTGTATAGTGTTGTAATAATCAATTGGATTATGGGACATACATCATGCTTGTAATTTGTTTTACCATATCTGATCTAGTGAACTGACTATCATTTCCGATTTGTCCAATTTTAAGTAAAAACAAATGTGACAATGTTATGTAATAATCGAACAAAATATGAGGCTCTTAAAAATCTCGCAAAGTTGTCATTTTCACAACAATCTAAGTTTTAAAACAAAAAGAAAACTGCAGTTTCTATCAATGCATATTTTAATTTTTTTATTCTACGCAGTCACACTCTCGAACAGAGGAATTTCAGACTACCAAAATAACAGATGCTAAATATAGCATGACATTTGTGTGCAGTTAGAAATCTTGACAGGTCTTTTTCAGGGTTTTTTGGGAAAAAGGCCCCTGCTCAAATTGGGAAATTCTTCACACGGTATAAACTGGTTTTACACATTTTCCATACAAAAATTCAAGGAATGTAGGTTTCACAAATCATTGATCAACTGTAAACAAACTAATTTTGTAATTTGAAAGCCCCTTGATTATATGGTTTCTCTTTATAGTTTCTGTGATTTAGGCAAAAAAATTATTTCTATTGAAATGTGATTTTTTTCTAGAAATTGGGAATTTTTTTCTTCAAATTGGGAAAAATGGTCCCTATTTGGTATTGGGAATGGGGCCCATTATCGGCCCCGTGAGACTAGCTGAAAAAGCCCTGAGCATGGATGTCAGCCTCTAATTAAAACCAACCCCTTTTTATTACTTAAACCAGTATTTCCAAGTTTCAAAATTAATCTTAATACTTCAGCTCCATTGAAAGTGCTAGGAACTTTCACAAATATACTCACATCTCAAATATGACCAAAGCAAAAACCTATAAACCCAGGGGATAAAGAAACTAAGGGTGACTTTGCAAAATCTTGGGAATGCATTGATCAAAAACAAAGAGAATCTGTCAAGAAACTTTAGGTTACAGTGCACATGGTAATGTATTAAATGTTTCATCGGTATAAAAGGGACAACTTGTCGATAAAGGGACAATGTTTCCTAGGGAAGCATGAAACCAGGAAAAACTAGAATCATCTTCAAAGGTTACCCAGTGCCAAAGGTTATAAAACTGAGCATGGAAACCAGTCTCAAATCTCAAGCATCTGATTGGCTGATATGGCGACCAGTCGCCATTTCAGCCGATCAGATGCTTGAGATTTGAGACTGGTTTCCAATCTCAGCTTTATAACCTTCAGAACCTGGTTTCTAAGGGAGTTTGTAAATGAATTATATTGGTCTCTGGCAACAACACTACTGAGATAAATATCCAATGAAAAATGTTGTATCAAAACTTTACCATTTGATTCCCCATCTTTCTGCGCTTGAGGTATGGTCTAAAGTTGTCACCATATCTTACAAAGTAGTAATAGGACAACAGCCGATCCAACGGCTTACGTAAAATGTTGATGTATACTGGTTTACGCTCGTTGTAACCCAACCTGAAAATACAATTAATGATTTTTATTCATTAATATTTTTATTACCAGAAATGAATGTGCATATGTGACCAGTGTAGATCCAGATTAGCCGGCACATCCGTGCCGTCTGATCAGGATCTACACTGTCGCAATTGGTCAGAAATAACCTAACAAATCAAAAAGCGAACAGTGCAGATCCTGATCAGACAGCACAGATGTGCCGGCTGATCTGGATCCTCACTGTTTGCCCATGCAATAATGGTGTGTTCATGGAGGAAAGGGTTAAGCAATTTCAGGCCTTTAGCCATGCTGATAATTTTATATGACAATAGAAACAAATGAACAAAATTGTTCTGCTGTTTGTCCACTTGCTGGTTCTTGATATCGGCCAAAGTGCTGACATTTCAAAGAATTCAGTGGACCAGAGATGATGTATTTGATGTTGTAAACCTGTTGCATATTGTCTATTGTTAAATTCAAATTGCCAAGAATTTCTCCCAGCTCTGACAATCCATTATGATGCATACATGGGTTCAGATTTCCTTTGAGCTGCAGTATGCAGACATTGTCAATAACAGAACAACAATGTCAATATGAAAAACTAGCTGTTACCATTTCGCTATCGCAACAGAAGCAACCCCGATCCAGCATTGTACTCATAGTTTCTTTTATCAATTACAACTTTGTATTGCTTTAAAATTATCTCTTGAAAAATCTCTACAAATCAATTTTGAGAAGAGTAAAATCAGGCATTCCATGAAATATTACCTGTGCAAGTGTATGTTTGAATTTAGCAGGTCAAGAGTTAAAAGGAAATTAAGATTGACTGTAAATTAACTACTAGATTTCCATCCAAAATTGTTAAAATTCAGGCAAGCTTTATTGCAGACAATAGGTTGGAACAGCTCAGAATAGAAAATTGACAATCACAGTTCTGGTTAAAGGCCTAGTTGTGTGTGTGTTTTTTTGTGTGTGTGGGGGGGGGGGGAGTATCGGGGGGGAGTGGGGGTGGGGGGGGGGGGGGGGGGGGGGGGGAAAGGGGGCAGTTTTGAATCTGAGCAAGCCAATTCAGAGGGACATTGTGCTGAAATTTAACAAATTAATAGCAAACCGTGTAGAACCTGATCCCTGAAATACAAGCTGATCTGTGTCCAATTAAACTGGTTATAATTGTGACTTAAACTGTGCTTAGCATGAAACCCTTTACTCCATTGGTATCATTTATAACAAATAAGCAACAAGTGAAGATCAAGAGCTGTCTGAACAGGATAAAGGCTGAAGGTTATAAAGCTGAGATTGGAAACCAGTCTCAAATCTCAAGCATCTGATTGGCTGAAATGATGCTTGAGATTTGAGACTGATCTCCAGATTTAGTTTTATGATCTTGGGCACAGACCAACATGGGCCAAAAACTCAGATTGATGACCATAATCAATTCTCAATCAGATGCTTAAGATTTGAGACTGGTTTCAATTCTCAGTTTTATAATCTTGGGCCCTTGATTTAAACAGGTGGCTTAAAGCATATCATGCATAACCTGATATTAAGGAGTTGAGCATCTGTTTGTTTCTATCCTCCAGCCTCAAGGCCTTAAGGTTATAAAACTGAGCATGGAAACCAGTCTCAAATCTCAAGCATCTGATTGGCTGAAATGGCAACCAGTCGCCATTTCAGCCAATCAGATGCTTGAGATTTGAGACTGGTTTCCAATCTCAGTTTTATAACCTTCAGCCCAGGCCATGATCATGCTACATGTCAGTTCCACAATGTTCACTTGATCACATATCTCACAAAAGATCTGTGAGAATTTGCAAGTTAAACACTCTGATTAACTCCAAATCTCTCCAAATAGGCACACAATATTCATTAACTCATTTAAACCACCTCAAGTGGAAGCTTTGATTACCGTAATGTTCCTATTCAATGTCCTCACTCACATGACAAATATCAAAATGGGATGCCAAATAAAAGAATTCCACAGACTATACCCTTGACTGGCTCCCGTCCCTATGTTCTGTTATTATATTCTCATGTCAATTATACAATAATCATCAATACCTCCAAGAAAAGCAACTTCTGCAGGTACCTTACTGGCATGCATTTTACTTCCCTTATCTCCCAGAACATAGATGGTTCAGCAAATCAGTAAAAAAAGAGAAAATGAAATGAACTAGAATGTTGTGTTCCGCGGAACACATGTGTCACCTGCTTGCAAAAAGTTGAAATGTGAGCCTATGTTTAATCATATATAATAAAATGTTTTTATTCAAGTTGATTTCAATAATAGACCGCAGAACACACGAGTCACCTAAATTGCATTTGAAAGGGGAATAACTAAAAAAATGGTGAAACCTGAGTTATCATTCTTCACAAATTGGTATGTGCATGCAGATGAAATATTCAAAGAATTAAGAGAACTGAACAAGTACTTTCAATTTTACGGGCAACATTATGTTTCATGTTAAAGTTGCATTTGAAAGGGGCATAACTCATAAAATATTCAAACAGGAGTTTTCATTCTTTTTGTCACCAATGTCGTTGTTCATGCAGATGATATATTCCAAGTATTAAGAGAATATGCAGCATTAGGTTGCATTTCAAAGGGACATAACTCAAAAATAGTTAAACAGGAGTTATGTTGTTGTATCCGATGTTGTTGTTCATGAAGATGTTATGAGCAACATTAAGTTTCTTGTTAAAGTTTTAATTGAAAGGGACATAACTCATAAAATAGTCAAACAGGAGTTATGATTCTTGTTGTAACCGATGTTGTTGTTCATGCAGATGATATATTCCAAGTTTTAAGTGAAAAGGACAAGTACTTTCAAAATTATAGGCAACATTAAGTTTCATGTTAAAGTTTTATTGGAAAGGGGCACAACTCAAAAAATATTCAAACTGGAGTTATCATTCTTGGTGTCACAGATGGCGTTGTTCATGCTGATGATATATTTCAAGTACCGTATTTTCCAGCTTATAAGACGGGGTTTTTTCCTTGGAAAATAGCCTGAAAAGTTGGGGACCCGTCTTTTAAGTGCGATCTACAAGAAAACCTCATTTTTTGGGCAGGTTTTCAAAAGTTTCTTATAAAAACATACGATTTTTTTCAAATATTGCGATTATCCAACGGTAATTTTTCGGTAACTAATTTTCGACGAGCATTTTTAATATAAGTTTGTCCGTTTTTTTCTTGGTTTAGAAATAAATGTTTTTTTCATCTTTTTCATATTGAAGATATACTTTGGAAATTATTGTTGACAGTATTCGATGTTGATGTAAGCAATGTTTGTTGTAAGGTCTATTATTTATAATGATATAAAAAGTATAGATCATTCTTCATGTTTGCCAGAGTAATAAGGTTAATTGAATATTTTAGCCAGTTTGCATAATCTCAAAATTTCCAAATGCTTTTCAGTTTGTAGAAAATTGTCACAGCTGTTTTAATTGCCTAAAGCTGTCAGAAACTGTCACCAGGTAATGTTAATTGATTAACAGACATACTGTCAACACCTCTTGCAAACTTGATAATTCAGATTATGTGACACAAACTGCATGAATTGAAGTGACAGGATACAGTTTGTTTGCCCCGAGGCTTGATTGTTCTTGCTCTTCGCCTTTGAAAAAGTTTAATTGTATTTAACATCCGGACAATAGATAAATATTCGAGTGTCAAAAGCTTGCCTACGGGCAAAGACTGAAATTAACCGTTAAATGCGCAGTGATGATACACAATCATGAACAATCCTAGAGATATCACGATAGAGAAAGATTTATTAAAACTTTTAAGGATATGTTCTAATGACTGAGCGTTAAAGATATCAAGTTTACCGAAAAAATCTGCCGATTTATTTGCGATATCAACACTTATTAGAATATTTATCAATGACGGAGCTTCGAAAATATGACACTTGCCGAAAACATTGGCGTTATTTTGCGAAATTCGCAGTAATTAGGATATGTGAACGAAGTAGCTTCGAAAATATTAAATTTACCGAAAAATTTGCCGATTTTTCGCCGATATTTTTCGAAATTCACACTTATTTTGAAATGTTCTAATGACAAAGCTACGAAAATATCAAATTTACCGAAAAAAAAAAGCCGATTTTTCTCCGATTTTTTTTGTGAAATTCACACTTATTTGTAAATATTCCAATTACGGACCTTCGAAAATATTAAGTTTACCGAAAAATTTGCCGATTTTTTCGGCTAAATTCACACTTATTAGTATATGTTCCAGTTATGGAGCTTGGAAAATGTTACATCTGCTGAAAATTTCGCCGATTTTTTTTTGCAAAATTAAAAAATTTCGGGACAGAAATCACTGAAATTTGACCCCGTCTTATAAACGGGTCTATACAAAAAACTCAGATTTTGGCGGCAAAGTAGGGGTCCCATCTTATAAGCGGATGGCCTTATAAGCGGGAAAATACGGTATGAAGTGTATAGGACAAGTACTTTCAAAGTTATAGGCAACATTAAAGTTTTTATATTAAAGTTCATATTTAAGTCATTTGAAAGGGGCATAACTCAAAAAATACTGAAACAGGAGTTATCATTCTTGTTGTAACAGATGGCGTTGATCATGCAGATGATATATTCCAAGTATTAAGTTAATAGGACAAGTTCTTTCAAAGTTATTGGAATCATTAAGTTTCATATTAAAGTTGGGGGACTACCGGACGACGGCACCTACGACGACGTCGCCGGACAATAGGATCCCTATGTGTCTACCTGCAATCGCAGGCGACACAATAAAAAAGGAGATAATAAGTATTTCAGTGTTTTCTTAATAAACCATCTAGCTGGTGCCAGGCTAACTATCCCCATGACCTGTATGTGATGCAAAACTTATATTGTTAGTTTGTTACTTTAGTAACATCTGGATGAGAACTTAAACAAATGAACACCATTAATGTTGTTCTTGAGGCACAATACAAACAGAATAGAAACGATTTTAAATAAGAATACCTTTCAAGCACTGAATTATTTTAGGTTTTAGTGGATAAATAATAACAACATGTTTTTAATAGACTCATTTATCACTACTGATGTACTATTTTTTCTTGTACTTTACAATCAGCAATCTATCTGATTGCTGGGGTGCGCTAATTAGAGAAGGAGCTGTAATAAGGAAGTCTATGGTAAATCTAATGGGACAGTGTCAGACTAAATGACATCTTCCAGGAGCTATCACCGCTGATTGAATGGATTTTTTACACACAAATATAATTTGCTGGGGAAGTGAAGAGGCAGTAAGTGTTACCCCTGGGGATGCCTGGAATTACCATTCTCAAAAGTTGCAATATGGAAATATGACTTCAAAGCTTGATTCTACAAGTGTGTGACTCATTGAATTGGCTAGAAGAATTTAACCTTAATACTTAACTCCATGTATACACCTTTCATAAAATCAGCAATCAGTGTAGATTCTTGCCTTTTGATCTGGATCTACACTGTTTATTTCCTGGCCAAAAATTAACAATGAATCTAAAATTTACAACAATGTATATCCTGTTCAGATGGAATAAAAGCTGAAGTATGAAGTAAACTGTTAAGCCCTAATGTTGTGTAATGGATCTGATTTTCTTTAAAATTAAACAAGATAACTTATTGTTAATATTAGTGGTATCTTGCAGAAATTTATTGAATAACAATAACAAAGATCTGGGTCTACACTGGTCACATATTTTAACTCAAGTCAAATCTCCCTAAAGAGTTACATGAAAAAACAACAACCCTTTTGTTGAGAATTTCCATGAAAATAATGTATGTCAAAATTGTCTGTAAAAAGAAAGGAAGATATTTCTTGCCAGTAACTTCTTGTCATGTCTGACTTGTAAAGCCACAGCTGCTGCAAAGTTAATTTGCCAGGTTTACAGTATTTAATCCAAATCCAAATATACTAATCTGATAATCCCATTCATGTCAGTCCATGAAAATCAAATTAGTCTGTAATCTCAAATCTACATCAAAATTAAAACACTTATTACCAAGACTTGAACAGACTTATTGTGATTTCCAGTTAATTTCTCCAAAAACTGTTCAGTTACCTATTTACAGAGTATAATATGTTATCTTCAAAACCAGTTTAGATTGAACATGATGATACAGATACTACTGAGCATGTACCCCACCCACCACTGACAGCATGTACCCCACCCACCACTGACAAAACTAAGAATCTGTAAGCTCCGTGTATTATAATAATCCCGTTATTTGAATTAAGGATCATGACAAATGGAGTATTCAAATACCCAAATTCTACTGTATTGGGTAACTAAACAGTACAGTGGCTAGGAGTTCAACTGGATCATCATGGGACTTTCATGGAGATTTTCAGTGTTTGTAACCCAGTTACTGGCTGTCAATGACTGGGTACTGGATGCAGACAAATCACAAGTTGGAAATGATCGCCTCAAAGTGCTAATTGACCTTCTGCAAAGAAATCAATAATTGCATCCTTCTTGACATTTAATTTTAAAAATCTGATTGACAAGGATGCAAATAAATATTGCTAATTTCCACAGTCTTTGGAGCAATATGGCTGATTATCAAATCTGGACAAATTATTAAATAATAATAAGTTTTGTGAAGATTGGATGAAGAGTTCCCAAGTTAGAGAATGGACAGAGCTTATCTGATCAATAATCAGTAAATAAAGGGCCATAACTCCAGTCCCTGAAGTGATCTGGCTGGTTACTGAACTTGGTAGAGATATTATGACCATATACATGTTTGGTAAATACTGGATAAAGAGTTCCCAAGTTACACAGCAGACATAGCTAAGACAAAATATCAAAATTTTCTGACTAAGTTTGGTGATGACTACATATTACCTAAGTTAGAGTGTGAATAACTTTTGTGGACACTGCCTGCCAACAGCAACTAGTGTTCTCATAACACATCCTATTTTTCAAATGGGCATTTAGAAAACAGAAAAAAATGATTCTCAAATAAATAACACGATATTAAGAGAAAAAAATATGGTTGCATCAATAACGTTACAATTATGACATTTTTAATTCAATAAAATAAAGATTCAAGGCTTCAAAGGAGGTTCGAGTGTTGTATCAGTACGGAGAGCTGGTCTCCCTGAGGCCCAGTGGTTCAATAAACATCAACCTGGATCTACCTAATTACAACAACTCATTAACATGTTTATTAGCCGACCCATGTCTTTAATGTATTGATTCCAGCTCACTTAACATCCAGAATAAAAGACACACTATTATATTCTATTGACAGAGAAAACAGTGGGATAAAATCAATTTTGATTAACATGATTAAAATCTGTATGTGTATAGAAAGTATACGGAGCAGAACCGTTTCTGTTTGTTTCCTAAACAGATGCTTAATTAACGTACAGCATGAAATCCAGTCTAATCAGAAGTTATCTGGCCATATTTCCTTCTGGATTACCAGAGAATTGAATACATGTTCATGGGGGTGGGGAAGAAGTTGTTGTGCCTTGGTATTTAATCTTTTCAACACTTAAGGTTTGCAAGATGGAAATCTAAAATGTGGCCTTTTTCACAAATGTCATTATTGAAAAAAAATAATGCACAAGTTTGACCTTCTCAAGTGACATTAAAAACAGACAGTTATATTTCTGCCATATTCTTCAGCGATTTTGTTGCTCACTATAAAAAGCACTAAAATAGGGATAACCTTGTTTTCTAAAATGACAGGTCATTTATATTCATTCATGTTAAATTGTTATTTACTATGTACTGCAATATATATTAAATATTTAAGAATCAGTTACAAGGAATAACTCTCCTGAAAAACTGAAATGTTTTGTTTTGACCTGACTTCAAATCTGACATAGTTACTTGTTCTGAGATATATAACTATCTTGTCAGTTTAATATAACTGGTAAAAAAGAAATCAATTTATCAAAGAATGGGATGGAGCGCAAACTGCTCAAACTTTCCTAGTTTACTGGTCTTTTGACAGACAGACAGAACACAGCTTACCAGTATTTAGTTAAGGTATTTAACTCTGTTCATCATTGCTATGTCATAGACAAAAAAGAAAAATATAAAAATCTCTCTAACGGCACAATGCAGTTCCATCAAACTTTGCATCATACACCTATGTTATTAATACAGTAAATGTTTAATTCATATACACTAAGAAAAATTAGAAAGGTTACGAAAAAATAGTTAGACCAAAAAATTCCCTAAATTTCTTTTTTCAATTTATCACAAAAATGAAACAACAATAAACATCAATTAACTCAATTTTAATGTCTTGATAAGTAATGAGTTACTGATACCTTTGATCTAACAAATTTATATAATGTGAGTTATTTATAAAAGTGTGTTTGACCTTCAATTTCCTGGTCCAGAAAATAGATGACATAAAAATAAAAATGTTGATTTCTCCCTTCATAATTGAACATTCTTTTTAAAGACCTAGATATTGTTGTCAGTATAATTTCACTCATCTTGGCATTTCAATTGTTGTATTGTATTGCTTCCTTTTTGTGATAAATTGCAAATAGAATTCTGGGATCTTTTAGATCTAACTATTTTTCTAAACTGTTCTAACTTCTCTTAATGTATGTAAAACAATCATACACTTACAGCATTTATTTGTGAAAAAAATGGAATCGAAACGTTGGAATAAATATATGAACATAATTATTTCGTGTTTGTGCAAATTATTTCCCCAATTTTTTAGCATTAATTTGTGCAAAATTTGATGGAACTGCATTGTGCCATTGGAGAGATTTTTATCATTACTGTCATGAATGTTAAATATAAGTCTATGTTAAAGATGCATATAAGTTTTAGAAGAAAAAATAAATTATTGATTATTGAATTTCGACCTTTTTCTAAAGACCCTCTTGACATAATGTAATGTCCCCAGGTCGTTTATAAGGGAATATAATCGGTAAGCATGCATAGTGAGGGATTATCTTCAAGAAAAACTCTATTAATGCCTACTGCACAGTAAATGGATCAATTTAACAAAAAATCATGTAAGTGACATGATTTTAGTGAAAGGTGTCTATCATTAAAAATTTTCACTTTATGTGTTACCCAACAACATATTGCAGATGCAGTTTTTGCCTTTTGAAGAAAGCATCACTACAAATGTTGTGAGAGCACTTGAAAGTGTCAAAAATAACCCATTTTTGCATGTAAGATGTTAGCATCTAAAAATTGCCATGTTTTTATCCATCTGTAATTTTATTCTACCAGTTTTTAGTCAGTCTTCTTTTGTTTTGCCTTTTAGGCAATTTAGTTGCGGTTATTTTGATGTATAAGTCAAAGTTCTATGTCGGCTAATTCTCTCACAATTAAAGGAACAGTCATGACAGTGCCTTGTAAGATGGTTTCACCAAAAAAATGTCCTTAAACTTTCTGGCCTTCAAAATATCATTAAAAGTAATATAGGGAGCTTTACCTCCTGCTAAATACATTTCATTATGTTCACTTAATGGGAAAATAGCTAGATTTTTATAGTTAAGAGCATAGAATTTTACTGTCAACCATTTCAGTATGTTGAATCGGGTTGTCCGTAAAAAATGGTAACGTCCGTCCCCCCACAGTATCTTTAAAGGAATACGTTCGGCTGATTATAACCTTTGTTTAAATGATAAAATGTATTTTGAATAATACAATTTTCGTAATCAATTGATGACGACGAATATGATAATTGTAAAACTTTCTTTTAATTACACTGATAATCGTTTTTTTGAGCGTAGCATGAGAGCGGCCATTATTGACATCTCGTTGTCTCGCGAGAGATAAAACAATGAGGTGTGACGTCATTTACACACTTCCGTTTCATAAAGAATATACGCAGAGATGAATGCAGGCAAATTTATTTATATGAAAACATTGCTATATGCGGGAAAAAATTGAAAAGGAGCACAAATAGGAAAAAATAACATTATAGTTTTAGTGTATTGAGTGTTTTTACCTTCTTATCTTACATTTTGCTCAAATAATTGCATCGCTCACTAGGATTCAGAAGACAATAATGTTAAATGAGAATGTGATACGCTACGATCGCTTTGAAATATTTCCTTTTAGTATAAATTAACATTGAGTTTACTATTGTCCCCTCACGTCTCCTCAAATTAAATATGTCAATTAATTTTTTTCACACCATTTTAATATGTCACCCGATCTTCTTCGGTGCAAGCTTGCTAGTGAGATTAACGTATCAGTTAGAGGCAATTAACAATAACACGGGCGTGTTAAAACTTGTACCACTCAGTGTGCAACATTAAATTTTATAATTAGATTTAAGAAAGAAATATACAATTTTACAGTAAATGTTCGTTTTGAAGTATTGAGTTGCACTCAACCCCAGGCTTAGCGGCGTGTAGATTAATATGCATTTCAATTAATAACCATGAACAAGCTTAATCAAACCGGGCCTGAAACATTTCCATATTTGTCAGGGTTCGGTGACTTTCAAAGTTCCCTTAAATTTTCAAAAATACATTAATTCAATTCAGGGCCTTCCCCAGGACATTATGACACTGGTATGCCTTAATTTCTTGACAAACTTATATGGGACGATTGATCTGCCGGTATGCCTTTAATCTTTGTCGGGATTGCTTCATATTCAATAAACAGCTCAATGCCCCCCGAGCCATTTGCACTGTTCTGGGAAACACCAACCGTTTACAACCCCAGACAAATATCTGACAAGCTCTAAATTCGCCGACATCCGTTTATTCAAATTCGTCGTGTCATAAAGTTATTGTGTCTTCAGGTCGCAAATGAATTTACAGATCAAAAACGTTACGGTAAAGCAAATTATCCAATGACGATCAATTTCTCTACTTTTTTTTGGGTAAACTCCTCCTCCCGATTAGTATGCATGTTGGTGTCTTTTAAATGCGCGGACCACCTGAAGTCTGGTAACTATTACGCAAACGATACGAGTATAATTATCGTATAATTATTCTTCTTGCACGAGGAGAAAAACATAACTATGTGAATTTAGTGAAAACAAGAATTATTCGACTGTTGAATAATAAATTCAAGAAAGATGTATTTTCAGGGATCTATGTATTACATTTTTTAAAAAAAAGTCAATGGTCCTTGTTAATACAAAATGAAAAAAAGGTTAATGTGGTCGCTTCAGATGCCGCATACAACAATGACTCTAGATCGCTGAATTCAAACGTTTACGTCCAATTTAAGGACATCGTGTATATACGAAGTTAACGCATTTTGGCCGAAAAATCTGCCAAGTCGATCAGGAAAAATATTTTACACCTATATATTGGCCTCACTACTCTTAAACAAGAAAAAAGGTTAAAATGTGCTACAATTATCGCCATTCTTTTGTAATTAATGGTGGCATAACAAGCAGTTTCTTTCAATCTTGGCTAATTCAGTTTCAGAATTTTCAGGCTCAAAATCATACACTATTATATATTTGTTAAATGAATGAATATTCCATGGTTGAGAATGATAAGAATTGGACATTAAATGGAAACGATACGAACCGGAAGTGTGTAAATGACGTCATCAGCAGGTGCGCGCATCGAAAAGGAAACAAACATGGCGACGGTCATAGATGCCCGCCGATTTTGCAAATAACGGATCTTTGACAGGAGATATCTTTGTCAATATTTAACATAAAATAAAGTTCTATACGTCAAAATGATGCATAAGTAACGCTTAATAACATAGTACTGGTGAAATCCAGCCAAACGTATTCCTTTAAGGAAAATGATTCAAGTAATAAAAAAATACCCACTTACCAAGCTCAAAGATGGTAGATATTAGAAAAATAAAAGTTAACATCTCTTAGTCAAAGCAGTAAAAAATTACAACACTTTATGTAAAAGTAAAATGTAACGTCCGTCCCTGTAACGTCCGTCCCCTTTTATACATGTTCTTTCATGCTCATTAATTAATCATATTTTGGTAGAAATTTGAAGTCTTTTGTTGTTTTTTTAATAACTGATCCTTTTCCTACAAATCTGATTCAAAAATTCCATTAACAGATGTTTGACATGACTGTATTGGCAGAATCTCTAAGGAATACACTTTCTCTGGGACTTTTGAATATATAAACTTATTTTTTCAAAATATTGCTTGTTTTCTCCACAAAAAAACTTTATTTTACCTCTTTTAACATATTGAAACTAATAAATAGAAATATAACACTATGTTAGTGAATTTACTCAAATATTCTAAATTTAAGGTAGGGGGACGGACGTTACAAAATTATGAAATGTTCTGTAGAAGTAAAAAAACAGGATTTCATAATTTTTTGTCCTGAATTTCTGGAATTTATGCTAATTTCTTTTTTAAAATCAATCTTAAATCATCTTAACTGTATTTTTAATGTGTTTTCAACTTTCCTAGGGCTAAAGTTTGTAGTTCAAAATTTCAGAGCACACTTAAGTTGCCAACATGAAATAAACAATAATGGATGTCTCTTAAAACAACATTGTGACAATTTATTAGCATATTTAATCCCTAGTCAGTTGCTTAAAACAACATGACCACCCTCAATTAGCACATCTTCAATCATACAAACTGATCATCAAAAGGACATAGATCACACCCCCTGCTGATAAGACTAACCTTGCTAATAAGATTATGCAACATGGTCGTAAACCATAAGGCCCATTACCTAATTAGCATAATGTACAGAACTGAACAGTGATTGGTTGGATACTTAATTGATGGGAAGGTTTAAAGCTTTAATTTTCTTGCCAAACAATAAATCAAATTCCATAAAAGGATAATCATGTAAATTAGTAAAGATGCATTTAATGAACTTAAAATTAGATGCTGTTCACATGTTAACAGTAAAAATAATGACAGCTATTCCTGATATGTCTATTTCACCTTTTTGTTAACTCAGATAGTCTTTTCCATTTTATAACTTTCTAATGAATCCTTTTAAACAGTGTTGCAACAAACATTTCCTTTCAAATTTAACTTACAATTTGTTAACTTACAGATGAAGTGCAATCTGCCTTCTGTTGCTGGTTGTGGAGGCTTACTTAATCAAAATCTACAACTTTTTATTTAGTTAAAACTATTTTTCAGTTTTGTTTTAAGCTTTGTGATTCACTGTTTAAAGTTTCCAAGAATGACAATACCTACATTTCATCTTCACCAAACAAGAACAAAGTTCAGCAGAGACATATGAGAATCACTTAGTACTGTTACTAGTAGTGTCCTTATTTTTAACTAGAGCTATCACTGAAGGTGATTAATACCCCCGTAATACTGCTTTGTCAGAGAATACAGAAATGATGTTTGCATCTTTCATGGGTGAAAGTTGAAAAAAAATTGAAATCCTGAAAATTTGCTGCAAAAGTTGTGTTTAAAAATAGTAATTGGGTTTTCACCAGATGTAAACAAAACTGTAAAAGTAGTTGACATCAGAAGGTTTTGTTGAATCGTGCTCCCCTTCTAAAAAATAATGGACTGATCCAAATGAAAAACAAATATGTCATGCAAATCTAATCACGAACGTATGTTAAAAGTTTGAAAACTGGAGAAGTAGTTTGTGTCATAAGATTTTGTTAAATAATGCTCCCCTCAAACCAAAAATGGACTGATCCATAAGAAATATGTCACTAACATGCGCACTTCATGCAGAACATATGATTTCAGTTTCAAGTCGATATTTTGAAAACTGTAGAAGTTTGCATAACAAGATTTTGTTAAATCATGTCCCCTGCAAAAAATAATGGACTGATCCACACGAAAAATATGTCACGCACATCTACACTTCATGCCGAACATATGTATCAAGTTTCAAGTCAATATCATAAAAACTGTAGAAGTTCGCGTCACAAGATTTTGTTAAATCGTGCTCCCCTCCGAAAAATAATGGACTGATCTACATGATAGAAAAAAAATTTGCGCAAATGTACCAAGAACATATGTTTAAAGTTTCAAGTCGATATCTTGAAAACTGTTGACGTAGTAAGTGTAGAAGTTTGCATAACACGATTTTGTTAAATCATGTCCCCTGCTAAAAATAATGGACTGATCCACACGAAAAATATGTCATGCACATCTACACTTCATGCCGAACACATGTATCAAGTTTCAAGTCAATATCTTAAAAACTGTAGAAGTAGTTCTTGTTACAAGATTTTGTTGAATCATGCTCCCTTCCAAAAATAATGGACTGATCCACATGAGAAAAAAAAAATTTGCGCAAATGTACTCACCAACATATGTTTAAAGTTTCAAGTCGATATCTTGAAAACTGTTGACATAGTAAGTGTAGAAGTTTGCATAACACGATTTTGTTCAATCATGTCCCCTGCAAAAAATAATGGACTGATCCACACGAAAAATATGTCACACACATCTACACTTCATAACAAACATATGTATCAAGTTTCAAGTCAATATCTTAAAAACTGTAGAAGTTACTTCGCGTCACAAGATTTTGTTAAATTGGGCTCCCCTCCGAAAAATAATGGACTGATCTATATGAGACGAAAAGAAAATTTGCGCAAATGTACTCACGAACATATGTTGAAAGTTTCAAGTCGATATCTTGAAAACTGTTGACGTAGTAAATGTAGAAGTTTGCATAACAAGATTTTGTTAAATCATGTCCCCTGCAAAAAATAATGGACTGATCCACATGAAAAATATGTCACGCACATCTACACTTCATGCCGAACATGTGTATTAAATTTCAAGTTAATATCTTAAAAACTGTAGAAGTAGTTCGTGTCATAAGGTTTTGTTGAATCATACTCCCCTGCTAAAAAATAATGTACTGATCCACATGAAACAAAGTATGTCATGGAAATCTACTCACAAACGTATGTTTAAAGTTTGAAAACTGGAGAAGTAGTTTGCGTCATAAGATTTAAAATAAAAGTTTTTGTTAAATAATGCTCCCCTCCAAAAAAAAATGGACTGATCCACAAAAAAATATGTCGCTTACATGCGCACTTCATGCAGAACATACAATTTTAGTTTCAAGTATTATATCTTAAAAACTGTAGAATTTTGCATAACACGATTTTGTTTAATCATGTCCCCTGCAAAAAATAATGGACTGATCCACACGAAAAATATGTCACACACATGTACACTTTATGCCGAACATATGTATCAAGTTTCAAGTCAATATCTTAAAAACTGTAGAAGTAGTTCACGTCACAAGATTTTATTGAATCGTGCTCCCCTCTGAAAAATAATGGACTGATCCACATGAGAATAAAAAATGTACTCACGAACATATGTTTCAAGTATCAAGTCTATATCTTGAAAACTGTTGACGTAGTAAGTGTAGAAGTTTGCATAACAGGATTTTGTTAAATCATGTCCCCTGCAAAAAATAATAGACTAATCCAGATGAAAAAATGTCACGCACATCTACACTTCATGCCGAACATGTGTATCAAGTTTCAAGTCAATATCTTAAAAACTGTAGTAGTAGTTTGCGTCACAAGATTTTGTTAAATCGTGCTCCCCTGCAAAAAATAATGGACTAATCCAGATGAAAAATATGTCACGCACATCTACACTTCATGCCGAACATGTGTATCAAGTTTCAAGTAAATATCTTAAAAACTGTAGTAGTAGTTTGCGTCACAAGATTTTGTTAAATCGTGCTCCCCTGCAAAAAATAATGGACTAATCCAGATGAAAAATATGTAACGCACATCTACACTTCATGCCGAACATGTGTATCAAGTTTCAAGTCAATATCTTAAAAACTGTAGAAGAAGTTTGCGTCACAAGATTTTGTTGAATCATGCTCACCTCCGAAAAATAATGGACTGATCCACACGAAAAATATTTCACGCACATCTACACTTCATGCCGAACATATGTATCAAGTTTCAAGTCAATATCTTAAAAACTGTAGAAGTAGTTCGCATCACAAGATTTAGAAGTTTGCATAACACGATTTTGTTAAATCATGTCCCCTGCAAAAAATAATGGACTAATCCACACGAAAAATATGTCACGCACATCTACACTTCATGCCGAACATGTGTATCAAGTTTCAAGTCAATATCTTAAAAACAGTAGAAGTAGTTCGCGTCACAAGATTTTGTTAAATCGTGCTCCCCTCCGAAAAATAATGGACTGATCCACATGAGAAAAAAAATAGTTCGTGCAAATGTCCTCACGAACATATGGTTAAAGTTTCAAGTCGATATCTTGAAAACTGATGACGCTGTAAGTGCCACAGACAGACCGCCCAACCAACCAACCAACCAACCAACCGACCGGATGATGACTCCTATATACCCCCTATACTTCGTATACGGGGGTATAATAAGTTTCCTTGTTTAAGCCCAAACCCCTACCCTTTCTGAAGTCCTATCTTAAGAATTTAAGTATACAGATATTTAAGTATACAGATGTAAATATATAACAATATAGTAAGTTAATGGACACATGTTCTGTGATAAATTCCAAACATGTCCAGTGACAACCCTTCAAAATATCCTGGGCGAATTTTGATTAACAGTTGTATCATGAAGTAGTCTGCTTGCCTCTGCATGGAATGGTGAACACACAGTCTAAGCAGAAGTCTTACTACTGGTCAGCTAGATGTGTTGAAAGAATACAAACTTTGTGATAAAGTTAGTTCTAACATGCTGCCATGTTGATAACTCCAGAAGTTTCAATTGATATTAGCTTGCACATGCTATTTGATCTCTTACCACCAGGCATTTTATGACATAAAAGGTAATTTTACCTAATATGATTGTGTTAAACAATATCACAGTTGATAATCTTATGAAATGAGGAAATATATAATTAAATTATATGAATAAGTGCAGCCTTTAACTTCAATACTGTTATATGTAACGTCCGTCCCCCTAACCATCTATATTCTTGGTTCATGCACTGTTAACTTATGCTTCAAAAATTCAAAAAATCTATTGTTGTTCCTTTATCTTTGTTTGTATTGCTTGATTATTGAAGGGTTTTTTAAATAAAAATACAATCAAGCAGTGTCTAAATTAAAAAAAATCATTAACAAATTGTTGGCAGATTTTATAAAATTGAATGTTAAATATTTTTTTGTGTCAGAAAAGTATTTTCTGCAAATCCTTATACTTTTTCTGGTAAATATATGACTAGGCATAAAAATAAACCCCAAAAAGTTTATGTGAAACAATATATGGATTCAAAACAGCTGGTTTTCTGTGCACTGGTAACATCCGTCCCCCAAAACATGCTATTCAATTACATGGCTCAAATACGAAAACTTTGGAAAAAAGTTATCTTTTCCTGTAATTTTTCTGAAAATTGAATGTTCAAAGTTTAGAAAGGCATCAAAATCAATAGAATATCTGCAACTTTATTTTTTGGTCTTGATGCTAACACAATTGATCCATTTACTGTGCAGTAGGCATTAAAGGTTTGACTCATTGCTAGACAAAAACTTCAACTAAAGACAACTTTATGGTTTCATAATAGTATTTAATAATACGATAATTTTCTTCTTGTTCAATAGAAGGAAGGATGTTAAACTGAGAATGGCAATAACATGTTTTGCTAGAATCTATTCTAGTATTCAATAACAAGAGCTGTCAGAGGAGACAGTGTGCTCGACTATTCGATTCATTTGAAATAAATGCAATTTATAGATTAAAAGAACAAAACAATATATAGCCAAACATTTATGTGCAAACGGGAATAATGTTAAGAAGTAAGTGGTAAGGGAGGAAATTGAAATAATTCCTTAATGTACCTTAAATAGTGAATTGAAATGGTAAATAACTATGAAATATTTTTTTCAAGAGTTGGAAAACTTGTTAGTAATATATGCTTAATGCAAAATTTAAGTGAAAAAAGGGGCAAAAGTTGAAAAATATTGAAAGCAGGGTTATGGGTGTCATTGGGTATGATGTAGATTTATTGGAAGCAGGGTTATGGGTGTCATTGGGTATGATGTAGATTTTGATGGTGAATACATATTTCAAGTTTAAGGCAATATCTCAAGTAGTTGTAAAGTTATGGGCAAAATGCATATTTTGCTTAACACAAAATATAAGAAAAAATGGGAAAAGGAAAATATTGGTAGCAGAGTTATGGGTGTTGTTGATAATGGTCTAGATTTTGATGGTGAATATATTTTCCAGGTTTCAAGGTGATAGCTCAAACAGTTTAAATGTTAAGGGCCAAGTGTATATTTTGCTTAACACAAAATTTAAGGGAAAAAGGGGCATAATTTGAAAAATTTGAAAAATATTGGAAGCAGGGTTATGGGTCTTAGTGGTTATGAAGTAGATTTTGATGGTGAAAATATATTTCAAGTTTCAAGGCAATATCTCAAGTAGTTTTAACCCTATTCTTCGAATAGGCGAGCTAAAAGGCTATTGTAATAGACATAAGTATAAACATTGTTCAAAAGTGAATTATTGATTTGATTTTAATCTAAAAATAAAACCCATTAGAGTGGGAAGCCTACAGTGTGAGGAATATTGGCAACATTACACCTCCCACAACACTATCAACAGTTACATCATTCCCTGACAGAAAACAGATCTCAGAAAACCTCACATCCTTAACCCTTTCCTGTATAGATACACTTTGTTGCTAGGGCGAACAGCTTAGATCCAGATCAGCCGGCACATCCGTGCCATCTGATCAGGTTCTAAACTGTTCACTTTTTGATTCATTAGGTTATTTCTGACCAAAATGCGACCAGTGCAGATCCTGATCAGACGGCACGAATGTGCTGGCTGATCTGGATCTACACTGGTGGCACATGCGTAAAAATGTGTAAATATCAAGGAAAGGGTTAAATCTCCAACCTTTACTGATAGCCACAACCTAGGGGATAAGTGCAATAAGTATACATAGATCAGCTGGTTATCCATGCTATCTGATCTGGATCTACTTTGCTCAATATTCAGTCAGTAACCTGTTACAAAAAATACCCATATGAAAAATGAATGGACAATCTCATAGAAAGACAAGTTCAGTTTACAATATCAGCAATCTCTGATTTGGGTTTCTCGTCAAATTAGTGCAAAAATTGTATAAGTATTATTAAAATATGAAAGAGATACTGTTGCTGCATTAGGGTTAAGATCTAACAAACAGAATAGTCAATCTCTCAATATATGTACTCAGCATTATATTTGGAAAACTCTTTAACATTAAAACACATGTGAGACCAATGTAGATCCAGATCAGATGGCACATCTGTGCCATCTGATCTGAACCTACACTTGTTGTATCTTGGTCAGAAATAACCTAAAACATCTAAAAGCAATAATGAAGATCCTGATCAGGTAACAGATGTTCCAGATGATCTGGATCTACACTGTTTGCCCAGGCATAAAGGAGTGTCCATAATATAGAGTGAAGTGTTAAATCCAAGTCTTCATTCCAATCTTTGAAGGGGAAATTATTTCTCTGTTTCTGATAAGCAATACTATTATCCGCATGCATCGCTGAGTCCCCAATTTCAAAAATTGTGGTGGACAGGAATTAATTAATAACAGCCATTCCTAATTTTTTTTAAAGTACAGCCGTTCATAATTTCTTAAACAAGAGGGCCATAATGGCCCTATATCGCTCACCTGAGTACAAAAGTACTCTCTGCTTGTGGTTTCAGACAAGAAGTTTTTTAAAGTTTTGCCTATACAAGTCTATGTAAAATGAAGTGACCCCTGGGGCGGGGCAAATTTTGACCCCAGGAAAATAATTTGAACAATCTTTGTAGAGTTCCAATAGAGGATGATAAATACCAAATATCTAAGCTCTAGGCCTTGTGGTTTCAGAAAAGAAGATTTTTAAAGTTTTGCCTATACAAGTCTATATAAAATGAAGTGACCCCTGGGGCGGGGCCAATTTTGACCCCAGGGAAATCATTTGAACAATCTTTGTAGAGTTCCACTAGAGAGTGCTAAATGCCAAATATCTAAGCTCTAGGCCTTGTGGTTTCAGACAAGAAGATTTTTAAAGTTTTTCCTATATAAGTCTATGTAAAATGAAGTGACCCCTGGGGTGGGGCCAATTTTGACCCCAGGGAAATAATTTGAACAATCTTTGTAGAGTTCCACTAGAGGATGCTAAATGCCAAATATCTAAGCCGTAGGCCTTGTGGTTTCAGACAAGAAGATTTTTAAAGTTTTTCCTATACAAGTCTTTATAAAATGAAGTGACCCCTGGGGCGGGGCCAATTTTGACCCCAGGGAAATAATTTGAACAATCTTTGTAGAGTTCCACTAGAGGATGCTAAATGCCAAATATCTAAGCTCTAGGCCTTATGGTTTCAGACAAGAAGATTTTTAAAGTTTTACCTATATAAGTCTATGTAAAATGAAGTGACCCCTGGGGCGGGGCCAATTTTGACCCCAGGGAAATTATTTGAACAATCATTGTAGAGTTCCACTAGAGGGTGCTAAATGCCAAATATCTAAACTCTAGGCCTTGTGGTTTCAGACAAGAATATTTTTAAAGTTTTTCCTATACAAGTCTTTATAAAATGAAGTGACCCCTGGGGCGGGGCCAATTTAGACCCCTGGGGAATAATTTGAACAATCTTTGTAGAGTTCCACTAGAGGATGCTAAATGCCAAATATCTAAGCTCTAGGCCTTGTGGTTTCAGACAAGAAGATTTTTAAAGTTTTTCCTATATAAGTCTATGCAAAATGAAGTGACCCCTGGGGCGGGGCCAATTTTGACCCCAGGGAAATCATTTGAACAATCTTTGTAGAGTTCCACTAGAGGTTTCAAAATGCCAAATATCTAAGCTCTAGGCCTTGTGGTTTCAGACAAGAAGATTTTTAAAGTTTTTCCTATATAAGTCTATGCAAAATGAAGTGACCCCTGGGGCGGGGCCAATTTTGACCCCAGGGGAATAATTTGAACAATCTTTGTAGAGTTCCACTAGAGGATGCTAAATGCCAAATATCTAAGCTCTAGGCCTTGTGGTTTCAGACAAGAAGATTTTTAAAGTTTTGCCTATATAAGTCTATGTAAAATGAAGTGACCCCTGGGGCGGGGCCAATTTTGACCCCAGGGAAATAATTTGAACAAACTTTGTAGAGTTCCACTAGAGGATGCTAAATGCCAAATATCTAAGCTCTAGGCCTTGTGGTTTCAGACAAGAAGATTTTTAAAGTTTTTCCTATATAAGTCTATGTAAAATGAAGTGACCCCTGGGGCGGGGCCAATTTTGACCCCAGGGAAATAATTTGAACAAACTTTGTAGAGTTCCACTAGAGGATGCTAAATGCCAAATATCTAAGCTCTAGGTCTTGTGGTTTCAGACAAGAAGATTTTTAAAGTTTTTCCTTTGGGCCGCCATGGCAACCAGAGTTCTGCATGGAATTGATTTCTTTGAACAACTTTGGAAGAGCTTCATGCAAGGAACATCTGTGGCAAGTTTCTTCAAAATTGGCCAAGCCGTTTCAGAGAAGAAGTCGTTTGAAGAAAAAGTTGACGACGGACGGACGGACGCACGGACGACGGACATCAGGCGATCACAAAAGCTCACCATGAGCACTTCGTGCTCAGGTGAGCTAAAAATTACAGCCGTTCATAATTTCTTTTAAAAGTAAAGGTACAATGTATGAAAACACATGGTTAGAATGCCATTTTCTGTCAATAAGGAAAAAAAACTGCGGATTAAATTAAGTGCTATAGTCAATTTATCCCCAAAACTACATGATTTTGCAGAATAAAGACTTTGGTACAGTTTTATTTGCATGGGTTTTATGAATATGTGCAGGAATTTAATTCTTATTGATTTGGGCCAGAAAAAGGGAAACAAAATTGCTTCTGAAGATTTATGATATGTGGACAAATATACTTAACAGATGAACAAACACACCTTTGGTCACCCAATTATCATTATGTGTTGGTATTATTAAAATCGTTACACTGCAAATCAGACAATAACAACTGGTCTTGTAATTATTCTGCAGGTTTTCAGATATTTCTAACCCTTTACTCTGTATATATGTGTTTGCAACCAGTGTAGATCCAGATCAGCCAGCACTGATAAGCCATCTGATCTAGATCTGCATTGGTCACATCTTGGACAAAAAAGCCTAACCAATAAAATAGCAAACAGTATAAATTCTGATCAGATGGCACACACTGTTCCAGCTGATCTGGATCTACACCATTCGCCTATGCGATAAAGGTGTATCTATGAAATAGATAAAAGAAATATTGTTGCCTTTACCATCTAAACCAAGAAAACATACAGGTCTATTCAATTTTAACATGATGGCATTATCTATATTCTCTGTGATGCTTCACAGAAATTATATCATAAAATTTATTTTAGGAGAAAATGCAAATGTTTAGTTTTGCTTCTAATCACTGTTAAGGTGTGCCGAAAAACAAAACTACTGATAAAACTCAATACATTTAATTTGTAGCAAAATGTCAATTGTGTATCATAGAAATGCAATTTATGGAACATTTATAAACCTGGTTAGTCTTAACCCTTTCCTGTACAGAAACACCTTTATTGCTAGGGCGAACAGTTTAGATCCAGATCAGGCGGCACATCCGTGCCGTCTGATCAGGATCTACACTGTTTGCTTTTTGATTCATTAGGTTATTTCTGACCAAAATGCGACCAGTGCAGATCCTGATCAGACGGCACGGATGTGCCAGCTGATCTGGATCTACACTGGTCTCACATGCGTAAAAATGCGTATATATCCAGGAAAGGGTTAAATTACATAATGGGACAAAAAAATCTTCCTCGGCATTTCTCAATAATCCTTGAACATAATGTCCCTGATCTCCGCCTCGAAGCTGTTTGCGGAAATACTGTGCGACTTCTGATTAACACTTTCCTGTATAGATACGAATTTTTACACATGTGCGACCAGTGTAGATCCAGATCAGCCGGCACATCCGTGCCGTCTGATCAGGATCTGCACTGGTCGCATTTTGGTCAGAAATAACCTAATGAATCAAAAAGCGAACAGTTTAGATCCTGATCAGACGGCACGGATGTGCCGGCTGATCTGGATCTAAACTGTTCGCCCTAGCAATAAAGGTGTATATGTACAGGAATGGGTTAAAAACAAGTGTGTTGCAGCAAGTCACTTCAGCAGGTCATACGTCACAGCTGTCCCCAGAAACACAACTGTTTCTAGGACATTCAATCATTTTCCTTATTTAGTGTGCAGGGAAACAAAAACAGTTAATTTTGGAATTGTTTGAAACCCAGATCTTCGGGAACACAAATGTCTACGTAAGTTTTGTTTCCTGAATATAAATGGATGTTTTTTTATAAACTATGGATTAATTGAGACAAAAAGGGGCAGATGATGGATGTGAGTTGTTGCAAAGCCATCCTGCTAAATACTAAGTATGAATCCAGTCCAAAGAAAAATAATTCAGATTCGGGTCAGACAAGATCCAAGTATCACTGATAAACTTTTTGTTTACCCTTTACCCCATAGGATTCAGCCGTTATCCGTGGGCAAACAGTGTAGATCCAGATCACACAGCACATTTATGCATGTTCACTGATCTGGATCTACACTATTCACATATGTGATAAAACCCATATATATGAAGTTTGAGGTTAAACTCAAAACAAGTTACTGTCGTATCATTTTATTTATTATGGCTTAATTTTTCACGCTGGGGCTAGTGCGTGAATTTTAAACCTAAGCTTATAATTAACCGAAAAGTTCCACATACATATCCGAAACGTGCATGGTCCGAATGGACCAACACTTTATATATAATTGCCCTTATCACTATTTGATATAAATTTGAAGTATCGAATAATTATGTTAATAAAGAAACTAAAATTAGTTATAACTGTCGAATTTATTTTGGAATATGTTTATTTTACTTCAAAACTTGAACGACAATTTAGTCCGCGCTTAAGATCGGGACACGTTTTACCAAACAGTATCGTTGTCATCTCCTTTTTAAATTATCAACACTTTATTGAGTAACTGTTTCGCAATTGATTGACACTTTAAACCATAAAACGGGTACAAAATTAAACATGCCAATTATGATATGAATGGTCCAGATAGCTAGATCAAACGGGCCCCGTGTCAGTTAGCGGCGCCGAATAAACAGCAGTCCGATAATTGACTAACAAAGGAAGTGGTAATTGACAGGGGGCCAACTGACACATGATTAGCTCGTGTGATCAAATAAACAAGTATTGATAACGGGTCGGTAAAATATCGATAATCAAATATTTTTTGTTTGAAAAATTGGATTTGCGCGAATTTACGTCCGCGCGAAACAGTCTTTTTCGGAGATTGTGTGAAATTTCGTGCCAGCGAAATTAAATGATACCACAGTAATTCAGGTCACTTAACAGAGTGTTCTGTCTGGTCTACACTGAATATTTTTCTGTTATTAACATTTTGTTGACTTATAAAATAATAAGGATTTGATAATCACAATCCAGTGAATTAAGGCTGAAACTCTCCTCCATATCCCCAGGATATGATGAATCTAGATCCATTTGTGTATGTGATAGTATTTCCATCATTCTAGACTTGTAAGCACAGCATCAGTCACTGCTGTCCCATAGGTCTAATGAGCTGTATAGCTATATGTACATGAATATTATAAGTACCATTGAAATGAACAAAGAGTTATACTGTTTTTGCATTAAGGTGATGATTTATTCCTTGTAGATCTTACTTGCCAATTGCAAATTGTAACTATCTTCAGACTTCTCACATCAACAATTGCTGTCAAAGCTTTAAATATTCCAAGACTTGCTGACTTATTTAAATTTGATAGACATTTTGTTTGTTTTACTGGAATACTGATTGTTATTTGAACACATGATTACATCAGACATGATACACACGACTGGTAGTTGTCTGATGATTCCAATTCTTCTTGGAGAATGGTTAACCCTTTCCTTGATATATACGCATTTCTACACGTGTGCGACCAGTGTAGATCCAGACCAGCCGGCACATCCGTGCTGTCTGATCAGGATCTGCACTGGTCCGATTTGGTCATAAATAACCTAATTAATCAAATAGCGAACAGTTTTGATCCTGATCAGACGGCACAGATGTGCCGGCTGATCTGGATCTAAACTGTTCGCCCTAGCAATAAATGTGTATCTATACAGGAAAGGGTTAAACTTTGTTAACCTTTTAATGAATATATATGCCTTATTACACAAGTGTGACCAGTGTAAATCCAGATCATCCAGCACATCCATACCATCTGTTCATGATTTGCACTAATCACTTTTAGGACACAAATAAAAAAGTGAACAGTGCAGATCCTGATCAGATGGCACATAATTATGTGCTGGCTGATCTGGTAAGCATGCAATAGAATGAAGGAAAACGCTATTTATTCCCAATCACAATCAGGGATGACACCAACCACAAAACCCACATCAAGGTTTGAGAAACAGTCACATGATATCTGAGATTCTCACATTTGTAAGATATAAATTAACACTTTTGTTTTTCATAGCATTTTTCTTTACTGATTTAAACCTTTTCAAATCTTGGGAATCATGGTAAAGATGCTGAAATGTCATCTGAATGAATGTTCACAAAATAATATCTGAGAATTTACCAAAAATGCATGTCATTAAGTGATGAGTGATACATGTATTTGAGTATTTTAACATGAATTGTGTATAATGACAGTGCAATGGCTTTGAAAATCGTCCAAGTTTGTTCAAGTTTTTGTTGACTTACAGAAAGACACAAATTGTGAAACAAAAAGCGTGTCATTATTTATTTTGTTGGTTACGTCATGTAGTGCCACAGATGACGTATCTAGAGACAAATGTATGTAATCTTCACATCATAATCTGAAGTGACAAGGTCAGGTGAGGTATGCCCTGACAGGCAGCACATAATTATATTTCATTCAATTTTGAAACAAAAGATTATAATTATTAGAAGTATATGGAAGTGTATGAAAGCATTGGTAAAACATTCAAATATAAATGATTCGATAGATCCTGAAGCTGAGTTCATCTGTGCCCAAGGTTATAAAACTGAGCAGGGAAACCAGTCTCAAATCTCAAGCATCTGATTGGCTGAAATGGCGACTGGTCGCCATTTCAGCCAATCAGATGCTTGAGATTTGAGACTGGTTTCCAAACTCAGCTTTATGACCTTAAGCCCAGTATTATCAAACTGAGAACATTTGGTAATTCATTGAAAAGTAAAAATATTCAGCCTTTACTCCATAAACATGACAAAAGTAATGAGCACTAATTTAAATGATGCTCCCACATCTGTATTTTTTCCCAGAATCCAAGTACTTTACACGAACTCCAAAAACAGTGTAACAGTGAGGCAAAACTAATTCAAACAACATTGAGAAGTAAAATGGAATAAGTGACAATAATCCTTTGATGCTTTGTAAATGTTTGAGGAGCATAAGAGCCCATCTACAAATATTACAGCACTAGTGTATACTCACTTGTTGAAGTCAATGTAGTAGAAATGTCCGTGATACATGGCCGGCTTCTTTGCTGACCAGTTTGTGATATTCTGAATAAAATGCATCTGAAAATAGAACATCACTCGATAAACCTCAGTGACAACTAACAGGGTAAACAACATTTGCAACCAATGTAGACCCAGATCAGCCCATAGGAGCACGGGGTCAAGATCTGTTCAGCTTTCTGTTGGTTTATTTCTTTCCTCCATAGACACACCTTTATTGCGTGGGCAAACAGTGTAGATCCAGATCAGCCGGCTGATCTGGATCTACACTGGTCGCACATGCGTAAAAATGCGTAATAATGGAGGAAAGGGTAAATAAAGTCATTGAAGTTGTCACTCTAGTCTTTGAAATCTAGAATTTCTAAAAAAATTCCCTCTCTTTCAAAAAGTCTTCCTAATTGATATCTAAATTAAGTACCAATAAGGAAGTTGTTTTAAATGAGTGGGAAATTTAAAAAAATTCTAGAATTGAAAACAGTAGTGACAACTTCAATGAATTAAACCTACGGAAGGCAGAATGGAAGTGAACTTGACTCCTTGCTCCTGTGGATCAGCCTGTGCCCAAGGTTATAAAACTGAGCATGGAAACCAGTCTCAAATCTCAAGCATCTGATTGGCTGAAATGGCGACCAGTCACCATTTCAGCCAATCAGATGCTTGAGATTTGAGACTGGTTTCTAATCTCAGTTTTATAACCTTGGCACCTATACATTTATACATTTTAATCCAGACACAGAATTTATTCTTCCAAATAAGTTGTGATTTTGCCATTCTAAGGGACATCTGGAACGCTTCCCTTTTAGTTTATTCATCTTTCGTTTCCTTAAAGCTCCATGTCAACAAATTAATCTATCTTCCTTATTTCCTTATTTTATCTCTTCCTGTTAAATATGTACCATTCTAATAAATAGTGAGTGAAGACATATATTGACCTCCCACATAATGCCAGAATGGCAGAACAACTTGAAAATTCTAAACTCTAATAAAGATCCAACAAAAGTAATGTCTCATCATGATTGTATTTAGGATGAAGATATATCAACTATACTTCTGTTTAGACACACCTTTATTGTGTGGGCGAACAGTTTAGATCCAGATCAACCAGCACATCAGTGCGGTCTGAATTTGATCTGAACTGCTTTTTGATTTGTTAGATTATCTCCGACCAAAATGCAACCAGTGCAGATCCTGATCAGACAGCACATATGTGCCGGCTGATCTGGATCTATACTAGATGCATGTGCGTAAAAATGCGTAAATATGGTGGAAAGAGCTATACTTCTGTATATAGTATTGTAGTTCAAATAACAGACTGTGACACACCTGGTTCCAAGTTGCTTATTTTAGAGAACTTGAATTATTTTATTTAAGTAAACTGAAATCCAAATTCAGTTATTTCCAATTAAACTTTGGAAACAGGATAATCCTGATTTTAATAACTTGTTTTTCTCATTTTTTTATTAAATAAAATTTCAGTGATTATTCAGCATGAATAACAAATGTTTTGGCTACTAAACAGATTTTACTATAAATCAATTTGCAGTTTATTTTCTTATTTCATTAAAAAACCGATAGATAAAGTAATACATTGAGATTTAAAAGTTGAGTTTTCTACTCAGTAATTGCTCATGATATTTGTGAAACTCTTCACAAGAATTGTTTAACAAGAATTGAACGATATCAATTACCATAGCATACATCATTTTAAATAGATGATTTCCCATAATTCCTTTATTACAGAATAGAATCTGCATTGTAATGCTGACATGAAATAACAGGAAATGTAATCCCTGACAGAATACACCTAGGAAATAAAACAGCAATAAAGCATCAAGAGCATGATAAAATACTGAGTGAATTCTATTATCCTCTATAAAAATTCACCAGTTTTATGAGAGAATCATTGTGGAATCAAAGGAAGCTGCAGTGTGCACTTCCCCCCTGGTCCCAAGGTTATAAAACTGAGATTGGAAACCAGTCTCAAATCTCAAGCATCTGATTGGCTGAAATGGTGACCAATCTCAAGCATCTGATTGGCTGAAATGGCGACCAGTCGCCATTTCAGCCAATCAGATGCTTGAGATTTGAGACTGGTTTCCATGCTCAGTTTTATAACCTTGGGCACTAGTGATCAGTGTCGGCAACCTGGCTTCTCTCTCTCTCCATGCACCAGCAATAGCAAGTCTGAGTTTCATGAAGATAATTGTTTAATTTAATATAATTTATACATCTGACAAATATTAACAACTAGAATGTTATTGGTAACAAATCCCAAGTGCCACTAGGTTTAATTGTAACCTGTAACATTAGACAAAATCCTAATGCTCTTCAAAGGTGCTTAAAAAACCAAAGTCATCATAGCAATTTTTTCCATATCAGTTATACCCAAAAGGCTGGAAAAATATGGAATTCTGTTTTCACCTTTACAAACAGTGATATTATACACACATGACATTATAATAAGTGATTTTTTTTTTTTATTAATATCAGTTTCCTTAGCAACCAATTTTAAATTAAGTTTTTCTTTGTTTGTTAATGAAACATCATAGAAACAGATGAAGGTTTTGCATTAACCCTTTCCTGTATAGACACACCTTAATTGCTAGGGCGAACAATTTAGATCCAGATCAGCCGGCACATCCGTGCCATCTGATCAGGATCTAAACTGTTTGCTTTTAGATTCATTAGGTTATTTCTGACCAAAATGCGACCAGTGCAGATCCTGATCAGACGGCACGCATGTGCCGGCTGATCTGGATCTACACTGGTCGCACATGCGTAAAAATGCGTATCTATACAGGAAAGGGTTAATGTGTAAACTGTAGTCTGAAATAACAGCGTAAGCACGGTTGCAGCAGTTTGGAGCATTCAACTTTGAATTCATGTTTGATTACTGGGAGAAACCAATTGTAAAAATACTATTTATGTTGTTTTTATGGTAAATTAGCTAGTCAAAGAAAGACTATTAGATTTCCATGCAACTTCAGACCCAGACCTATAAAATCACAAATTTGCATTAGTTTCAGTGAAGTAGAAGCCGTGGTTTTCATGGAATTTGATTTGACATACACTGAATTACAGAATCAAAATTGTGTTTAAAAATTGGACCTTCATTGATTTTAAATGCCCTGCAACAGATCCTCATGCTATGGTGGATACTTCCAACAAATTATTTTTAAATCCAACAATGGATGACAAAGAATATACACCAAATATCATCATTAATTAATGTTTATACAGAAAAACTGACTAAGTTGAGAGGGTGGCTGTGATCTTGACCCTGAAGGTAGGAACACAGGTTTCATGCAGGATATACTTCATACTATGGAGGTCAAATCTGACAAATTAATTTGAAATTCAACTATTAATGACAAAGATATGGGCTCAGCACAAAATCAGGATTAGGACTGAAAACAAACATGATGCCATTAATACCCTCACATGATTCATTTGCAGGGGTACAATAAAGACTTGAAATTAATATTTTTTTCCTACTTATTAGTACAAATACATAAAAATACCATTACATAGATGTTATCCAAGACAGGGCTTCCTGTTGGTAAAGCAGTAATGATGTAAATAAAAGGTACAAGGAAAGGGGGGAGGGATTATTATCAGCATAATCAGGTTGATTTTATTTATTCGTTTTTGTTAGGTAGATAACTTTAAAACATGACAATTTGTTCATGACAAAATGTTCAGTAACATAATGTCAGAAGTAACTTTTTAAAGGCTGTTTAACATGATACATATTTTGTTTACTTACTCAGTAGCACTGGGCAGTGTGGACAGTAATATGCATTTATGTTACTGCTCAATCAAATTTAGCATGCAACGTTTTAATATTTGTCATATTAAGTGGCATTCAAAACTCCATTTTCATCTGTTGAAATACTCAACGAATACGAAATTCAGAAATTATGCAATAAGTTTTTAGTTCCAGAAATATTTATCCAACAAGTGCTATATCCCTTCCTAAATTCACCATGGAATGAGTTTACAATACTTTAAAATGTTTCTTTGATCCAGATCTTTATTTTGTAATCATAAATAATCTTGTTAAAAACATAGACATCATCCCAGCATCCAGTATAACCTTCACAGCTGGTTCAGAATTTAAACACTGGGAACTCATCGAATATTGTCTGTCAAAATCAATCAAACTTCTTAAAAACACCCACTTCTAACATGCTGATATTGTCAAAGTTAATAAATGTTTCACTATGTTACCAAAACTGGTTAATGACTGCAGCCTTAAAAACTTAATGATAACTGTATTGATCTTATTTGATCTAACATTATTTAAAAGCAATTTGTATTCACTAAATATTACTTTGCTGAAAAATAAAAAATAAGCATACTTTCTGGATCAAAATAGATGAGGCTCCACGAGACTGGAAGCCAATATCACCAGATTTACAAATTTATTTGATTAAGCCATTAACTAGACTACTCCACAATTTGCGCTTACAAATAGAATTTTGACTGTCATTCTTTTAAATATTATTATATACTTAAAGAAATTAGAAACGCAACTTCTTTAAACAAGAAATACATTTCATGATTAAAGAAGTTGTGTATCTAATTTCTTCAAGTACATATAATATAGTAAGAGAAATAAAAAACACAACTTCTTTTATCATGAAACATATTTTGTGTTTAAAGAAGTTGCGTTTCTAATTTCTTTAAGTATATAAACAGTTACAGGTATTCAGTTTCATCTTCAAACACAATTATTATGATTTAAGAAGGATAAATTAAATCCTTACCCTTCACTCCAAAAATCTGATCTAGATCTAAACTGGTAGCACACGGGTAAAAATGTGTATATATATGGGGGCAATGATAAAGAAAAACTGAAGATTGATACGCTTATATGATTTTTAGGCAATTACAGAGAGCTTAGAATTCCTGCCAGGAATAAACTTAAACAAAAAACTACATGAAATGTTGGCGTCTGCCCACCTGCCCCACAATAAACCCCTATCGAATAACCAGACATTTCCAAAGGAAAACCTAATTTGTTATTAAACTTTGTAACATACTTACTTATTATTAAAATAAAAACATTGCGAAGCATACCTGATCTGATATGGAGAGTGTATGTACATTCTTTGTTGTATTTACGTGCATCACATGGTATTTATTTTTGTAACACAGTTCATAAGCTATGCCCGCAAATGATGTACTGCCAGTTTTTGGTACCCTGTTGTAGATGATTACTGTATCTTCATCGTTGAAATAGTCGTGAAACTCCTAAATGGAAATGTAACATTCAATCACAGAAAGCCATCAATCTAATCCTCTAACAAAAACAACATCAATAGCTGTATAAGTTAATGTTGGGAATGCACTAACTGAAAATGCATGTATATGACTTGTGTATGTATGTAACCTTTGTCAATGACATTTGTTTAAAGAACCAATTTTATAATTATATAAAGTATTAAATGAAATTTAATAACCAATTTCAATTTCCTACAGATATTAGTTGATTCTGCAACAAAAGTTTTACTACATTTATAATTTATTTCCATCAAAAAACATAAATGCTAGTGCAACTCATCAAGACAAACACATGATTATCTGCAGAAAAATGTTCCTTCTCTTGTGTTAACACAATTTTTGAAATCCTATGCGCTTTGACACAAAGACATACTAATTTCACACCTGATGATTCCATTTTATATGGGTTACATGATTTATTGAAAGCCCACTAATAACCAAATGCTTCCGAAAGTGAGCTACAATAAATAGGCGACTTTTTAAATGCATTTTTCTTTATTTATTGCACTCTCTAACACTATCAGCTCATATACATTTACCTCTGTTATAGGCTGGGACTACTTTCAACTACGTTTACTTTGGCGCAACAAAATAGTTCACTAACTACATTTAAAATAGCTTGGGTTTCTTTGGTTTTAATGAAAGGTAGTGAAGATTTCTGTCATTTGTTATACCA
The DNA here is from genome assembly GCA_038501625.1 of Corbicula japonica. Classification (NCBI taxonomy): domain Eukaryota; kingdom Metazoa; phylum Mollusca; class Bivalvia; order Venerida; family Cyrenidae; genus Corbicula; species Corbicula japonica. The sequence continues at coordinate 3,245,693 of JAZAYU010000024.1, forward strand.
GTTTTTTTACCACAAGCTTTGAAATTCATAATTATGACTGTATACAACGAAGATTCTTAGTTTGGTCAAAAACCTTGACATTGAGCCTTTCGCAGAGATGTAAAGTGAGTGTAAGGAACGACAACTCTGTGAAGGAGATGGTATTTATTGATGATTCATTTTTATTAAATGTGATAATACATGTATAATGAATGATCATTTGAATATTTATGATTTAATACAAACTTGTTTAAAAATGAAAAAAGGCAGTTTTTATGCTTGCTGTTATTTAATACTTATGTAGTCACATAGTGAAATCACCAAAGAAACATCGTATTTATATCTTAAATCTGGCATAAATCTCCAATATATTTTATAGTTTAATAATAATAATCATCCAAACACCGATATTTAGTTCATGTTCATAAATATGTAAAAATATGAATATACAGAAAGTGAGCAATATATTTCTCTTATCACATTGACTTTATGCTTACATTTGAATCAGCAGCAGGAGCAAGTTGTCTTCTGATAAGTCCAGGATGAATTCTCCATATCTGGTACTCTGTCAACACACAATTCAACATAAGACACAAACAAGAAAATGGTCTATTTGATCGCAACATTGTACTTAATTAAAAAATCAATATGTGTGTCTTTTGTGGTTTATAAGTAACATACTACAGATGATACTTATCAGCCACATATTGCCACGAAAAAGTCTTTGGTTAGGCAAATTGATGAAGCTACATGTAGTATTCAGATATTTGTAAACTTTTAACCAATGCTGTGTTTTTGAAACCATTTAACAAAGCATCAGCTTGCTCACAGAAACGAATAATAAATAATAACAATAATAGAACAAAGAAAACATATAGATGGAGATATAGCTAATAAATTCTTATATAGTCTGTTATTTTGATTCTCAATTAACATATAACAGCATATCCCACCATCTACAATCACATAAAGCAGACTTTGTTATACTTTTAATGAAAAGCCAGCTATACAGTCTATACTTGGTATATTAGTGAAACATGCAAGTGATCCAATTTTCAATATGTTATGCGACAAAAAGCAGTTATTTTCAAATGCAAATATACAATCACTGAAAATTAAATTATCAAATTTATTGTATATTTTGCTTTTTCATAGTTGAAGTGCCTGCCAAAAAATGACAAAAAAAACGATGAAAATTTGTAAATCGAAATACCAAAATAAGAAAAGCCGTCTAAAAAAACAGATATTTGGCAGTCGTTGTTCATATTCAATTTTATAACTATATAGTATAATTAAATATTTCAACAAACATTAAGCCACAAAATATATAACTGCCAAATGATTATAAAATGTAACAACTAAAAATATCTTGAGGACCCATCAAACAAAATACTTTTAGTTAAGTCCACCATTAAATCTTACCATCTGAATCATCTAGTCTGCCTCAGAAGTTTAGGATTTCGTTTAGAAGCCAAATATATTTTCTGGCATGAGATAAAAAACAAAAAATGTGCACTTAGTGAGTTACAAGATATCAGTGTTCGAAATTAGCGCCTGACAGCAAAAACTAGTAGATTTTCTCTCGGGCTTGTAAAAATTCCCAATTTACTAGCCCGACATGCTTGTAAGATTCAGATCGTTGAAAAATCATTATTCTTTCATTTTCAGGTTTGTAAACAAACTTTTGAGCCGCTTATTTCATTCAGAAATCTGTCGCTTGTATCAGCGTGTAATTTGCGCTAAATTAATAATAAATATGTTTACTAAGTTCTATGAGAAAATTAATAACCATTGAAAATATAAGAGACCAATGGCTACATGTATAAATTCCATCTTCAGCTTTTTCCAATCCTTCCAAAACCATCTTTATAATTTATTTAAGAGCAATCAACACGTGTTTGAACACCTGTGTGCAGTGTTGTATATTTCATGGTCACTACTGTTTATTCACATCAAAAAACAACACCGACGAGTAGTAATAATTTTTTTCGAGATCAAAGGTGCCGGGCTGAGTAAAGAAAAATGTGATCATAAGGCAGCGTTTTTGATTTATAAGAGATTGACTCATTTGTCAACACTCAGCCGAAAATTGAAGATCGCTCAAAAAAGTAGGGTTGTATAAGCAAAACATGCTGGAAATTTATAGCATTTGCCTGCCACAAATATTTTTGATAGACGAGCATTACATTCAAAATGCTCATAGAAGAGTTGATTTGTCGTTGAGTAGCTGTCATATTTGTTAGGCACAGGGTTGGCAAAATGCCGGCAAATATGAGTATTGTCCATGCCGGTGGTATTTACCGGTATTTACCGGCAAATACTGGCAAATACTGGTCAATTGAATTTACCAGTCTGGAATTTATACAATATTATCTATTATCAGCATTCATATAGATAATTTCAAGTTTTCCCATTAATTGCCATTATATTTATACGTTAAGTTTAACACTTTTATCACTTTATCCATAATAAATAAAAATTTAAGTACTGAACAAGTGGTCATTTGAATTGACCACCCATGGAATTTATACAATACAATGTATCCCTTATAGTCAGCATATGGACAAATTCAAATTTCAATTATTAACAATAATGGAGTCAGCATTTTAGAGGGTTAATTTTAATTATAAACAAGTAATGTCCACAATTTACAATAAATATACATGAATACAATAACAAATAAGGTTTAGATACAAAGAAGCCTCTGTCTACCAGTCAATCTCTTATTTCCCCCTAAGATACCTGTAACAGAACACCAGTTTGGCAGCTTTCTGCAGTCACACCAATACACAACCACTTATTTGCACCTAGACAAATTGTATAGGTTATTTATGACACTTTACTGTTGCCTTTGTTGCCCCTGGCTATTACAACTCCCTGTAATGTTGTTTTAATAGACTAAACATGGCCTTGCTTGTGTCAATGGCCAGGTGCACAGGTGGATCAGCATTAATTTCTTACCTGCTGTATTTTTGGTTCTTAGAGTAAAAAAAGACAATTCTGTAAGAATTATTTTTACTTTAAAGTGCTTAAAGTGATAACCTGATATGAAATTTAATTAAAATATATGAGTAATTTAATTATTATTATGATTATACATTAATAACAGTCAACTAAGTTAAGATTTCTACAGTATTTTAAGACAAAAAAACTCATTTGAGTAGTATTTGCCAGTATTTTCCAGTATTTGCCACTTTGGGGAGTATTTTCCAGGGCGGTAAATACCACTGGTAAATACCGGGGGTGGTATTTACCGCCCAACCCTGGTTAGGCAATCAACAAAGCTGTTGATAATTGGTGATTAATATGCATTAATATGCCCCAGACAATGGATTAATTAGCCCCAGACAGGTAAGCACTGTCAATTAAGCTATTGATTAATTCATGTCAGTTTGAAGAAGTCGGCGAGTGGATAATAAAATCATCCACATTGAATAGTTGTTATAATTATTAAGACACTCGCTTATTTCACAGAGGTTTCACAAACACAGAAAAAACTATTTTTTTCAATGCAGACGAATCACGACTAAACTTTTTTCATATATTATTTTGATACCATGTAGTGTTCAAACTGGATAAAGAAAGAACATTTACTTTAAAAAAAACATTTTAATTGAAAAATAACATTCCTCTCTCAAAAGCTTTTTTCACCAAGATCCCCCTAAATTAAACCTGAAGCTTAACTGTTGACAATAAACGCGAGAAGAGCGAGAATCGCTGCAGAATTATCACCGCAAATCAGGGAAAAACACCGGGGAAATCCCCGGATAGGAAGGACATAATCGTAGCGAATTTCTACCCGAACTAATTTTTTAACGCTGTCGACGGGTGAAAATTGTAAAAGACATCCGACCTGTTCTATACCAAATTGAAATCAGCAGAGCTACAGAACAAACTGGTGCAAAACCAAGAAGAAACCTCCTGAAATTGCTGGGCGAGCAGCAACGCAAACACAAATATGAGGGTGTTTATCGTGACAGAAGTTTCCTTCTTTCCTGGAAAAATAACAGGCTTTGGTTGCGATTTAAGATTAAGACAAACACCATGATTTGCGCCAGGTGCTTAGAAGCCATGAAAAAACATTGTTTCCGTCAAATCTAGGATATGAAATTTTGCCTCTCTTTTCTTTTTACTAGAGAATTAATTTTTTTCTAGAGAATGAATAAATGTTGAATGACATATACATGTTTTATCTCAGCATTTTTAGACTAAAATGTATATTTAAACATAATTTTCTTTGGGGCTAGTGAATTTTCTTTGGGGCTAGTAAAAATTGCTAAGTTACCAGCCCGACATGCTTGGAAATTTCAATCCTAATTTCTATGACTGAGATATCTTAGAAAAATCAGCCCTTCGATCCTGACAGTGTACAGTTCTGCAGATAAGGATCAAAGGTGTAAGTGTTGCCTATCCTTTCTGTTGTTACTGACGTAGATTTCGTACCAACAGCCTTGGTAGCTCAATTGGTAGAGTGTCAGCACAGTATGCATGAGGTCTGAGCTTTGAATCCTGGTCGAGACTACTCATTTCAACCTAAATCTGCCATTAGCCTGATTATCATTGATCTTATTTAAACAAGTGTCAAAACAATGGTAGTTGGTGTTTCCATTAGCACAACTATTTGTATGTGACAAGGGCTTTTCTATATATGTGATATTTGCCCTTCGCGTACACCCCAGTTACTATTCAAATCAATGCGGAAAATTTTCCTTCTATTTCTATATGCCGCCGATCGGAAAATGAATCGCAACTTTTCAATCTTTTGCCGGCTTCATAAAGCATCTTAAACATATTTATTTTTAAAAAAAATTACATACCTGAGAAGCCACATTCAAGTAGAATCAATGTATGTAATCCTTTATAAGTAACGTTTTCGTTTTTTATGCAAAACTGTTTTAAACCTCCACCCATGTCGATTACACCGCATAAAGTTTATCTGACTAGCGTTTATCGATAATTTTCACAGTGTAAACGGCATATGCTGTGGTAGGTCTAACAAGTTATTTTGTGGATTATTCGTTCATTTTTTTGTTACTTTTATCATTATTTATGTTTTATAAAGATATTTGACATACCAGTGTTGAAATTTTCGTGTGGGAGTGAAAATAAAAAGAATTTAAATCGGGTCGATTTCCACCACAGTTTTGATCGTAACTGCTTGAGACGTAAAGTACAGACAACCAAAACGTCCGTATGATAATGGGTCTGTGCTTGCAGTTGAATTATTGAGACTAGTGTTTCCATTAAAATTGGTAGGGGGTAGGCGTATGTTTAACAACACAGTAGCTATCAGTAAAATTAATCATAGTTTAAAATGTTTATTGAAATTAACAAACTTTTCAGTCAAGAAGTACTGCATATGTTAAAATATACTAAGCAACACCAAAAATAATTTTGTTTTATGTTTCTTTATCAGTTTTCTCAGATAAGAATTGTGATAGCTGCTGTGTAAGCTCTGTCTGTAAACTTTGATAAAGCATGAAAAGTACAAGCATTACATAATTTTTGACAAGGTACAATCCAAAGTATCATCGGTACGAGAAAAACCAGATTTAGAGGTTATTTTGAAATTGAGAATATTAAAAACCCGAGTTAAAATTATTTTAATACCTGAAATACTTACCAAGTTTTGCCAAAGCTGAATCTCTTTTAGAAACCTCACGAACTAACACAAGAGTCAAAATAAAGAAAACACAAACAGTGATTAAAAATATTTTGTTTTTTCTGAGTTGTGCATACAGCGGAAACATTTTGCCGCGCATTGCTAACTTTTCAACATATCCGAAAACATTTAAGTTTTCTTCAGAGTGCCCTGTCATCTACTGTCGCATTTATCACATATAGCTGTAGAAAAACCGATAGGCCTTTACACATTCGCTAACAGTTCACTTTTGAGTTGTTGTTGTTCTTTAGGTGTTGGGGCATAGCTTTAATTGATTATCTCGAATTTAACAAATTTGGAAATTCAAATTATCAGGTTACTTGATCTATATTTTTAAGTTTTAAAATCTAAAAGTCTCCTGACAATTTTGAAATAGGCCTAAATATTATGTAGTCAAAATAGAAATTCGAATCTGAAGTTATCGAATTTATTCGGATATCCTTCGCACATTACCATAAGCATGGCGACAGGCACAAATACCGGCGAAAAGTAAATATTTAAGCTGACAAGCAAATAAACCGTTAATGTCTTCGCAATTCTGCTTTTAGTATCTTAAGAGAACATCCTGATCAAATATTGAACTTTGTTCGCTGATCACTACGTAAAATGCTGGACCCACTGGTACTTGACACGCTCCCTGCAAAAAATCAAATTTTAAAACAAACCACAGGTCTACTTGAAACAAACTATTTTTAATGTTCTATATGGGCTATATACTATAATAAGACTAAAGGTAAACAATGGCTGCTATGCATGTCCATACAATTTGCTGAGCACAATTTTAATTCCACACAATGTGACGTCAAAACCAAAGTTTTTCACATAGATCATGTAGGGCAACGGGGGGAGAATTCGACCAGTTAATAATTGAAAGTCGCGGTACATATTTCTCACGTAGTTCCACATAAATAACATTTATTTATCGGTAAAATAATTTTTTACGTATCGCCGGATGTAAACAAGTACCTGTTATGCAGACGCTTGATTAAGATAAGAAGTTCGTGAGGCGCACAGGGGTAATATCTGGAATTAGACCAGCTGCATTAGTATTCGACCACCTGACAGAATTTTTAAAAAATCTCGAAAAACCTTAAAAAAAAGCAAGTTAGGACAGCATATTATTAAAACCTTTGGTCTCGCGCAATATTGTTTACATACCCAACTCGAAAAATATGAACCTACAGAATGCATACTGTTATAATATCCCATATATATCATAGGTAGGTCGTAGACTATTAGTAGTACTTTGAATAAAATTTTGGGAAATTCCTCTCTGTCTGTTTAAAATAATGCATTTGGGATAATATCAAACAACTTTTCTTATATTTAAATTTTATTTATTAAGTTATTACTCACAATAATCAATTTATATATATAAAATAACATTTAACCAATAAAGTAAAACCCCTGTGCACCCCAACGAAAGCTTCTGTTTCACCTGGTCGAATACTACGTCATCTGTCAAATTGCTGCATTATTATTCGACCAACATAAGTCGCGTGATCAATGACCTTGATCGCGCGGTTGTCATTTGCACATGGTGTAGTGACGTGTGACGAACTGGAACTATCAAGTTTTTATTCCGTTACGCTAATGTATGATGGGGAAAATGTAGGACAGGATTTATGTTGGTTACAAGAAGTGATAAAAATGGCGGATTTTACTTTCTTTCGCTTGATAAACTTTAAATTCTCATCGATCCAGACATTTTTATTGCACTGGCAGCATGACTTAGAAGCGAAAAGGACGCTAGAGGGCGTCCTGTTTTGAATACATAACACAAGATTTGATAGGTTCTCACTGTTTGAGGTACCAAGTGGGAAAATATTCAACTGGTCGAATACTAACGCAGGTCGAATTCTCCCCCCGTTGCCCAATATTTCTTATAGGAAATATCATCCAAAGTCTTCCTATATGTCACAATGGTCCGAAAAATCCAAAAGTTTCCCCAAAATAACCACAAACTTGAACTTGTAAAAATCGACGTCCAACAATCTCACTATGAAAATCGCTAACCCCTCGTGTTTCTGGGTAAATGAACACATTTCGCGTTGATTTTTTATGATTGGCAATTGCTTAACACAAATAAGTTTCGGATAAAAGACATCTGACATACATATATCATAATGTACCTTCAATACACTAGTTTTTTTACGCAATATCATTCACAAATTCAGTCTCGCTGCCATTTTGAAAGTTTAACTTCTCGGACACTCCGGTTTGGCGTTAACAACTAAGATAATCCAAACGTACACTTACAGCCAATCAGTACCTTACCCTGCACCATTACAGCCAATCAGTACCTTACCTGTTATTCGCCCCGAAACAGTCTGTAGCGTAATGTCATGGCCGACCTCAGAAACTTTTGACATAATTCGCAGGAAAAAAACTAGTGTATTGAAGGTACATTATCATATATGTTTGTCAGATGTCTTTTATCCGAAACTTATTTGTGAAAAGCAATTGTTAATCATAAAAAATCAGCGCGAAATGTGTTCATTTACCCAGAAACAAGAGGGGTTAGCGATTTTCTTAGTGAGATTGTTGGACGTCGATTTTGACAAGTTGAAAGTTTGTGGCTATTTTGGGGAAACTTTTGGATTTTTTGGACCATTGTGACATATAGGAAGACTTTGGATGATATTTCCTATAAGAAATATACATGATCTATGTGAAAAACTTTGGTTTTGACGTCACATTGTGTGGAATTAAAATTGTGCTCAGCAAATTGTATGGACATACATAGCAGCCGTTGTTTACCTTTAGTCTTATTATAGTATATAGCCCATATAGAAAATAAAAAATAGTTTGTTTCAAGTACCTGTGAAACAAACTTACAAAAAAACTAATTACCATATTTTGTTCCATCAGAAAATATTTTTCACTCCCATCATATTTAATTAAAACATGGTAATGGATGGACAGGGACAGTTGTCTTGAATTCTGTGTCGTTCATCCATTTTATTTGGGATGGGGTGTGGGTTAGCAGATAGTGCGATAATTGTATTGTGAATGTTGGTTTTAAAATTCACCTACTGCAATCACGTGCCACAATTTCTCTTTGGTTGGCATATGTTGATTAATCTGGAACATGAGCACTCTACATTATGTTGCCACCACATATTTTTCTAAATTTCCATTTTTGATGAAAACTTGGGGCTTAAGTGAAAGCTATCGGTCATCCTGCTTTACACAGTTGTATAAGTTAGCCATCCAGAAGTGTTTATGCTTATTGTGTTAATTAAGGACCGCAGCTTTGTGCAAAGGGTCTATTCTTGCTCTAAGTATTTTAACCTTGGAAACAGGGAGCTTGTGTTAATTCTTTTGTTGACGTAACTGTTGTAGTATTAAATCAACTGAAAGATTATCAAAATGATATTATAGAATTTAACACCATAATGAAGACTTTCCAAAAGTTGAAAAAAAGTGTCGGACATTTTGTCAGACAAGATGTGAAAATCTGTCTGACCGAAACAAATTCTGTCTGACCGAACATTTAATACATTAAATAAGCAAAACACAGTATTAAGGGTGTTTTCGTTTTTTTCAGTGGTATGTATTGTCATGATGACGAATATGCCAAATATTTCATTCGGATATCCTCACTCATTTCCCTCGGAACAGTCTTGAATCAAAACAGCGAGTAAAATTGTATTTTAGCGAGTAAAATTGGAATATGCAGATCAAATTTTTGCCGGAAACTCGGTCCTACAACATTTGAAATCACATTAGACCAGTCCAAATTTTACCGGACAGGTCCGACGGTCCAGCGACTTTCAGGAAGTCTGATAATGTCTGAAGTTGATAATGCAAATTGTAAACAAAAAACATATATTGATCTCACAAAATTTATTTTTATTGTTATTTCTTTGCAGTTTTGGGAACAGAAATTTATGGCAGTACATCAGTGGAACAGGAATTCTTCGACCAAAGGTAACATTGCCTCAAGTACACTACGAATTATACAATCACAAGTGGTGCCAGGAAAATTAAGTCAATACAGTGCTCACGCTGTCAGTCGACATTGTCGCCATTTGCGATAATTTTACGGTTTTGTCGATTATTTCAGAGAATTGGCGGTAAAATTTGGCGATTAAATAATTGTCAAAAAAGCAAGATATTGTTAGCTTATTTGCATTAGCTTTGCCCTGAGCGGTCGCCACATTCCTGATATATTTGGGTCGTTAATCCCCTAATTGAACTAACAAAGTGTCACTTAAGATAATAACCTGGGCGTCCTTGCGTACGGGTCAATGATTGATGATTGTAATCTGTAAACTTTGGGCATTTCCATTATGTCATGACAATGGAATTCTACGGTTGATGCTATTTATAGCTATTATGGATTCCCCTATCATATGTTTAACAAAGCATACAAATATTTTAAGAATAAGAATAAATGATGTGTTCTTTTTTTCTAATCTAATATTAAAAACTGGCCAAATTCTAAATCCATTCTCAAAGCAAAAACCTAGCCGGATACTGTACCGCAAGTGATGAATAGGACGAAAATTCGCGGTACGAATTGCCAATTTTTTAATCATGTTAACTGTGAAAATACTTCCTATTTTCTCAAAAAATGTTTTTAATCAGCTGCTTTGGTTATTTTTTGCTTTGAAAAAGTTATTTCACATTGCAATTTTCTACTGGTTTATTAGTAATTACGTTTGTCATCCATTTTCGCGACATCAATTTTTTACATACCATTAATCTAATCCAGAATCGTCTTTGCCACTACCAAAAAGCAAATAAACTCATTCTAAGCAGAGAATTGATGTGAATTAAATTATTTTGCCCAAAACTTTAATGCAATATTTTACAATTTTGTTTGGTTAAGACTGCTTTGAAGGTTAGACCGTTTTGGTATGTTTACATAGCAGTGAATCCAATTGATTTTGTCTGCAATAGTGAAGTGAAGAATGGTCAATGCCTTATTATTAAAAATCATCAGTAATTTTACATAAAGCCAATTATTTCATTGACTAGGTTAAATTAATAAAGTAATAATTAACAGTTAATCTTCATAACATAGATGTTATGTTAGATAAATCATGTTAATTAAAAAACAAAACAAATAATTATAATGCCATTTCCCACGCATGGGGAAACAACGCGTAAAACTTTGACTATTAATTTATTTTTCAAAAATTTTGTGGCTATTATTTTAAAACAGCCAGCGTTAGCACTGCAATAAGTGGTCTCAATAAGAGGCTTGGGATGGGGATTTCCCCGTATTGACAATATCTTCCCGATATTTTTGATATTTTTAACCAGGTTTTCTTTAGAAAAATCCTGGTTATTAGATTGGGGTATGTCGTTAGGCGGGCGGGCAGGCGGGCGTCAACATTTTGTGAAGTTTTTTGTTAAAGTTGTGTTTTTCTCAGTAACCGTTCAAGGTACAACTTTGAAACTTAAATAGTTGTCTGACATATCAATACCAATTATCTGGACAAGTTTCATAAGCCCTGACTGTATTTTGACAAAGTTATGCCCCTTTTTCACTTAGAAATTTTGTGAAGTTTTTTGTTAAAGTTGTGTTTTTCTCAGTAACCGTTCAAGGTACAACTTTGAAACTTAACATAGTTGTCTGACATATCAATACCAATTATAAGGACAAGTTTCATAATCCCTGACTGTATTTTGACAAAGTTATGCCCCTTTTTCACTTAGAAATTTTGTGAAGTTTTTTGTTAAAAGTTGTGTTTTTCTCAGTAACCGTTCAAGGTACAACTTTGAAACTTAACATAGTTGTCTGACATATCAATACCAATTATCAGGACAAGTTTCAAAATCCCTGACTGTATTTTGACAAAGTTATGCCCCTTTTTCACTTAGAAATTTTGTGAAGTTTTTTGTGAAAGCAGTGGTCGAAATTAGCACTAGCCCGACAGCAAAAAACTAGTAGATTTTCTCTCGGGCTTGTAAAAATTCCCAGTTTATTAGCCCGACATGCTTGTAAGATTCTGATCGTTGAAAAATCGTTGTACTTTCGTTTTCAGGTTTGTAAACAAAATTTTGAGCCGCTTATTTCATTTAGAGTCCAATAGCTACATGTATAAATTCCATCTTCAGCTTTTTTCCAATCCCTTCCTAAAACATCTTTATAATTTATTTAAGAGCAATCAACACCTGTTTGGTCACTGCTGTTTATTCACAACAAAAAACAACACCGACGAGTAGTATTGATTTTTTCGAGATCAAAGGTGCTGGGCCGGGTAAAGAAAAATGTGATCATACAGCGGCGTTTTTGATTATAAGAGATTGACTCATTAAAATTGTCAACATTCAGCCAAAAATTGAAGATAGCTGAAAAAAGTAGGGTTGTATAAGCAAAACATGCTGGAAATTTATAGCATTTACCTGCCACTAATATTTTTTTATAAACGAGCATTATGTTCAAAATGCTCATAGAAGAGTTGATTTGTCGTTGAGTAGCGTGTCATATTTGTTACACAATCAACAAAGCTGTTAATAATTGGTGTTTAATATGCATTAATATGCCCCAGACAATGGATTAATTAGCCCCAGACAGGTAAGCACTGTCAATTAAGCTATTGATTAATTCATGTCAGTTTGAAGAAGTCGGCGAGTGGCTAATAAAACCATGCTCCACATTGAAAAGTTGTTATAATTATTAAGACACTCGCTAATTTCATAGAAGTTTCGCAAACAAAGAAAAACAATGAACTTACTTTATTTGTTTAAAATGCAGACGAATCGCGACTAAACTTTTTTCATATATTATTTTGATACCATGTAGCGTTTAAATTGGATAAAGAAAGAACATTTACTTTAAAAAATACATTTTTATTGACAAATAACATTCGTCTCTCAAAAGATTTTTTCACCAAGATCCCCCGAAATTAAACCTGAAGCTAAACTGTTGACGAACGCGAGAAGAGCGAGAATGGCTGCAGAATTATTGCCGCAAATCAGGGCAAAACACCGGGGAAATCCCCGGATAGGAAGGACATAATCGCAGAGAATTTCCATCCGAACTAATTTTTTAACGCAGTCGACAGGTGAACATTGTAAAAGACACCCGACAATTTCTATACCAAATTGAAATCAGCAGAGCTACAGAACAAACTGGTGCAAAACCAAGAAGAAACCTCCTGAAATTGCCGGACGAGCATCAAACCAAACACAAATATGAGGATGTTTATCATGACAAAAGTTTCCTTCTTTACTGGAAAAACAACAGGCTTTGGTTGCGATTGAAGATTGAGACAAACCATGATTTGCGCCTGGTGCTTAGATGCCACGGAAAAACATTGTTTCCGTCAAATCCAGGATATGAAATTTTGCCTCTTTTTATTTTTTCTAGAGAATGAAATTTTTTCTAGAAAATGAATAAATGTTGAATGACATTAATATGTTTTATCTCAGCATTTTTTAGACTAAAATGTATATTTAAACATAATTTTCTTTTGGGCTAGTGAATTTTCTTTCGGGCTAGTGAAAATTGCTAAGTTACCAGCCCGACTTGCTTGGAAATTTCAATCCTAATTTCTATGACTGTGAAAGTTGTGTTTTTCTCAGTAACCGTTCAAGGTACAACTTTGAAACTTAACATAGTTGTCTGACATATCAATACCAATTATCAGGACAAGTTATCCTGTGCCTAAACTGGGCTTCCTAGATCATTAATGTTACATGTTAACTTTACAGGAGCTGATCAAAAGAGAACTTCATCGCAATAAAGATAAAATTGTCAACGGACTTCTCTTCTACAAAAAACCAAGGTTTGCTAAAGCTTCTTTTATGATCTTTAACCCTTTCCTGTATAGATACACCTTTATTGCTAGGGCGAACAGTTTAGATCCAGATCAGCCGGCACATCCGTGCCATCTGATCAGGATCTAAACTGTTCGCCTTTTGATTTATTAGGTTATTTCTGACCAAAATGCGACCAGTGCAGATCCTGATCAGACGGCACGAATGTGCCGGCTGATCTGGATCTACACTGGTTGCAAATGTGTAAAAATGCGTATATATCAAGGAAAAGGTTAAGCAAATTTCATATTTTATCAAAATTGTTTAAGGACCAGATAACAGCATTTTTATAGCATAGTGTGCATTTTTAAACTATGTGAATGTGTAATACTGTATTATTGTTTATTTGCATTTGTTGTTATAAAAATGTAAATCTATTGTATTAAATCCATATAAATGTAAAGATTGTAAAATAAATATTACAGATTCTGTCAAGAATTGAAATATAGAGATAAATTAGTTCATTTAGCTTTTTCCATTTAAAATTAGGAAAATGATGTTTTAGATAAATGTTTATCATAATGAATTTCTTAAATCATACATGATGTAGAGATTGCTATTAGCTTCTGTTATATATTTCAGAGCCCCACAAGGTGACTTGTTGAAGGATAAGAAGTTGTCTCCCCAACAGAAAGACTTTGTTCAGAAGCTCACCACGTTCTTGGTAGGTTAAATTGATTGAGGAACAGTCATTTCACTAGAAGTGACTGTTTAGTTTAAATTAATTACAAGATCAGCTCTAATGAGTGTTTAAAAACTTTTGCAAATGGCCTGTTTTCTCAGAAATGCCTTTCAACTATTTACTAGTGACCTTTAAAATTAAAGGCCTCTTTAACTAGAACATACGGTTTCAATCTTTGAAACCACTTTTTGAAACGATTCATTTTCCTCTTTGTTGCGTACACTAACCAGAATATAGAAGACTGCAGATTCCAGCGCACTTCTGGACTGGTATCTCCTACCAGATAGGTACGTTTTTAATTTTGATGAGAGGAAAATTGCGCAAGGCCAGGTCTAGGCTGTATGGACAGTTTGGTAAATTGTTAATACACATACATTTTCAGACTTCAGAAACAAGACTTCAGTCAATGATTTGTTGGCAGGACATTGTCATGTAACAAGTGGACATTTAGGATATACTTTTTATGCCCCCGCCATGAAATGGCGACGGGCATTAAGAGTTGCTCCTGTGTCCGTTCGTCCGTCCGTCCGATATTCTCGTTAACGCAACTCCTCCTACACTACTGGTAATGAAACTAGACCAGAATGCTTGGCCTGATATGTTGTTGTGCATAAAGGTGGGGTTTCGCTCTTACGTGTTCCATTCAGAAGTTATGGCCCTTTGATACTTCCATTCACAAGTTTTAATAGGAGTATATCTCGTGAACGCAACTCCTCCTACATTACTGGTGGGAATTTAATGAAACTTGACCACAATGCTTTGCCTGATATGTTGTTGTGCATAAAGGTGGGGTTTCGCTCTTACATGTTCTGTTCAGAAGTTATGGCCCTTTGATACTTCCATTTACATTAGTTTTAATAGGAATATATCTTGTTTCTTACATTTTGTGTTAAGCAAAATATGCATTTTGCTCATAACTTTAAAACTACTTGAGATACTGCCTTGAAACTTGAAATAAATTTTCACCATCAAAATCTACATCATAACCAACAAGACCCATAACCCTGCTTCCAATATTTTTCAAATTATGCCCCTTTTTCACTTACATTTTGTGTTAAGAAAAATATACACTTTGCCCTTAACTTCGTTTGGAATGGAGGGATTCAAAATAACTTGGCACAAATGTTCACCATAACAAGGGGGTGTGTTGTGACAATACCCATGCCTGTAGGTCCAAGGTCAAGGTCACTGTTACTAAAAATAGAATTTTCTTGCAAAATCTTGTCCGCTCTGTAACTTTGTTATTTCTTATTTGATTTTTAAATAACTTGGTATAATTGTTCACATATCAAGACGGTATGTCATGTACATGCCCAAGCCTTTAGGTCGAAGGTCAAGGTCACTGTTACTAAAAATAGAATTTTCTTGTCCGGGCTGTTATTTTGTTATGAATGGAGGGATTTCAAAATAACTTGGCACAAATGTTCACCAAGACAGGGCGATGTGTCACGTACCATGCCCATGCCTGTAGGTCAAAGGTCAAGGTCACTGTTACTAAAAATAGAATTCTCTTGTCCGGGCTGTTACTTTGTTATGAATGGAGGGATTTCAAAATAACTTTGCACAAATGTTCACTATGACAGGGCGGTGTGTCCGCACAATACCCAAGCCTGAAGGTCCAAGGTCAATGTCACTGTTACTAAAAATAGAATTTTCTTGTCCGGGCTGTAACTTCATTATAAATGGAGGTATTTCAAAATAACTTGACACAAATGTTCACCATGACAGGGCGGTGTATCGCGTACCATGCCCATGCCTGTAGGTCAAGGTCACTGTTAATAAAAATAGAATTCTCTTGTCCGGGCTGTAACTTTGTTAGGAATAGATTTATTTCAAAATAACTTGACACAAATGTTCTTCATGACAAGATGGTGTGTCCCGTACAATGCCCATGCCTGTAGGTCCAAGGTCACTGTTACTGAAATAGAATTTTCTTTTCAGGGTTGTAACTACGTTAGCCATAGAGTAATTTCAAAATAACTTGGCAGAAATGTTCACCATGACAAGGTGGTGAGTCGTGTACCAGGTCCATGCCTGTAGGTCCAAGGTCAAGGTCACTGTTACTAAAAATAGAATTTTCTTGTCCTGGCTATAACTTTGTTTTGAATGGAGGGTTTTCAAAATAACTTGGCACAAATGTTCACCATGACAAGGTGGTGTGTTGCGTACATTACCCATGCCTGTAAGTCCAAGGTCAAGGTCACAGTTACTAAAACTTGAATTTACTTGTTCGGGCTATAACTTCTTTATGGATGAAGGGATTTCAAAATATCTTGGCACAAATGTTCACTATGCATTGCATTACCACCAACTTCTTCACAGACATTTCCGTAATGAGATGACAACAGTGCCACAAATAAAATAATTTACTTGGTCATCAAGTTTATGCGTATTCTTATAATTACTCGAACATCACTGTCTTTGAAATGCTATTATTCCCATCATTGCACTTTAGTATCTGAAAATGATGCATAGTGGGGGCATCCGTGTCCTATGAAGACATTTCTAGTTTCATTTTTGTTTGCAATTTTCTCAGACTCTTCATGTGTATTATTGCAGGGTTTGGAAGAAGATCAGAGCTATGATGTGTTCTGCTCATATATCCTACAGGACTTTAGGGGCTCACAGAAAAACCTACAGGTAATCTGTCATAAAATTGTGAAAACATTGTAATCTGTGTGTTAATCAAGTAGTGTGTTGTCAAGAGATTGGATTTTCGGCTGAGAACAAGATTCTCTATGATAGTATGCGGGGCAAAACTTTCTGATTGTCATAACCTTTTACTTCATGGATATGTCTTTTTACACTGTTATGGTTCTACTCTGTTTGCATTTTGGTCAGAAAAACCTAAATGAATCTAAAAATGAACAGTGCAGGTCCTGATCAGATGGCACAGATGTGCTGGCGGATCTAAATCTGCAATGTTTGCACATGTGATGAAACTTGTATCTATGTAATTTATTTTGGAAATAATTAACAATTATCTTTCTTTTGCTCATAAATATTCAGTTACCGGTATTTTCAACAATCCTTGACCACATTAAATATTTCAACAAAATATTTAACAAGTAATGTCGTTTGCTCAACTGTATGATGTCATTTTAGGAAAGACGTCAACTTAGACACATTGTTACTTGGTGTAACTTTATGCCTCTTGTATTTTTTCAAGCTGTCATTAAGTACAGAGCGACACAGCAATGCTTTCATGTTGAAGATCAGAGACTTTTACTTCAGTGAACGTCTATATCTGCTACAGTGTGTACGACATGTGTTATCATACTGGTCCGAGGCAGAAAACCATCCTTACAGGGTAACACTTTTACTTCAGTTAACATCTATATCTGCTACATTGTGTTAGACACGTACTGAGAAAATCATCCAGGTAAGGGTGAGGTACAAATGGTCCTTTTACTGCGCCATCTCAATTTTGTTGTTTGTTATCGAATCTTGTCTGTTCTGGTTTGGCAGTCTGTCATGGATCTTCCGTATGTTTGAAGTTTTATTGGTACTTAGTCATTAAAGAGCTCAGATCATCTTAAAATATTTATTTAATAGTTCAATTTATTAGTTTTAAATTAATGATAAATCCAATGTAAAATACACAACACATTATTGGTAACTAATTAGCTGTGATTATTATAATGTCAATAATGATGAGTTCTACCTTAAACTATACCAAATATCAACAAGGTTGTTTTTTCTTCATTTTCCTGTGAAACTGCATTATAAGTAAACAAAATATCATTACATCTATCAACAAAGTTGTGTATTATGATTGTAGGAGGAGTACACAGTGTTCCTGAACATGATGTTACAAGATAACGAGTTAATCAAGAAACTTCTAGAGCAGGTGGACCTCATCTGTGATGATCCAGTACCAAGCTGGGAGACTCATGGCAAATCTATGGTAATATCTCTTCATATATGATAGATAATTGTGTATTCATACAAAAGGCCTTAGGCCCATGAGAACAGACAATAATAATCATACAATGGTTAATTAACAATTACACATCAAACTATGAATAAAAAACAGCATAATGACAATATGCTGATAATACGATTAATAGTGTTCACAAGCATATTGATCTTTATGGCTTTTGTGTGTGATGAACATAATGCTCTGTGTCTTGTCAAGCCATTCAGAATTCAGATAGAATTAAAATTACACTGCAGGGTTTTTGCATTCCATAACAACTTGTTTGTTGCAACATAACTTCAAGGTTGATCTTTGGCCTTGCTTTAAAAAAATATTTCAACACTTATATACCATCTCCTTATAGCCAAAACCTGATAATAAATTTATATTAATAAATGATTTGTCACTCTAAATGATAAAACCTTGTTTCTTAGACCACCTTTGATGTTTGGGAAAGGTGATTTTTATCATTGGGTGTTCTTTATTTTGAATGAAAAATGAACACAAATGTAAAGTTGGACTGTATTATAGTTTTCTCAATTGTAGAGTTGTCTTTATTTTGGGGGGGTGTTGTTTATCATTGATTTTGCTAGATGTTGTTAGCATTTATTCTTTGTTGGTACTTACAGAATGAGAGACAAGCACTGACCTGGGCATATCAGAATCTCAAGGAGCAGGTAATGTGACTTTATATGTTTCTGTTATTTGTCCTATTTCCCTCCGACATGCTATTACTGAAAAGTAGAAGTTAAAATTCCCAGGCCACAATTTCCTAGCTTTAAAGTTTTAAAGGTCTAAATTAATGCCAAAAAGCATTTTGTTCACGAATATATTTTTTTGCTGTCTACATGCCCCTTCATTTATATTTTCACCCTTCTTTACTTACTCTATAAGTTTCAGATCAAAACATAGTCCCAACATCTTACAGTAATGAGTGAAATTTGTCGGCTGATGTCTAGCTTCTTCTTTTTGCTTTTGTTGCATAAGAAGTTTGTTTTAGAATATATTTTATGAATTATTATCTATAACTAAGAGGTAAACCCATAGCACAAAAACACCTCTTTTTACATACCATGCATTTCCACTTGTGGATTATTCTGCTGTATATCACAGGCAGGTATACCCAATTCTGTTACCAGATATTTTGTATTTCTAGCAAGAATTGCTTGAGATATTGCTGGTATACTGGAAGGAGTTTGAAGTGTCGGCACAAGATTTTAATAAACTACTGGACAAATTCAAGGTAAGAATTATTATCATGTAGGTAAAATGTTTGTTATTCAATGTAGGCAATGTAGGCAGTTGTGTGTTGCCAGTACCTGCACAGGACAGATCAATTACCAGTCAAGCTAACAGGAGTCTTTTATTTCCCAATAAGGAATTATTTGTCTCTAATGTTTGCAGTGTTACTAACTTGAGTAACAACAGGTAGAGATTACAAACTTTGAAGTCACCAGCAGCTGCTTACAGTGTCCAAGGTTATAAAACTGAGCATGGAAACCAGTCTCAAATCTCAAGCATCTGATTGGCTGAAATGGCGACCAGTCGCCAATTCAGCCAATCAGATGCTTGAGATTTGAGACTGGTTTCCAATCTCAGTTTTATAACCTTCAGCCCAGAACATGGTTTATGCTGAAGTCCAGCCAGCACCATGTTAACATGACTATTACTGGATGTTATGTAAACAAAACTTTTCCAGATGGTCTCATCCCTCAGGTCCCACTTCCAGGTCACTTCACCATTTCATGAGGTTTAAAGACCATTATCCAATCAAATAAATTCACAATATCTTTGTGCTTGCATATTTCTAGTCTTACACTTCTTTTTAAAAGATAAGAGTTTAAATATAAAACTATAAATCAAGATGGATCTGTGCCTAAGGTTATAAAACTGAGCATGGAAACCAGTCTCTAATCTCAAGCATCTGATTGGCTGAAATGGCGGCCAGTCGCCATTTCAGCCAATCAGATGCTTGAGATTTGAGACTGGTTTCCAATCTCAGCTTTATAACCTTCAGCCCTGTTAAAAGATACAGGCTCAGATTTAGAATTCAACCACTGTCAGAGCAACAGCACATTTCTACACAAGATTACTAATACTTTGAACTACTGCCAGAAGCTGACAAAACATTTGCAAACACTGCTGATGTGATTGTTAGGTTTACAAGATGTTTACTGTATGTTGATACAGTTCCTTTCACATAAATCTTTGCAGAGACAAGGGTTTGGTCGCAGACAGACATACAAATATATTCTGGATGAGTCTGTGGACAGAGTTCTCAAGAGAATTGGGTAAGTGTTCTGAGAAGTCGGGGATATCATCTCCAGACAAAGGAAATCAGAGAACATGCATCCCGGACAGTGTCACAAACAAGGAGGCTGGTGAAATGGTGGTTGCATGGTATCCATGGTCAACTGTCTGTCTGCAGTTTGATTTCCTTGACTTCAGCAGACCTATTAACTTCTGCATTGACTGTGCTTCGATGAAAATGTGTGGTTAAGTTTTTAAATGCCATGCATTTTTATTTATCAGTATCTTTTAATTCAGTCACAACAACATGCTTTGCAATAGAGACAATATTGGTTATTTTGAATAGCTTGATTTTGTGATAGAAGTCTGTAGGCTGCGCTTGGGGAAACAAGTGAAAATGACAATCACTTAAAGATTTTATTTTAAGATTTAAGATATTTATCTTTTATTTTAATATTTCAGGATTTAAACCAAACAATGTCTACAGATTGATGATTTGCTCTATTTATTCGTTATTTGTAGGTGTCTGGAAGTGTTGGTACTGTTGCAGGCCATGGATCTAGAAACTGCAGAGAGAATCAGCTTTACCAAAAGGTAAGTCCTCCAATACACAGTGAATCATTGTTACTAAATAAAAATGTGGCCAGTTTTGCTTCCATAATTTGATTGCAGCTTTAATTTGGTAAAAGTCAGTAGAAAAGTCAAAGAATTGACTTCACTGCAAGCCCTGTGCAGGTGTAGTGTTTCAAGCATGCCCTTTCAACTTGCTGCGGCTTCTTTTCTGGTGATCTTTGCTGTGGCTGTATTTTAAGCTGCCCCTTATGTTGGTTATGTTTCAAAAAATGCTCTCGGCTTTTTATGTTTCAAGCAAGGAAGTTTCACAATCTGATTGTTCGGTGTGATATGCTTCCATAATACCCTTTTAGTCTACTTCATGAACACAGATCTCTGGGCTGAAGGTTATAAAGCTGAGATTGGAAACCAGTCTCAAATCTCAAGCATCTGATTGGTAGTCGCCATTTCAGCCAATCAGATGCTTGAGATTTGAGACTGGTTTCCATGCTCAGTTTTATAACCTTGGGCAATGGTACTTCCGTGTCTACAGTTTTGAGGACCACAGCTTGTTGAGGGACCAAGCTACCTTCCAGTCAGTGGACAAGAACATGCAGTTGCTGGGTTCGGAGCAGCCCCATGGTCCCCTTCTGCTGAGCTGGGCGGTGATGAGACAGCTGTACCTGGAGGAAGAAGATGCCAACATGACAAGGAAGTATGGGAACCAGGCATTACAGCTCAGTGTGTTCGACTTCATATCAGAGCTTCTAGACCAGGAACCGTTTTCTGGTAAATCGGTATGTATGTGCCATTTGTATATTCCACTCAATCCTAACCAGTTTGATAACTCTTTACAGCTATGTACTGTAGATCAGGGGAATCCCTTTGCAATCATATGTCCTTTATTATTACTACATGTAAATCAACATTTTTCATTGATTGTCAATAGATAATAGACATAAATTCATTTAATTACAATGTTAATTAAAAATATTGAACGTTTTAAATAGTGTGGCCCAGAATGAAGGTGGTTGCTTTGTTGTAATCTTTATTTTTTAACTGTTATACAGATGACAGCGTCATTGTCTCACTGTGTGATCTACACAGTGTTGGTTGCAGCTCTGACAGCCTTTGATGAAACAACCCTAACCCGCAGTACAAGAGAAATGCAGGTTTGACTGAAAACTGTTTTTTTGATCATTGTTATGCCCCCACAAAGTGGAAGGATTATACAATGAAGATTTTGTTCATAATGATGTACATCTGTCAGTACCATGAATCATGAAATCCTCATTTATTTACTAGGCGGATTTCTTTCTTTTAAACTTGCAAATATGATCAGTCAAGTTGTGACGATGGTAATAAAGAAAAGATTTTTTCCTGCAATTATTTTTACTGGAGTTATTCCCATTTGTTAATTTCTTTAATAAAATTTTTTGAGCAGTAGAAATATTCCTATTCAGCTACATTTATCTACATATTTTGATACATATGAAGTGAAGATGAAATAATCTGTGTCTGTAGATTACTGTTTAGCCAATGACATATCTCTGTAAGGTTCTTTTCAATACCTGAAGTCACGTGGCAGGTTGTTTTCTATGAAACTCATCAATCTTAACCTTCTAGATACATTATTATTGTAGGTTTTATACACAGCAACAGCCAAACTGTTGAAGAGGAACTTCATAGCAACCAATGTTTGGAATAAGGTATATTGCTGGCTTTGATATTCTGTTCAGTATTCTCATATACAAGCTTAAGTCTCAGTTAATGTCCATGAAAATGGTGGATATGTTAAATTTTATTTGAAAACAGAAGGTCATATAAAAGAGGGAGATATAAAAAAAAAACAAGCAGATCGTGGGTTCTTAGATATATGGATGTCAAAATGGTTTAGAGTAGCCAGATACAAAGTTACACAGCTTTCCACTGATCAGAAGGTAATCAAATCAAATGAAAAAAGTTGTATACCAACAACAATAATAACTGACAATATGGGGAGAACTACCCTCATAGGTTAGGGTTCTGACTGAAACTGTCAGTGATAATAGAAAGAAAGCCAGTGTGTAGATGTCTCAAACCTCTCTGTTTTCAGGGACTTGACCAGGGTGTAGGTAACATGTTTCAAACAGCTCTCCTCAACTTCCCGCTGGATTTCTCCACACTTGTACAGCTGAGCACTGCACTCGCCTCGGCTAATGCTGACAGCGCATCCAAGGTACTGGACATGGGATGAAAAATATGCGATGAAGATCAAACTCTGTTACTAGCTTGTTCATACCTCACCAGCAATCAATATTTTTCTTAATTAAGTCATTAGTTAGTCCCCTGCTGGTTTCACTAGACAGGACTTAGTTTTACCATCTGTCTATCAGTAAAACTAGATCCTGCATATTAATATCTCAAAAGGTTTGAATGAAAGTTGGTAGAAGGCTATCAGGAGATTATGCAGATTGTTTTTATTTTTTGGTTGCTATGGCAATGAAAAAAGTGGCATAACAAAGAATTTGTTAATCAACATTCATTCACAAGGCTTAAAGCCAGCCAGAGACTTCTAGTATTGCTACTTGGGGACCTGTTAAATGTTAAACTATATTTGATTAATTAGAATGTTTTTCATAACTTTATTGTTTTAAAGTGAAATATATGTGTTCTATCTATCTGTAGATTATAGCAATTGCATTTCCCTTTTTTATTGAAAAAACATGGAAATAGAGGATAAATCCTGCATAAAAATTAATTAAAACTGATCAGAATACCACACAACTTATTTGCAGGTTTAATTTGTTAAAAAAAGAGATTGCTTGCTTCTATAAATTGGTCACAAACAAATTAGGTGACAGGGAATTCTTCATAGAACTCTTGTTTACTTCCATGTATACATTGACTACTGGTATATGTATTCAGGTGTTAGAGTTGTGGTCGGAACTTCCTCGTTATACAGAGTACTTGGATCGTAACAGCTCCCAAGACATCCAGGCAACCAGGGAGGAACAGGTGTGGCAGCTTGCTAGGGATAAAAGACCCTATTCTGCTGGTAAGTCTGTTTTAGTAAGACTTGTAAGGCGGTTAGACTGTCTGCTAGACTGTGTTTATGGTCAGTAAGCCTCTCTGCTGGGAGTCGAACATAGGAATGCCAGTGCTTTATTGTTGATGTAGAAAATATCTATAGAAAGCTGTCTTCACTTGCTTTTTGTCCAATTATTCCATGTTTATTTCTTGCTGGATAATATTTTTCATTCATCAGCTTTCCATGTTGTTCCATATGAGCCTGTCTCATTGGATTTAAACCACAATAAAAACCAGTGTTTCACTTCCCTTTTACAATCCATATTTCACTGGTTTATTTTTTGACCATCTAAATGTTGTTGTTTTTTAAGGAAAACATTATTTTCTAATTACAAGAGACATCATTCAGATTTCTATTTGAAAGATGCCTGCTGGAATTGCAACAAATAATGTCTTACTTTTTATGAAACTTGGTAAGTTTAGACTATGCACCCAACAATTTGTAAAATTTGCATAATTTATCTTTTCCTTTTTTCTAAATACATATTTATCTGACCAAAAATCTTGACACTTTTCTTGTTCAGGTGACTTCCGTATCGAGGCAGGTGTGTATGGTCAGTTGATTTCTACCGGGCGCCGACCAGTGTCGGAATATGACATTCCCATAATACAGTGGGAGGTGACATATGACGGCTGGCAGTTGTTAAAAGGAGAAATACAAGAGCTGCTACAGCAAGTGGCCAAAGGGGCAGGTATGTAGTAACTACCTAAACTCTCTAAAATAGTATCTGTGAAAACCCATGCTTGGTTATGAGAAGTCTGACTATTCTTTTCCTATAATTTACTTGAAAATATCATAGGATGAAGGGATTTAACCCAGATCTTGTCATCTGTGCAGTATGATCTGGATCTACACTGTTCACAATTAGATTATTTCTGACCAAGAGGTCAACAGTGTAGATCTAGATCAGACAAGACAGATATGCTGACAGATCTGAATCTACACTTGTTGATAAAACATATGAAGAATAAATCATTTTTATGCCCCCGTACGTCCCCAAATCTTGTGGCATCAACTCCTCCTAAACTATAAGGCGAATTTCTTGCAAACTTGCAAAGATGATGAAGCAGGATGTGAACATGATCGTGAAGAAAGGATTTTTTCCTGTGACCAGAGTTATGGCCCTTTGTCAATTTCAATAATTAAATCTTGTGGCGTCAACTCCTCCTAAACTATAAGGCGAATTTCTTGCAAACTTGCACAGATGATGAAGCAGGATGTGTACATGATCGTGAAGAAAGGATTTTTTCCTGCGACTATTTTTACCAGAGTTTTGGCCCTTTGTTAATTTCAGTAATTAAATCTTGTGGCGTCAACTCCTCCTAAACTACGAGGCGGATTCCTTGCAAACTTGCACATATGATGAAGCAGGATGTGTAGATGATCGTGAAGAAAGGATTTTTTCCTGCGAACATTTTTACCAGAGTTATGGCAGGGTTTTTTTTAGTAATAATATCTTGTGGCATCAACTCCTCATTTACTTTTGGACAGATTTCTTTCTAACTTGCACACATGATCAAGCTGGATGGGTAGATGATCATAAAGAAAAGATTTTTTTCCTGCTGCCATTTTAAACACAGTTATGGCCCTTTGTTTATTTCACTTTCAAAATTTTGTGGCATCAACTCCACATTTTCTATTTAGCTGATTTCTTTCAAACTTGCACAGATGATTGGACATGATGTGAAGATTGTTGTAAAGGACATTGTCTTGCAACAATTTTCACCAGAGTTATGGCCCTTTGTTTATGTTAGTTATTAAATTTTGTGGCACTCACCTCATTTACTAATCATGATCACCACATGTTGTTAATACCTTTCTTACACAATTTTGTAACAAATGTTGTTGCAGCAGTGGGGGCATCAGTGTCCTGAGGACGCAGTCCAGTTGCAACTTCCAAAACCCACTGTTACATAGTTTGCCCTCGTGAACATTATGGACATTTATATGTTAAGTATATAAAGCCAGTGATTTTTTTAAAAACATTTTTCTCTTCACCAACATGCAGTCAGCAAAGATTGTTGTTATGTTAGGTATGGTTTCATGTAATCAGCAAAGTTTGTTGTTATGTTAGGTATGGTATCATGTAATCAGCAAAGTTTGTTGTTATGTTATGTATGGTATCATGTAATCAGCAAAGTTTGTTGTTATGTTAGGTATGGTTTGATGTAATCAGCAAAGTTTGTTATGTTAGGTATGGTATCATATAATCAGCAAAGTTTGTTGTTATGTTAGGTATGGTTTGATGTAATCAGCAAAGTTTTTTGTTATGTTAGGTATGGTATCATGTAATCAGCAAAGTTTATTGTTATGTTAGGTATGGTATCGGAGCTGCAGATCCAGAAAGTTACATATACGACACAGTTTGTGAGAGCAGTGTGCCAGTCTCAGCCTACAGCCTCCGATGGTCTCTCTGACATTATAGCTCTTTTATACACACTCATACAAAGGTAAACGTTAAACATCTTGTTGCATTCCATACAGGAAAGTATAAAGGATATTGGTTACATCAGATAAACATATGCAGTGAAAGAATTTCTGATTGCTATCATAAATGAAAATTTTGATGACCTAATTTTCATTTCAGTTTTATTGCTAATTTTGTATAGTATAATTCTTTGTTTGGTTCGCAGGTTTTCATCGTTCACAGCTCCGCCCCTAGAGATGCTGGCAGCATGTGTAGACTGTGTCACATGTGTAGCTCGACTCCACCCACAGGATGCATGGCATAACATAAAACAGACTGGATTGTTACCGTTCCTCACAGAAAACATTGACAACATGGCTGAACTAATCAGGTAAATGTCTTTGAAGGACCAGAGGTGAAATTGGTCACCACAACCTCTAATGAGGGGCCATAGCATAGCCTGAAGCATAACAGTCTGCTGTCCTGTCCTAATAAATAGATCATCGGTGTGAATCATGTGTTTTGAATTATGGATTGAATCCCCACTTCTTTGGTCATTCCACAGAAATCTCTGATCAACACCTTGAATATCTTACAGCTTATTGTGATAATTTGTTTTCTAGGTAATGTGGTATGGGATATGAACTTTCATTTATAAAATGCAGAGTTTAATAGTTTTACATATTTATGCCCCCCTTCGAAGAAGCGGGGGTATATTGCTTTGCACATGTCGGTCGGTCGGTCGGTCGGTATGTCGGTCGGTATGTCGGTCCGTAGACCACATCTTGTCCGATCAATAACTAGACAACGCTTTGTGATACAGTCCTTATATTTGGTGTGGAGGTTGGTCATGACCAGTAGAAGACCCCTATTGATTTTGGGGTCAGTAGGTCAAAGGTCAAGGTCACAGTGGCCTTGACCACAAAAACCTTGTCCGATCAATAACTAGACAACGCTTTGTGATACAGTCCTCATATTTGGTGTGGAGGTTGGTCATGACCAATAGAAGACCCCTATTGATTTTGGGGTCAGTAGGTCAAAGGTCAAGGTCACAGTGGCCTTGACCACAAAAACCTTGTCCGATCAATAACTAGACAACGCTTTGTGATACAGTCCTCATATTTGGTGTGGAGGTTGGTCATGACCAGTAGAAGACCCCTATTGATTTTGGGGTCAGTAGGTCAAAGGTCAAGGTCATAGTGGCCTTGACCACAAAAACCTTGTCCGATCAATAACTAGACAACGCTTTGTGATACAGTCCTCATATTTGGTGTGGAGGTTGGTCATGACCAGTAGAAGACCCCTATTGATTTTGGGGTCAGTAGGTCAAAGGTCAAGGTCACAGTGGCCTTGACCACAAAAACCTTGTCCGATCAATAACTAGACAACGCTTTGTGATACAGTCCTCATATTTGGTGTGGAGGTTGGTCATGACCAATAGAAGAACCCTATTGATTTTAGGATCAGTAGGTCAAAGGTCAAGGTCACAGTGGCCTTTGCATACAAAAATGTTGTCCGATCAATAACTAGACAACGCTTTGTGATACAGACCTCATATTTGGTGTGGAAGTTGGTCGTGACCAGTAGAAGACCCCTATTGGTTTTGGGGTCAGTAGGTCAAAGGTCAAGGTCACGGTGGCCTCATATTTGGTGTGGAGGTTGGTCATGACCAATAGAAGAACCCTATTGATTTTAGGATCAGTAGGTCAAAGGTCAAGGTCACAGTGGCCTTTGCATACAAAAACGTTGTCCGATCAATAACTAGACAACGCTTTGTGATACAGACCTCATATTTGGTGTGGAAGTTGGTCGTGACCAGTAGAAGACCCCTATTGGTTTTGGGGTCAGTAGGTCAAAGGTCAAGGTCACGGTGGCCTTCGAAGAAGCGGGGGTATATTGCTTTGCACATGTCGGTCGGTCGGTCGGTATGTCGGTCCGTATGTCGGTCCGTAGACCACATCTTGTCCGATCAATAACTAGACAACGCTTTGTGATACAGTCCTTATATTTGGTGTGGAGGTTGGTCATGACCAGTAGAAGACCCCTATTGATTTTGGGGTCAGTAGGTCAAAGGTCAAGGTCACAGTGGCCTTGACCACAAAAACCTTGTCCGATCAATAACTAGACAACGCTTTGTGATACAGTCCTCATATTTGGTGTGGAGGTTGGTCATGACCAGTAGAAGACCCCTATTGATTTTGGGGTCAGTAGGTCAAAGGTCAAGGTCACAGTGGCCTTGACCACAAAAACCTTGTCCGATCAATAACTAGACAACGCTTTGTGATACAGTCCTCATATTTGGTGTGGAGGTTGGTCATGACCAGTAGAAGACCCCTATTGATTTTGGGGTCAGTAGGTCAAAGGTCAAGGTCACAGTGGCCTTGACCACAAAAACCTTGTCCGATCAATAACTAGACAACGCTTTGTGATACAGTCCTCATATTTGGTGTGGAGGTTGGTCATGACCAATAGAAGACCCCTATTGATTTTGGGGTCAGTAGGTCAAAGGTCAAGGTCACAGTGGACTTGACCACAAAAACCTTGTCCGATCAATAACTAGACAACGCTTTGTGATACAGTCCTCATATTTGGTGTGGAGGTTGGTCATGACCAATAGAAGAACCCTATTGATTTTAGGATCAGTAGGTCAAAGGTCAAGGTCACAGTGGCCTTTGCATACAAAAACGTTGTCCGATCAATAACTAGACAACGCTTTGTGATACAGACCTCATATTTGGTGTGGAAGTTGGTCGTGACCAGTAGAAGACCCCTATTGGTTTTGGGGTCAGTAGTTCGAAGGTCAAGGTCACAGTGGCCTTGACAACAAAAAACCTTGTTCGATCAATAACTAGACAATGTTTTTATGTTTATTTGTATAATAAAATAAAATACTTCTCAGTGTAAAGTTGTGATTATTTTTCCCCATGACAATTTCAAGTAAAGATATATATTAATGATCCATAACATTAATTTTAAACTATTTCAATATATGCCGTGTCATAAATAGGCACTGATTATCACTCACTTGTGTTTATTAAATGCTTTGGTTTCGTATGGATGGTCACTAAAGCCTGCACATTACCGGAATTGACATAACACTAGAGCTACTATATCTCCGCCAATAGCGAATATTTGATTTAAATTACAATAAAATCCTTTGTGTTAGACTAGGTTAATCTACACGCGCTTACGTTTGTCGAGGTAAATGTAATCCTGTCATTGGATGACCTGGTTATTGATATATAGGAGTTCCACCGTCTTGTAAATTGCTTTCATGACTGGTACCCTTCATTGCTAAAGCTTACAAAAGTCTCTAAATTTCCAAAAATTTAAATTCAATGCTAATAGATATCACTTGCACGTCAGGGGGGGCATTTGTGTTTGACAAACACCTCTTGTTTTATTTCACATAAAAGAAGGAACAGAAATTCATTTGCAAAATTTAGACTGGCATCCATTGTCCATCTAGTATTGCAAAACTGTTGTGGGTTTTCAAATACACATAAAGACAGGTGTTAGGTGTAGCGATATTATGTTTGCAGTGGTCGAGGTTTGAGCCCAGGATTGTATGGAGCTCTCCTGGCGGGGTTTGAGGCACCCCAAGGACAGTATCATCTGACTGTGGCCTTCCTAGATCTCATCTCAGAACTTGTCATGGTGAGTTATGACATTACCTGCTGGTACTCTTAAGCTGTCAGATACATTTAACAAATATATGTTTCAGTTGAGAAAGGTAAAAATTTACACTCAATAATAAACATGAAACCTTAATTGATAAAATAGATGATGAAAGAGGAGTTTTGCCATAATAGATTGTGTGTATAGAAAGAAAATCTTTTCTCATATGAGATATATATTGACAGTGATTAGATAAAATGCAATTACTAATACAGTACATAAAGATGGCGGGATTTGTCTCAGGTCACACCCAAGTCTGTCAACAATGTTGACATCACTGACTGTATGAAGACACTAATGGAAGTGTCAATCATTTAATGTTACATCTTATGTGTGAACCTAAATCACACTTGAGACTGGTTCAAACCTCCACGAGATCCAAAGACCCCTTTTAAACCTAAACTGTTGGGACTAATAAAATTAGATTTTAGTTTCGAGTGTTATATTTGCAAGTTTTGATGGATTTCAGCCGCTGTACAAGTTGAAACAAGAGAATCAGCTACAGCCATGTGTTATGTACATTCTGCGGGAGATCTTCCCAGCCTTCACCAAATGGAGATACTACAACTCTGTCAGGAAGGAACTCATTGGTATGTTGTAAACTGTTGTTGCTTCACAGCAAATCACAAATGTGTAAGGTGTTCTCGTTTGTATTTAAATCATATCTAAATTTGTGTACATTTGATAATGAAGCAAGTACTGTCAAATTGAAAGGTTGCTTTGTTAATTGAAACAAGTAATTGCTTGCTTAATTTACACCCCATTATGCAGTTTGACCTTGCTGTACTCTGTTTGCTTTTAGAATCATTAGGTTATTTCTGACTAAGAAGAGAGCAGTGTAGTTCCTGATGAGACTGCATAGAAGATCATTCTGATCTGTGCCCAAGGTTATAAAACTGAGCATGGAAACCAGTCTCAAATCTCAAGGATCTGATTGGCTGAAACGGCGACTGGTCGCCATTTCAGCCAATCAGATTCTTGAGATTTGAGACTGGTTTCCAATCTCAGTTTTATAACCTTCAGCCCTCGATCTACACTGGTTGTACATGAACTGTAAGCTGTGTCATGGAGTAAATGGTTAAAACAATGTGGACTCCCACAATTCTGAGACCTGCAGCAGTCAGGAGCCAGGTTGACAATTGCCAAGGCCATGTATGGTTTATTATTATTGGTGTTTGCCATTTGCTTATAATTTCAGGTCAGAAATGTTTGTCTATAGCACATAAGATACTCAACTTTAGGCTGTCAAAAGAAAGGAAAAACTCAGGGAAGTATGTATTGATGCATATTTTGTTATTTATTTTTAATAAGAGTTAATCTGAAACCAGTTTTTCTTATTTTACAAGATGAAAATATATGAAAAACAGTTAAAATTTAATCATTTTGTGACATGGATGGGTTATAAGGTTATTGATAATTTAAAAAAAAGGGCTGTCACTGTATATTTACTGTAACTCTGCAACTGGTTAAAAAATCAGACTAAGAAATAAAGAGGATCTGAATATCATTCAAATAGTGATAAGTTGAAAGGTGATTTCTTAATGTGAAGTCTCTTAATTAAGACTCTTATAAGCTTGATAACAGCTGATATTACTGGGTACTATGTGTACATGTAAATATTTGGTATTGTAGGCCACACATACAGCAGTTGTGTGTACACAGCTTGTTATTCACAGAGGCCGGTAGAGCTCTGCTCGAGATCATTGCTACAGGTGTGGAACCTATAGAGATACTACTGTCCCAGCAGTCCAGGTAATATAACTGCATTGATTTTCTTGCATATTCTACAACGCAAATTGCTAAATTAAATTGGAATTTCAAAAAACAGTAATGTTTGTAAAGTGTGAAACTTATGTTTGGAAGCAAAATACCTTTTTAGAAAAATATTCCCCTCCCCCCCTCCCCCTCCCTCCAAAAGAAAAGTGTTTAAAGTTGAACATGAGGATGAGATATTTATGGGATATTCCAGCATCTGATGTTGAATTTAAAATTATGCTTGTTCTGTTATGTTTAAAAATGAACAGTGACTGTACTATATGATGGAAATATATTTTCAGTCAGTCAGAAGGCAATGGAGAAGACTTGATTCAGCTTGTACAGATAGGGTTTTCTGTCATGAACCGGTTACTGTTGCTGCGGTCTGGGAACCAGCTGTCCCCCGTGGAAGTGGCCCTGTCCTCTCAGCCAGCTGGGTACCAGAACCAACATATTGTAGCTGTTATTGCAGGTATAAAGTTAATAATTCGAAACAGAGAAAAGGATGAGGAAGATGGTAGTTTTTATAATAGGACCATTATATTGGTTTCACACAGAATGTCAGGGTTTTTTTACTTCTTTGGGATGGGTCCATGGCTTATAAATTGGAAGAAAATAACACCTGTTAAATTGCCTCAAAGGTAAGAAAATTTGGGGGTAAGTTTAAATTGAAAAAATATTTGAGAGAGATTTACATTATTTCCAGGTGAAGAGGTGATAATTACAACATGATTTTAAATGCTCTTCTATTGCAGAATACATTTATCACAGAACTAACCCCCTCCTGCCAAAGTTGGCTACATTGTTCCTGAGAAGGCTAGCTGTTGTGTTACCCATGTCAATCCTGGCGTGTCTGGGAGGTCAGGGAGAGGCAATCCGAGACATCTACCTCATGAGACTCCAGTCAGCAACCGAGGTAACATTGTTTGACATGTGCCTACTAGCCTAGTATACCGTCCTACAGTTACTGGCCATATTAATGTATAATATGAAATTTACCTCACAAGTTTCACATTAAATGGCAAATCATCTTGGATATCAGCATTATTTCAAGGAAAATTCTTTCTGTATTCATTCATTTCCCAGTTGTCACCCCAAAATGACATAGTTCACATTACATGTATATGTTTTGTACATTTTGTTTAAAGTATTTACAAATGAGTTAATTTTTTTATCAGCTTGATGTTATTGTTTGTTATTTTTCATACACTTAAACCAGTGTATACAGTTACTCTGTCAATTACATTTCTTAAACTTTCTTTTGGTTAGCCTTATGTTTTATTTTTAAAACAGTGACTGAAGAATTTAAAATGTTTAGATGTTTTTTTATCACATACCTTCCGGTTAGGGAGTGTAATAACACCTGTTATATATTTTCGATATATAACTAGTTATATATCGTAGCCGAATCACTATTCATCCGCGTTATCAGCGATCAAAACACATTTATGAAAATGACTTACTTTTGCCATCTGACCACTTCAGGCAAGCAAGCAGCTTCTATAATGAACTTAAACATCCCTTTAATTAATAATATCCATGGGAAATACACTGCAGACTCTTTATAACGCGGTATAGAGGGTCCATCATCCCGACCGCGTTAATAAGAGAAACCGCGTTATATTTTCCCGCGCAAAATACATGTCCCGATTTTCCCGCGAAAAATACATGACCCGATTTTCCCGCGCAAATATACTACCTAATACACACCTAACAAGATTATGCATAATTCCACGTAACATCATGATTCCCCACACTGTACTCGACAAATAATATTTCTTACAAAACATACAATTACCAAATTTCAAATAAAAAAGCAAAACGGCAAGAGACTGACTAATAACACCAAGATCAAAATCGGATCGGCCTTAAATTATTGTAATGGAATTAAAGACCGTATATCGAGTTTGTTTAGATGCCTGCAGAAATATTTTATTTTTTTATGACACAAACTCTGACATTTACGAACGTAAATGTAAAATAAATATTAAAACACTAACCATCGTGAACATATTCCATAATTTATAAATTACATCCTAATTTTATCTCCAGTATAATATTTTAGTATTATTGCATCATCAACCAACTAAAACCAGCTAAAAAATGCCAAATGTCAAGTACACACTTCTTGTAGATCAACGATTTCATAGCAGAGCCGACAAAACATCATAGTCTCGATACGAGCCGACATTTGTTTTTGAAGTCGCATTTCATTGACAGATATTATCGCTGTTTACTGCCATAGTCAAAAAGTGCAACATCCATGAAATTAACAGGAAGGCGGATCAAAGCAAAATGTACATCAATGAACTACCGACAGGTTTTAAAACATGATTGGGAATATTTTTTGTTTCTTTCTGAATTGTGCGGATTATGTGATAATTATAGAGACAGTCGAATTTAGTAATGGATCAACAGTAAGTAAGCATTCACAAGTTTGATTCAGGATGATATCTGTCACTGGGAAAGGTGTTAAAACACGGTTGTTTTAGGGATAAAATGTGTGCGTCACTTATGTACATGTTACAATTGTGACTTCCGGTTTCGATTTATTTGCCGTTTTACGATCAAAAATGACTTCCGGTTTCGATTTTTTGCCGTTTCATGGTAAAAAATGGACTTAGAAAAAAAAAGGGGATCCACGGGACGACCGTGTTATAATGGAGCGCGGATCTAAACGAAGCGTGTTATAAAGAGTTTGCAGTGTATAACTTTCTGACATCTTGATTACTCCGTAAGATAGCAATACGCCGAAAGTCTATGTCATATGATGAAATTCAACAACAGCAACAAAGCCATTTTCATTTTGATTTAATCGAAAACAAAATGACCCAGACACTGGTATCGTTTTCAGAACATCGTCGGTGTGATCTTACAACATCCCCGAAACAAAATAAAAACACTAGAAACACATTTTCAATCCGAATCTAAAGTTTGTATACAGCAAAATTCAATGTTGTCATATGCCGCTACGAAAGTTTACACAAATGACATCATACAGTAGATCGATTTATTTAATTAAACACAATTTCAGAAGCCTATAACTGCTAGATTCTTTTTATCTAGACTCTAGTGCTGTTAATTTAATTTATTTATTTTCATTTATTTTGGCACAGGAAAACGGTAGGATAAATTCTTTGGGGACTAGCGTATCACCCGATACGACCGAATTACACACGTTTAAATTTTGCTTAACTAGGCGATAGAAAGGGACGATTCATGGAATTTGCTTGTTTTTCAGGGTATGTGATAAATAGAATACATCATTCGTGTTCATTTTATACTGAAATTATTAAACTCGTCATCTAAATCGATATAAAACTCAGCAAAAGCCTCGTTTTATATCGATTTAGACGACTCGTTTAATAATTTCAGTATAAAATGATCACTCATGTTGTATCCTCTATATGCAATACATTATAACCTGCATTATGGTCACCTTTGGTGAGCAACCACTGTTGCACAATGATAGCAGCAACATGATGTATGCAACCACATGATGTATGCAGCCACATGATGTATGCAGCCACATGATGTATGCAGCCACATGATGTATGCAGCCACATGATGTATGCAGCCACATGATGTATGCAGCCACATGATGTATGCAGCCACATGATGTATGCAGCCACATGATGTATGCAACCACATGATGTATGCAGCCACATGATGTATGCAGCCACATGATGTATGCAACCACATGATGTTTGCAGCCACATGATGTATGCAGCTAGCTTTCAGCTTTACCT
Source organism: Corbicula japonica (assembly GCA_038501625.1). NCBI lineage: Eukaryota > Metazoa > Mollusca > Bivalvia > Venerida > Cyrenidae > Corbicula > Corbicula japonica. The sequence goes on from JAZAYU010000024.1 coordinate 3,281,172, forward strand.
TTGGTGACTGCTTTGTACAGATCTGACTGTCAAATAAACAGTGGTTGAGATAATCAGACTTACCACTGTTACAGGACCTTGGTTTGAAGACTGGGATCTTGGAGCTGCTGTCTGTGTGTGTGGACACCCAACCCGGGCTCATTGAACTGTTCCTCAATGTACAGACTACACAACCTGCTGACACAGACAAGGTATTGTCTCATACTAACATAAGTGGCAGGAAGAGATACAATTTGTGATAACCCCAGTACCTTGCAGATAATATTCCACCTGTAATGCTTGGCTTCAGGTCACTGGGTGCTTTTTATTAAGTGCCTCTGTCAAAACTTTTTCAACCAAATAAAAAGTTGTTGAAATTAAAATGTTTTTTTTTTTTATTTAACAGGCACTAAAGAATCAATTTACACAGTTTCAATATATTCATTAAACAGATATGCATGGATAAATTTACCTGAGGTTAGAGCTTGTGCAATAACGTTGGCATTAAGTTCATATCATTTAAGACGCAATAAAATGATATGTTTACCCTTTACTGTCAAAATGGCGTGTTTCTCATTTCAGGATGTGGTGGTGGGGAAGGTAAGTTGCCTGCAGACAGTGTTGGAGCTGATGGACCTCAGGAGGCAGGGATCATACCAGTGCCCCCCAGACCTGCTCTGTGCCTGCACCAACTTCATACAGTCCCTCTGGATGGGCCTCAGAGAGACGGCCATGGCTGCTTTAAGGTCAAAGTAAGTAAGTTCTTCAGGGCCTGAAGTAAAACTATTCTATTTTTTTGACTTGTGAAGAAATACTACTTTCATCACCATGTCATTGATCTGCCTAATTGACTCATTATGTGAATATTCAGGTATCTGATGGTCAGACCAAACAGTTGGTTAAACTTTCTTTGTTTCAGAATGTAATCTTAGAACTAAGGATTTATACCTGTTATACCTTGAAATCGTGCCATCGGTCCTTTACCTCCTGTATGTAAACAAGGAGAGACCCACAGCTTTTAGGTCAAGAATGGAATTAGACAAATGAAAGTTGTAGGACAAGTTGAATGCCAATACATATAACTGAAAAATTGTTGAAAAAAAACAAAACACAAAAAGCAAGAACAATATCATATGCTTTCAGAGTGAATTTCTGGCCAAGCCTGTGTGGTCCTTTGTTGGTTGATTTGGCTGATGTATCAGAAGAACAGGTGAGTGTGTACTCTTAAATCATTCATGACTGAGTCTGTGTGAACCATTGTGTCAGAGACACAGGATAATGTCTACTGTATGGAATTTATTATTGCTCAGCTTATATGAACCAGTCTACTGTATCAAACTCATCATAATGTTTTCAATAGATGCAGACCTTATAGCACTAGTAACAACTTTATACAATGGCATCTAAAGCAGGCAAGCCCCGAACATTTGAACTGTCTGATCAGGGATTACACTGTTCTCTATAAAGTACATTTATAAGTCTTGTTTTTGTATCAACTGATAAGGTTTGTACTTAATGCTTGCAAAAATGTCATTTGAATACAACGTAGTTTTGAGTCATACAGTTTAATTGTTCTGTTATCTTTTGAATGTTACCCCTACGTATGTTTTTATAATATTTCAGATGGTGACATTTAAGATGAAGATAGTGTCATATATTCTGAAAGTTCTGGCTCAGGAAATATATGCTTCTAGGTAAAACGGTGTTACAGCAAACAAAGCGTGTCTTGAAGTTTGCCATTGTATGAAGACAACATGAAATGCATTGAAAAATCAAGTCAAGTAACATGGAAAGACATCCTTGTCTTTTCATAGAGCTAAAAGTACTTCTGTGTAGATACTTATGTGATGTCACAAATTAAACAAACTGACAACACTTACAACATGAAAATGTAGTTCACTATTCCTCTGTAATTTTACTAAAATTACCATCATTTTGTATCAGAAAGCACTAATCCCAAGTAATTTTGTAAAACTTTGGTAAATGGAAACTTAGAGAAGTTACAGTCCTTTTTGCAACTACAATAGTTCAATCTACTGTGAATTGATAAATATTTATGTGGCACAAATTTTGTTGGATATCATGGGCAGATTGATTCAAATTTCAAAACACAAAGAAAAAAATAATTCACCATAAACATAATTTAATTAAGAAAATTAAAAGCCATGAATTTAAGAACCACAAAACTGCTGTTATTTAAAAACCATAAACTTTTTTTTACAAATATAAGTGCATCTACAGCTCCATTACAATAGAATTTAATGATTTGATGTGTGTTTCAGTTCTAAGCTAGATGACAACCTGAAGAAAGTACTGAAGGAGTTAGCTGAAAAAAGACGCCTAAAATTCTGGTCAACAGTATGTACACAAGAACAAACTGATGTAAAACAGTTGCTAAACATACAATATGAATTTAAAGACCGTGTTTGTTTTAGAATATTTGTATGTATTTTATGCCATTTTTACTTTCATCATGGTAGATGTAAGTGGACTAGTCATTGTTAACATAAATGCAAATGACCAGGGGCTATTCATGCATACCAAATAATTATTTTAACAATATTTATAATAGTGCTAGAAAAATTAATGGCAATATTGTCCCTGTGACATAATTTGTGCATAATGATGAGAAAGAAATACTCAAAACCTTGCACATGCAATAAATGTGCATAACCAAATTTGCTTCTACAAAATTACATTTTATTAACCCTTTCCTGGATATATACGCATTTTTACGCAGGTGCGACCAGTGTAGATCCAGATCAGCCGGCACATCCGTGCCGTCTGATCAGGATCTGCACTGGTCGCATTTTGGTCAGAAATAACCTAATGAATCAAAAAGCGAACAGTTTAGATCCTGATCAGGCGGCACGGATGTGCCGGCTGATCTGGATCTAAACTGTTCGCCCTAGCAATAAAGGTGTGTCTGTACAGGAAAGGGTTAATTCATTCATAGTCTAATAATAATGAAAACAACTAGATTTTCTTTTGAAATTTCAATTATGTTTCCTATTTTAAATAGCCAGTAAAAATTAACCTGGTTATGAAGCATGTGTGTGGGACTTGTGAATGCCTCAGAAACATCACAGTGGGTAATGAGTGCTGATTGAGTGGAATAAGTAAGACTTGAATAGTCCATCAGTTTACATTTGTTTTTCTGTTTGCAGTATATCACAGATTGTATAAAGACGGCAGACTTGGGGTCACATGACACGTCCCTGGACACGAGTACTGACACTGCTGATAACCCCATACATAAACTTCTCCTCTCTTGGAAAAATCTGGTCATAGTTCTCGCCAAGATAAATGTATGTCTGATTTGTGTTGTCATTCTGTTAATCTTTTTATGAGGTACAATATGACAATTCTTAGATGTTCTGAAATTTATTATTTTTGAAATAATGGATGTTGAATGCACACAAACATGATAAACTGTTGCATTCCATTCCAGTTTGTATTCACACACTCTGTTGCACAAACTTACGAAACTTAAAACCACTGGACATGTTATGACAACACATTAGTTAAAATACAAAAAATTAAAATCTGTGAGCTAAATTGATTGATAGCCCTTTACTCCATAATGTGTGTACTCTTTTTATCACATGGGTGACCAGTGTAGATCCAGATCTGCCAGCACATATATACCATCTGATCAGGATCTATTCTGTTTAATTTTAGATCCTGGGAGCAAACAATGCTGATAATGATCATTTGGCACATGTGCTGGCTGATCTGGATCTACATTGTTTGCCCATGCAATAACGGTGTATCTATGGAGTAAAAGCTAGCACAGTGGAGTATAATGATGTGTATTGTTCTCCGTAGGTTGTGGAGCTGAAGATGGAGGATGGATTGAAGGAACTTATCATTGTTGATCTCCTGGAGGCTGTCTATGCTCTCGTATGTATATACATGTAATAACTACATAGTGTGGTCAATTTGTTTTTTTGGTCAGTTTGTTTACTGATACTGATCAATCCCTTACCACATGGGTACAGCCTACATCCCATGTGCTGTCTGATCTGGAACTACACAGGTGGCACATAGGATATGTCTTATCCGTGGAGTAAAGGATTAACAGATACCTAAGATTTGTACTGGTATGTATATTAGTCATACCTATTACCACAAGTCTTAAAGTTTGCCAGGATATTTAAAACAAAATTTAAAACAGTGAGAATCCGCTTCTATGAACATAACTTAAACTAATCATTATCTGTAGAAAACAAAAGAAATCTTTTTGAAAATTCACGTCGATCTAGCAATAAACCACTGTGTCAGCAATGTTATTTTATTGTATACATATTACTGCGATTCAGGCAATCCTGATATAGAAACAGCAATGAGATGATAAATTATAGCTTACTGGATTTAATTTCCACTGGAACAATTCACCAGTAACTGAAATGTGTTTACTTCATGGAATTAAATATCCAAAACCTTTGGAAGTTACGCTGTTTGATGAATACTGATTATACAGTTCTGTCTCAAGTTACTTTTCTCTATCACCAAGTAGATATTTAAAACTTTGTCTATTTTGCATTTAATTTGTGTATGTATTAGTGTTGTCCCGATAAATCATAGATTTGAAGAAAAAGAAAAAATTATCATATGCTTATGTAAACTTTACAGTCATGCAGTGGCATTATCGAGGCTGCTATTTATAATAGCAGATTGTGTAACAATCGTAAAAATATTTTAGGAAATAGCACATACATCCATTTGTGATGCTAAATCACCGAGAAAGATAAACAAAAATTGCTGCATTAGCAAAAAATGCTGTTAATAATTTTTCAGCAGTGTATTAAATAGAGTTTGATCAAGTAACATTCTGATTACTATTCCACTAAACAGCGATGACGTCTTCTGAAGACCATACAATATCTGTTTCAGTTTAAAGATACACTGTCAGAACTGGGTCACAAACTGGCACAGACATGTAGCGCCCTCTACTTCACCCTGATGAAAAACTGGACCAGGTATGTTTCTTCTTAAAAATGGTATTTAAACTAACAATTATAAATACACATGAACTGCTGTGAGCTTATTAAGCCACAGGTGTCTGAGTAAGTATACGATAATGTTTCAAAAATATTTTAACAGAATTGCAAAAGCAAATCCAGGCTTAGACATCTAAAAATTGCTTGACTTCTGAATACTTGTGCCTTATTTATACTACATTTACCCTTTACTGCCATATCCCATTGAGTTAAAGGGTGTTAAGTAAACTATGTATATATTGCAGTTCAGTAAAGGCTTGGCCTCAGGTGTTGGACAGGATGCTGGACACACTGGCTCACACAATGTCCAGTGGGGATGTAGTGATACCCTCTGTCCAGATAGGTCTGCTCGGCTCTACCACTGCACTGCTACAGTATCTGAGGCTCGAAGCTGACAAACGTAAGTGACATGCTAACTAGATCCTTATGTGAGATAGGTCTGCTAGGCTCTACCACCGCACTGCTACAGTATCTGAGGCTCGAAGCTGACAAACGTAAGTGACATGCTAACAAGATCCTTATGTAAGATAGGTCTGCTCGGCTCTACCACTGCACTGCTACAGTATCTGAGGCTCGAAACGTAAGTGACATGCTAACTAGATCCTTATGTAAGATAGGTCTGCTCGGCTCTACCACTGCACTGCTACAGTATCTGAGGCTCGAAGCTGACAAACGTAAGTGACATGCTAACTAGATCCTTATGTAAGATAGGTCTGCTCAGCTCTACCACTGCTCTGCTACAGTATCTGAGGCTCGAAGCTGACAAACGTAAGTGACATGCTAACTAGATCCTTATGTAAGATAGGTCAGCTAGGGTCTACCACTGCACTGCTACAGTATCTGAGGCTCGAAGCTGACAAACGTAAGTGACATGCTAACTAGATCCTTATGTAGGATAGGTCTGCTCGGCTCTACCACTGCACTGCTACAGTATCTGAGGCTTGAAGCTGACAAACGTAAGTGACATGCTAACTAGATCCTTATGTAAGATAGGTCTGCTCGGCTCTACCACTGCACTGCTACAGTATCTGAGGCTCGAAGCTGACAAACGTAAGTGACATGCTAACTAGATCCTTATGTAAGATAGGTCAGCTAGGCTCTACCACTGCACTGCTACAGTATCTGAGGCTCGAAGCTGACAAACGTAAGTTACATCGTAACTAGATCCGTATGTAAGATAGGTCTGCTAGGCTCTACAACTGCACTGCTACAGTATCTGAGGCTCGAAGCTGACAAACATAAGTGACATGCTAACTAGATCCTTATGTAAGATAGGTCTGCTAGGCTCTACCACTGCACTGCTACAGTATCTGAGGCTCGAAGCTGACAAACGTAAGTGACATGCTAACTAGATCCTTATGTAGGATAGGTCTGCTAGGCTCTACCACTGCACTGCTACAGTATCTGAGGCTCGAAGCTGACAAACATAAGTGACATGCTAACTAGATCCTTATGTAAGATAGGTCTGCTAGGCTCTACCACTGCACTGCTACAGTATCTGAGGCTCGAAGCTGACAAACATAAGTGACATGCTAACTAGATCCTTATGTACATCTAAAGTTACATATATATTTTAGACATTTAGGAGAGTGTTCTTTTTGTGTCGCCTGAATAGGCAGCATATAGGGATTACTTTGTCGGGGGATTTCCTTGTCCATAACCTATCTTTGTCACCTTAGGTCCAAATGATTTCAAACTAGGTATGCATGTTTCTGGCAATGACTCGAAGTGCAATGCACAAGAACCGTAAATCTACCTTGTTCTGTTTTTGAATTATTCCCCCTTGAGTAATTTTTATAGAGTATTTTTTGTCCGGAGCGTAACTTTGTCACCATAGATTCAAATGAATCCAAACTTGGTTTGCATGTTTCTGGCAATGACTTGAAATGCAGTGCACAAAAACCATAACTCTAGCTTCTTTTGCTTTTTAGTTATTACCCTTTGATTGATTTTTATAGAGCATTTCTCGTCCGGAGCATAACTTTGTCATCATAGGTTCAAATGACTCCAGACTTGGTATGCATGTTTCTGGCAATGACTCAAAGTGCAGTGCACAAGAACTGTAACTCTACCTTGTTCCCTTTTTGAATTATTCCCCTATGATTGATTATTAGTGCATTTCTTGCCAAGGGCATGACTTGTTGTACATGTTTCTTGCAGTGACACAATAAAAAGGGTTATTTTATACATGTATGTGAATTTTGTGCAAATACATTGCTAATAACTGTACAACAAAAAACTAATTGACATTTTTCATGTTGACTTACAAAATCACTTGGGTGAACATTGGGTGAACAGGTGTAGATGAGGATCAGGTAGCATGTGCTATCTGATCTGGGTTGAAGGTTATAAAGCTGAGATTGGAAACCAGTCTCAAATCTCAAGCATCTGAATGGCTGAAATGGCGACAGGTCGCCATTTCAGCCAATCAGATGCTTGAGATTTGAGACTGGTTTCCATGCTCAGTTTTATAACCTTGGGCACTGGACCTACAGTTTTTGCTTTTTGATCATTAAAAACCTGATGAATCAAAAAGCAAACAATATAGATCCTGATCAGATACCTCGAATATTCCGGCTGATCTGCATCTACACTTGTCGCCCATGGAGTAAACCGTTATTTGTTTGTGATATCTATAGTTTTGAAATTGATAACTTTCTCTTCCCCACACTGTATGTTCTGTATGGTAAGGCTGTGTTTCTCAACTTGTTTCATATGTATGTATACTGATATTTGTCACAGTTCTTGATTAAAAACCAGCCTGCCATACTAGTCTAATCAGCATCGACATGATCCTTACTTCTTCCTGAAGGTCAACAACATATACTAGATTCAAGATGAGCCAAATTTAAGGATAACTGAGTCCTCCTTCACACTTTTACTTATTACTTACAAATATATTATTCATGAGTTTTTTTAATAATTTTTATCTGTTTCATAAACATTTTTTTGTGTTTCCCATGACCTTTATTAACCAAAGTGTAAAGCAGCTGATTGTTTGAATTTCAGTTTTATGATAATGTCAGCTTTACCAAGTCAGCATTATTCAGTCCAATGCCCAAGTTTGGAAACCAATCTTTGTTACAATATTTCCCAGTAGACGAAGCTGTAGCTCATGTATGCCAATGGTGTAAACTGGTAGTGCCTGTTTTTTAGGTGTAGAGACACAGAAGCTTAGAAGGGCCCTGATATCTACCTGTGAGGTGTTACTTCAGAGCACTCGAGAACTGCCTTCTCCGCAGGACTTTCAGCGACTTAGGCTGGACGCCACCGACAGATCATTTGCTCATACTGATCACAGAATCAAGGCATGTTTATACATTTTATATCTTTACTCTATTCACTTTTTGGTCAGAAATAATACACTGAATCTGAAAGCAAAGTGTCAATCAGCAGATTTGCGGGCTGATCGGATCTATGTCATGTGATTGGAGTAACACAAGAGAAATGTCTTTTCCAGACAATAACTTGAGACTTGTTTGATCTGTCCGTACCATAATTGGCAATTACATGTTGGTAGCCGGTGTTGATACCTTGGGGTTGTATTTGGGGTTGGTAGCCTGTGTTGATACCTTGGGGTTGTATTTGAGGTTGGTAGCTGTGTTGATACCTTGGGGTTGTATTTGGGGTTGGTAGCCTGTGTTGATACCTTGGGGTTGTATTTGGGGTCACAGAGGTTAACGCCATGATGTCAGTTTCTTAAAATTGAAATTCATTATCATTTTGCTTTGTTAAGCTCATAGTCACTTCATATAATGCATAGTCATGATCAGTGTTGGAAATATGATCAGTTATTATTAATATATTTGGACAATCTGCTCTTTGTTAGTGTTTTTTGGTGTTGTTTTACAGTTTCTATGTCCTATGAATATAATTCTAGTCACAACCTGTTACAGGGACAGGAGTCACTTCAAAGATAATAGCATAATAAACTATAAGAGTTGTTTCTGTTGTGTGTAGTTACAGACAGTGGCGTGTTGTGCTGTAGAGGAGTTAATCCATCACCTGCGTGACTGGGAGGTCTGGCTGACCATACTACAGGAGAACATGATTCTACCAGCACTGCTTTCCTCTGCTAACATTTACCTCAAGGTTAGTCAGTTCAATGCATAGCTCTGATAGTATTTTGGAGCAGCTTTCGCACCCAGCTCGCACATTTGATAACTAACTAATCAGGTATCATTTTGATATGGTTATCTACATTCTTTCCTACCCAGAAGGACCTTTCTTGTATTTTAGTACCAATTTGTTGTACATAATGGCTTTCTAATTGCATGTCACCATGAGAGTTAGTGGATGGATAATTGTAGAGAGTTGTTTAGTTGTGTAGAGAATGATTAGAAACCCAGCAAACATAAATATATGTAATTTAAGAAGTTTTCAGTTCAGGAAAGTTGTTATTTTGATATAAAAGTACAACTACATTGTGTACAGTCAGATTCTATTTACCACTTGCTTCCAAGATAAAGTAATGTGTAAAAACCAAAATTGTATCAAGGAAATTTGCACACACTGTTGAAACTACTATTCCAGTTAACTTGGGCCATTTGGCAAAGCTACCGGTTATGTCATTTTTGTGATCTTTGTGCACATGTTGAATAATTATAATGACTGTACTATTTTAGGCACAGGAAGGTCTACATTACATGCAACCATTATTCATGCTGTTCTTGACTATAGCACAAGATCAAAAGGTAAGCATTCAAACAGGTAATATTGGATACATTATATGAATATCAATGATTTCACTGTATTATGTAAATGTTAATGTAGTAGTGATCCTATAAAAGTATTTTATTAAGTTTATAAACATAACAGTTGTTGACCCTCTATTGCTTAAGCTAGCAACTCCTGAATAAATAGGCACAGTTATTTCAACCATAAAAATGAAGTTGCAGTAGTACACAAGATTTGTCTGCAGTACATAAACAATTATGATATTATATGGGATATCTGTTATTAATTGCTTGATTTATCAGGAAAAGTTTGTTTGCCAGTCATTGCAGTGAAGTTTGAACAAGTAACTGATGGTGTTGTTTATCTGTTTCAGGGAGCAGAGTGCCTGGTGATGGCAGGTCTCACTGAGCATGTTTGTTTACCCATCACTCAGTGTTACATGAACGGAGATGCTGGCAACCAGGGACCCAAACCTACACAGGTATATATACATTACCATGTGCTAGTCACAAGGGACTTAATCCTTCATCAGTATTTATACCTTACCTCATCTTGGGTACCAGCTTACAGTGATGTGCTTATGAACAGCAAACAGTTTTATTAGTTTTAAGGAGAGGTTTTGTGAAATTTTACCTTCCTTTAAAAAACACACACTAAAAAACATCTCACTTAGTTCAGTACAGGGATAGTTAGGAACTTGGGAGACCAGAGACCCATGTTCACACAAGTATGTATGCATTTAATCATGCTAAATACCATGGAAGCATACCCATACCTGCATGTATACATGACCTCGTGCTGGGTAGCAGAGATCCAAATGTACATACATTTTCACATTTGGCAAGGTTAAAAATCTGAAATGAAATCAGGCTTGGCAACATTTGAGAATGATCTGTATGTTACTTTTTTGTGAATGCTAAATCAATATCAGTCTTGCACATGACAGTATAGGCAACCCAATAATGATCACTCAGACCTATTGAAAGAAATAGAATCTCAATAATATTGTAATTTTCATTTGTATAAGATGATCAATTATAGTTGCAGATTGGAACATAACACATTCTAGTTTCATTCTTCAAAACTTGCACAGAGGAGCAAACAGTTCCCAAGGTTTTAAAACTGAGCATGGAAACCAGTCTCAAATCTCAAGCATCTGATTGGCTGAAATGGCGACTTGACACATTGTTCAAAGACAATGTTTATCAAACTTCTAACAATATTTCTTTACCTAGTAAAATAAGACTTATTATACGCAGCACATGCAAACAAAGCTATTTTTAAACCTATCCCATGTACTGCTAATTGAATTTTATCCAGAATTCTATTTTTGAAAATAATTTGTTAATATGTATTTATATCATTGATTGTATTTATGTCATTGACAAGTTTAGCCATGAAATGAAATTTTTTGAAGCTTTTGACAGCAGAATACTCCATGTACAATGCTTCTATATCGCAATTACTTTACAAGTGCTCTCTGGGGCTTTAATCCTTACATTTAAGCCTTCTTCTAATTCTCTTCCTATTTCAGGGCAAGGGTCGACAAGGGAAGCAACCTGTGGTGACATGGCACAGCGTATACTGTCTCGGCTTGGACCTGTACACCTCGATGTTGACTACACTCAAGTACTCCTTTCTGGAGGACACTTTCAACTTTGTTGGATGTCATCAAGACAGGCTTCAACAGGTCTGATATTGTTGCCTCTGGTGTTAATTTAGTTGACTGTTTCCTGCCAAGTCTCAGATCTGTTCTTTTTCATTCTATCATCCATAAATCAAAATTCTGCATGGAAGTTGGTAATAATTTTAATTTCATAGCCACTTTTTTTATTTTCTTTCTTCTGTAAATCAAAATCTGATTCTGTTGTATCCAGTTTTACTTTCCTGGCAGCTTGTCATCTTAGTTCGCCTTGAACATACATAAGTTCAACAGCTGGTTATTATATCTACATGTTGCTTGTGAGCTGAACATCACAGACCATTTTGCAGAGAATAGAAAGAAGAAAACAATACGATTATGTAATGCTTTGATATTCACATTTTACGCCATGATGCTAATGTTTGCTTCAGTGTTTGGAGCTGGCACGTTTTGCTCTTACCAGTGATGTATTTCGTGAAGTCGAGAAGACGTGTTTACTGGTCAGCCATCTTGCAAACTACAGCCGAGAGTGGAGGTTACATCTACCAGAATCACTACATAAAATCCTGGTAAGTTTGATACATATATAGTGATAATGTAAGAACTTAACTCACTGTAGTGTGTGTTTCTTTGTGTGATGTGGAGACATCCTCTGCTTTCAAGTAAGTTGGTTATAAGAAAGCAGGCCTGGCAAAACTTCTTTATTAAAAATCCGGAGATTTTATCTGAATATTTGAATGATGATGACGACGATGATGATGATGATGTTGTTGTTGTTTTGATGTCTAATTGCTGCTGTTCATTATGACTGTGACTGAACAAAAATGATGATTATGATGATGATGATGATGATGTTCTCAAATTCTTCTTTATATTTATATTCTTCAAAGAATTTTATAAATTAATTTTGCCAATTTTTGTTAGAAATAATTAAAGAACTTGTTTTAAAATGACTTTTGTCTGTTGTTAACGTTCTGTTAAACATTTTAAGACATGTTTTTGACAATATAAGAATGAATATGCAATGGAAATAGGTAAAGGCAGGTGTATCATTGAGGCCCTTGTTTAGTTTATGACAGGTGTATAGTTGTTGTATTATTTAGTTGTGCAAGAGGCACTTAGGCAGCATGTCACTGACCACATTCTCGTTATCTCGTAATAAACAGGAAATGTGTGACTGCAGTAGAATAACTATAACGTTTATTGCACAATTTTTAAATTAGGTTGAATTAATCTTTATTTTTTGCAATTTTATAGAAAATCAGAGTTTTTTTAGCTCGACTATTCGAAGAATATGTCGAGCTATTGTACTCACTTGGGCGTCGGCGTCGGCGGCGCCGTCGCCGTCGGCGTCCCGCTTTGGTTAAAGTTTACGTGCAACCTACCTATATCTTAAAAACTACTATAGCTACAGCTTTTAAACTTGGCACACTTGTTCATCATCATGTCCCGAGTGTGTGTGCCAAGAACCATAACTCTAACTTTCATTTTGATCAAATTATGGCCCTTTTTTGACTTGAAATTTCAGGTTAAAGTTTGCGTGCAAGCTACTGTACAAACTCATAACTTCAATACTACCTATACTACAGCTTTAAAACTTGGCACACTTGTTCATCATCATGTCGCATGTGTGTATGCCAAGAACCATAACTCTAACTTTCATTTTGATCAAATTATGGCCCTTTTTTGACTTAAAATTTCAGGTTAAAGTTTGCGTGCAAGCTACTGTACAAACTCATAACTTCAATACTACCTATACTACAGCTTTAAAACTTGGCACACTTGTTCATCATCATGTCCCATGTGTGTATGCCAAGAACCATAACTCTAACTTTCATTTTGATCAAATTATGGCCCTTTTTCGACTTAGAATTTCAGGTTAAAGTTTGCATGCAAGCTACTGTACAAACCCATAACTTCCATACTACTTATACTACAGCTTTAAAACTTTCAACACTTGTTCATCATCATATTTGAAGTTTGTATGCCAAGAACCATAACTCTAACTTCAATTTTGTTCAAATTATTGCCCTTTTTCGACTAAAATTTTTGGTTTTTGCCCCTTTTCACTTGAAATTAGAATTAAGACTTATAAATAATTGTTAAAGGTTCAATGTTAGTGTTTTTCATATGTAATGCTTTAGAAAATGTTTAAAACAGATGTACTTTACATACTTTGGTTGAAAGTGTTGAGAAATTGTGTGGTGGGTGGGGGCATATACTATACTATACTATACTATACTATACTATACTATACTATACTATACTATACTATACTATACTATACTATACCAGACCAGATCAGACCAGATCGAGACCCAAACCGAGACCGAGACCCAAACCGAGACCGAACTGAGACCGAGACCCAAACCGAGACCGAGACACAAACCGAGACCGAGACCCAAACCGTGACCGAGACCCAAACCGAGACCGAGACCCAAACCGTGACCGAGACCCAAACCGAGACCGAGACCCAAATCGAGACTGAGACACAAACCGAGACCGAGACCCAAATCGAGACCGAGACCCAAACCGAGACCGAGCCACAAACCGAGACCGAGACCCAAACAGAGATCGAGACCGAGACCCAAACCGTGACCGAGACCCAAACCGAGACCGAGACCCAAACCGAAGCCCAAACCGAGACTGAGACACAATATACTATACTATACCAGACCAGATCAGACCAGATCGAGACCCAAACCGAGACTGAGACACAAACCGAGACCCAAATCGAGACCGAGACCCAAACCGAGACCGAGCCACAAACCGAGACCGAGACCCAAACAGAGATCGAGACCGAGACCCAAACCGTGACCGAGACCCAAACCGAGACCGAGACCCAAACCGAAGCCCAAACCGAGACTGAGACACAAACCGAGACCGAGACACAAACCGAGACCGAGACCCAAACCGAGACCCAAACCGTTACTGAGACCCAAACCGAGACCGAGACCCAAACCGAGACCGAGACCCAAACCGTGGCCGAGACCGAGACCCAAAACGTGACCGAGACCGAGACCCAAACCGAGACCGAGACCCAAACCGAGACCCAAACCGAGACTGAGACCCAAATCGAGACCGAGACCCAAATCGAGACCGAGACACAAACCGAGACCGAGACACAAACCGAGATCGAGACACAAACCGAGACCGAGACCCAAACCGAGACCGAGACCCAAACCGAGATTGAGACCGAGACCCAAACCGAGACCGAGACCCAAACCGAGACCGATACCTCACCCGAGACCCAGACCGAGACTCAGACCGAGATCAAGACCCAGACCGAGACTCAGACCGAGACCCAGACCGAGACCCAGACCTAGTCGAGACCGAGACTATTACTATTACTATTCTATTACTATACTATTACTATACTATACTATTACTATACTATACTATTACTATACTATACTATTACTATTCTATTACTATTACTATAACTATAACTATACTATTACTATTACTATACTATTACTATGCTATTACTATTACTATACTATTACAACACCAGCAACACCAATACCACCACCAACAACATTAACACCACCACCAACATCAACACCACCACCACCACCACCAACAACAACACAAACACCCCCACCACCAGCAACAACACTACCACCGCCAGTAACAACACCAACAATGACAACACCAGCAACCAGCATACCATACTGTACTTCACCACGCCACACCACTTTAGGTGGGCAGGGATAGAAGGTTGATGGGTGTCGGATCAGGGGTTTATGGGCTGGGTTGTGTTAACCCTAAAAAAATCTACAATAATAAATTAAGTGTAATTTATTTATTTCCTAACTTGGATTAAGAAACTTTTGTTCATGTGTGTTTGTTGGAGGCGTCATAAACTCCTGAATCACTCCCCAGTTTAAATGAAGCCCAGTTACAATGTGCTTAATAATTCTGACTTTTCGAATAGTCGAGCTTGCAGTCGTTTCCGACTGGCTCTTGTCTATAAATCCAGAGATCCGGAGAAGTAACTTAAAATCCTGAGATTTTGGATAAAAACCCGAGATTTGGCAGGCTGGAAAAAGTCTGGGAGAATTTCAAGTTGTTTTCTGCAGACTTTTCTTTACTGCCTAGAATTTCTGGTAAAGCTGTAGAACGAGAGTATTTAAAAAACCAATGCATTAACCAACATTCTTTTCTTGGTGGTATGTCTTTTATGAGATGTTCAACCAGTGTAGATCCTGCACATCCATCCAGTCTGCTCTGGATCTACACTGTTCGCTTCTTGGACAGAAAGAATAAAAACCAATTTTAACCCTTTCCTCCATATAAACATCTTTGTGGCGAACATTGTAGATCCAGACAGCCATCTGATCAGCATCTGCAATTTTTCGCTTTTTGATTTATTTGGTTATTTTTTACCAAAAGCAAACAGAACAGATCCTGATAAGATGGCAAAGATGTGCTGGCTGATCAGGATACACCTTGCTTCCACTTGCAATAAAATGAGTAAATGGTTAGAAACCTTTCTGGATCTACACTTGTCACACCAGGGACAAAGCCGTAGCCATTGAGTAAAGCACTTTATTTGTTACCTATGGGTTTTATTGTTTCTGCAAGAAGAATAGATCCAGAACAGCTAGCACATCCATGCCATGTGTTATGGATCAACACTTTTGAATTCTTGGTCAGAAATAACCTTGTAAATTAAAAAGCGAACGGTGTAGATTCTGATCAGATGATATGCATGTGTTGGCTGATCTGGATCAACACTATCCACCCATGGTATAACAGCCATACCCAGTGGAGTAAAGGGTGAAAGAAATACTTTCTTTTCCAGTTGAGTCTTCTGTACATGTGTCAGACCTTTGTGTCTTTATTGATCAGACCTCGCTACCTACAGTACATACTAGATGTGAGTATTACCTCGTTTTATTAGTCTCCTTCTGCTTCACCAAATGAGGACTTTTGGTCTGTCTGTCTGTCTGTCTGTCTGTCTGTCTGTCTGTCTGTCTAAGTCTGTCTGTCTGTCTAAGTCTGTCTGTCCTATCTCACCTGAGAGAATTGTAGGTCAGAAAAAAAGGTTATAGCTATATCTGAAAATATTTGCACTTTGCAAATTTGCGCTTTATGTCACTTTGTATTTGGATAGAGGGCTATGAAGAGATATGCAGGCCGTTCTGTTGAAATAACTTTTGGCAGCTGTGGCAATGGAAATAGTAAAAATGCAACAATATAACTGGATTTTGGATTAACTTGTGAAGTATGAATGTTACATTTATTCAAAACCTTAAAGGAGATGTTTGTATTTGCTAGCAATACTCGCCGACTTGTGCCCAAGGTTATAAAACAGAGCATGAGAACCAGTCTCAAATCTCAAGCATCTGATTGGCTGAAATGGCGACCAGTCGCCATTTCAGCCAATCAGATGCTTGAGATTTGAGACTGGTTTCCAATCTAAGCTTTATAATCTTCAGCCTTGTTCTGTGAATCTAGCTGTTAATGGCTTTTCTAGCTTGTTTCTTTTTATAGACAAATTTCCCCAAATGTACAAAAAAATATGAATATTTAAAATATGGACATGTAAGACATATGGGAGTAACTGCAAACGGTTTTGGATTTGAAATATTTTTGGTAATTAAGTCTTGATGAAGCACAGTTATTGTTACCCCTAAAATGATTGTCTACTTTTAATAAGATTGTCATGTTGTTGCTTAACTGCACCGAGGCACAGACTACATTCAATATTTCTGAACCATTTCAGCATCAGAGCGTGGATCAGCGAGAGAAGCGAGGTGTGGATGTGATGCCGAGTCCGAGCTTACAGCATCAATCCTCCACGGAGGACTTGGACAGTCCCACACAACAGTATATCCAGGTACAACACAGGTAAGAGTCCGAGCTTACAGCATCAATCCTCCACAGAGGACCTGGACAGACCCACACAACAGTATGTCCAGGTACAACACAGGTAAGAGTCCGAGCTTACAGCATCAATCCTCCACAGAGGACCTGGACAGACCCACACAACAATATGTCCAGGTACAACACAGGTAAGAGTCGGAGCTTACAGCATCAATCCTCCACAGAGGACCTGGACAGACCCGCACAACAGTATGTCCAGGTACAACACAGGTAAGAGTCCGAGCTTACAGCATCAATCCTCCACGGAGGACTTGGACAGTCCCACACAACAGTATATCCAGGTACAACACAGGTAAGAGTCCGAGCTTACAGCATCAATCCTCCACAGAGGACCTGGACAGTCCCACACAACAGTATATCCAGGTACAACACAGGTAAGAGTCCAAGCTTACAACATCAATCCTCCACGGAGGACCTGGACAGACCCACACAACAGTATGTCCAGGTACAACACAGGTAGGATGTAACCATGTCATTGCATTTAACCTTTTATTCCATATTCACACCTTTATCAAGTGGGCAGACAGTGTAGATCCAGAACAGCTGGCATGTTTGTCAGGTCTGATCAGGATCTGCACTGTTCCCTTTTTGGATCATTATTGTAGGTTATTTTTGACCAAAAAAGTAAACAGTGTATTTCATTGTATTGTAACTGAGTGTTATAATCATGTTGTGTTAAGAGTTTGGATACCCAATTAAAAGTTCTAAACCAAATCAAAAAAAGTAACTCAAGCATCAAGTCTCCATTCAGCCAATCAGATTGTTAAGATTTAAGACTGGTCATTGGTCATTACTGGCCTTCAAAATGCCTTGTTTGATTATGATCACACTTGCTCAAAATGTTTGTCTTGAGGATATATTGATAACATTGAAAACTGAATCATCTGGTTTCAAAACTTGATCATTTTGTTCAAATCAAAGAAAATTCCTGTTAGCAAAATGAACATCACACTTCAAAAACTGAAAACATTATTCAGGATGTTTTTATTGATGAAATCCTCTTCAAGTTACAAACTAGGTCATCTAGGATTAAAACTAGGTCACAATTCAAAACAATATAAAAAACTTCCCTGCAACACTTGAGTTTTCATCTGAGTATCATTTAAGTTGAACAGGATGTTTTCCTTGATGATATCTAGATCTATTTTAAAACTTTCATGGTACAAAAACTGGTTTACCAGGTCAGAACATAAGAAAAGCTTGTTACCACATGTAGTGGCGTCTTCCATCAAATTATTACTAGTATCTGTTACCAGAACTGCCTGGTCTGGTCATCTGAGATCAAAAACCAGGTCAGAGTGTCAAGTGAGAGGATACCTTATCATTACACTTGAAGCTGCACGAGATATCTGAATGTTAACTAATACAAATATAAACGATTATTTCAAAAGTTACAATAACTGCACCATTAGGTTGGTATGACTTTGTGGACAGAAACAAGTGTGATAATAATGATGGAATTGTTGTTTCAGTATGATGAAGGTGCTAGGCGAGTGTTTTGTTGCGCTGAGACAGTTCTCCCCAGATCTAGTACAGATCCTTATGGACCAGGTTAGTTAAACATAATCATCGAGATTTGAACTTCTTAAAACAGTGGGGTAGTTCACATAGAATCACTCAGAGTTTAATATTTTAACTAGTATTAAAAAACCATTGATTTCTGGCAAAAGTGTCTAAACAAATTATAGCTTTTAAGAAATATATCTAAAATGGTTCTTATTATAGTGAAGGTGAAGAATGGTGCATTTTAAAAATAAAGTTTGTTCGGCAAATATAACAGGTATATTAATTAAAAAATATTTTATAATGTTCTACATTTATGTACATGTATATCAGGGTTTCATAATCACAGTAAGATCAAAAGCCCCATCTTGTCATCGCTCTTTAATATAAAAAGTATACCACTTGTATATAAACGTTTTGAGGATAGTTTGTGTTCAACTTTTTGCTTTTCTTTAAGGTATTCGTGTATCACTTTATAGCTGTAAAAAAAGAAAATATGTTTAAACTTAAAATGAATTTGCAGGAATAAAATAGAGTGTGACATGATATATTAAGAAATTGTCAAAGGCACTCTTGTATTAGTGGTGTTAACAAGCAAAGAAAGGCTACTATGTAAACAAAAATCTGTCTGCTTTATAAATACAAGTTTTATATTATATAATTTTCAGAACATGGATGTTGGACAATATGAACCGTTCCTAGCCCTGGGTTTCAGTACGCCACCTATAGATCAAGATACCCCGCCCACCTTTGGTACCATGCTGTCATGTGTTACAGTCTGTGTTCGACTTCTCTCTAAGGTACAGAGTCTACAGACACTCCTTAAATTGACATATCTGTCAACATTTGCAAAACATTTGTTAGTATGATGTAAGGTAATTATTTGACAAGAGATTAAACCAAGAGACTTTATGTAAAACTACCACTTGAATAGTATTAGTGGAGTTTGATGCACGATTTCCAAGACGGGATTCATTTGGGGCAGTCTTATGGTAGTTACATGATAGTTTTCAACTTTCTGGCCAAAATTCCAATGAAAACTACTTCTGCCCAACAAAAAAGTAATATATGCATATCAGGAATCGCCACACTAAAAAAACACAGCCTCCCCACGCAGCGAAAAAGAAGACAGGAAGAGAGAGAGCATGTTATATATAAGCATGTCAATTCAAATGGGACGCCACAAACAATTAACGAAGAAGAGAACCTTTGGGGATACCGCCTTGGAACGGTCAGTGGCAAAACAAATTGACACTGGGGGTTTAAACCAGGTTCTAGGGTGCACCAACCTCACACTTGCCCCAAACGGTTCTCGTATAACAAAACAAGTACAAGTTGTCTTGGTAAAATAACTCCAACCCACCCATCAGCTCAACAATGTTGCATGCAAAAGCACACAAACATATAATACATAAGAAGCTAATGGCATTGCAAAGCCAAAGGGTAGGTACTTAATGATCTTACCGAGACCAGAGCTCCTGGAGTAAAATCAGCAAGAACATGATGACAGGGATAAAAGAAATGTAGGTTCTTTTAAGAAAAGATTTCCCCATAAACCTTCATAAACTCTTAAACCCCTGCCAGAGATTAAGCAACCTCACTGTACCTCCTCTTGATTAGCCGATCATAGAAAAAAAATGTTCAAAAAGCATTTTTATGCTTTAACTGCTGAACATCAATTGCAATTTTATCAACTCTGATCATTGTTTATTGCAGACAGTTATTTTGCAGTCATTATTAAGGTTATAGTGATCATTAGAAGACCCTGATGAAATTGCACAGATGTGATGACTGATCGGGTCTGCACTGGTCACAAAATTTAATGGGACATGATCTGTGCTTAACACTGATGGTTTAACTCTGAAACCAAACAGAAATCACTGTAGTGACACATTGCTGGTTTGCAGATGGACTCAAGCAGATCCCCACAGAGGTCAGATGACAATACAGCCACAGCCGGCGCAGCCACAGCCAGGTCCAGCACATCACTTCCCAGTCAGAATGATCGCAAGTAAGTGAAACTGAATGTTGTGAAGGCAATCTTAATGTTCCTGGAAGATGCAGACTTGTGGATTGCCGACATATCTTAATCTATTTTTACATGTATAAAATTCATAAAATTTAATGGAAAAAGATGCTCCATGACAAAATGCACTGGCATAAAACAAAATGAAGATTCAGATCAGCATATGCATCCAGAAAGTCTGATCAGGGTGTACACTGTTAGCTATTCTGTCAGATTAGCATTCATAATACATTAAAAAACAGTTTAGATTCTTTTTAGACTGCACAAGTCTGCAATTCAATCATGATACTTAATCCAGAATCATCATACTTAACACAGAGTCAAAAAGCCTTCATTTGTGCATCACATTATTTTTTAAATGTTGAAGTCTATGTTCTTTAGAGGTTTGATAATTTTCACCAATGTTGATATGGCTATAATTGATCAAGACTCTACTTTAACTGAGCAGGTCCCTGGTGATGTTTGTGATGGAGAACGCACTGTACCTGGTCATGTCACAGGGCATGCTGTACCTGAAAGATCCCAAAGTCCACCAGAGAGAGAAACAACTCCTCAAGAGGGAGCTCGGCACAGAAATGGTGAGAGTTGTTAGGTCTTCAGAGTATCTTGTGCTACCTACACTCTATAAGACTTTGTTATGAAATCTGGAATTGTGTTAACTTATGTGATTTATAAAATAGTCTGCATTATTCAAACCTATTTCTGCATCTGGATCAAAGATCTCTCCATCCAAAAAATTGTTTCTGGTACACTTTTAGTAAATGGTAATTTGAAACATTAAATCAGGAGATTACAAACACCTATCTTGAGGTATTTTTATATTTGTGCCCCATTTAACCCATTCCTGTATAGGCACACCTTTATTGCTAGGGTGAACAGTTTAGATCCAGATCAGCCGGCACGGATGTGCCGGCTGATCAGGATCTAAACTGTTTGCTTTTTGATTCATTAGGTTATATCTGACCAAAATGCGACCAGTGCAGATCCTGATGAGACGGCACGGATGTGCCGGCTGATCTGGATCTACACTGGTCGCACATGCGTAAAAATGCGTATCTGTACAGGAAAGGGTTAAAGAAATGAGGATATATAAGAAGTTGGTCTGTTGATAGACCAAGGCTAGTCTGTCATAGCACTAGAAAATGCTAAAAACCAGAAAATGCTTGGGACTAGATTCCACAAACTCTGAAGGATTGTTGATGACCCCCATTGATATTGATTTCAAAGATCAAGGTCATGATTCTCTTAAATTAAAAATTCTGTCAAATCAATTTTTCTATTCTGGTGAGGTCAACAGATCAAAATATTGCAAAGTTTCTTGAACATTATATCCTGAAAATGTCCTGTACAAGATTCCTAAGCATTGTTTGACTGAAGACACATTTGCATCCAGTTTTTAAAGACCTGGTTTGCTTTACTTTCTATACATTTCGTCAACACACCATATTCCAGCAATAAATGGAATTCTTAAAAGTCAATATTAAAAGTAACATAACAATCATAATGCGGGTTAATGGTTGCTTGTTCTTATCTCTTCAGAATTCCATCCTGTCGGCTATCCAGCGATACCTTCGTCGTGGTGGTCCACACTCTCCCGCAGCACCAGCACAGCCAAGTTCTCACTCTCAGTCACCAGGTGGCGCCACCCTCAATCGCTCTATCTCCCAGAGCTTTCTGTCTAATCAGGATCATGCTATATTTAGATTGGTTCAGGAATTCTCCAAACAAGTGCTCAGATGATGGACAAGAAATCTCATTGGCCATTAAGAAACATTTATACCACCTCATATTGTGTTCAGTAAATTTAGATTTTTCTGTATCGAATTATTTTGTGAAGATGAAATTTTTTAATATTTGAAAAACAAAGAAGAGCTTATTAGCGGATCATCACATCTTAGGGATTTTAAATGATAATAATGATATACACCAAATATCTAGCATGAATTGAAAGTTAACATTATAAGTGAATACTTGTGATGTGACATCACCTACATGAGTAAATGGCAAAGAAATTGTTGCTCATGCAGCTGCCGAGATGTGTTTCAAGCAGCTTCCATGACGTGACTGTTAGAACTGTTAAGCCTTCTCAAGGACTTGCAATGGAGGAGACTTGTTTTATTGTTGTGATCATACATGACCTTGTGCTTGTAAGCCTGTCACGTACAATGCTTGCCAAATTAAAAAATAAATGAACATCCTTAGCTAGTTTATTTTACATTTACTGTCCAAATTTCGTTAAAATATAGGAATTTATGCTACATTTCTACTTTGGCAGTTGTACTACAGTACGCTTTTCTGAAACAAACTGATTCACTGCATACATAATATATTTAAAGTAGACGTTCAGTATTGTTCTAATTTCATGTTGGCACTGAAAAGATAATAATAATAATAATAATAATAATAATAATAATGTGCCAAAAATATAAGTAACCAAATACTTAAAAATGTTTTTAAATGAACTCTGGCATCTAAAATAATTATGTTATTCTTAAATAGTAGATTGTATACAATGGTATCAGAAAAATACTGCATGCATTTCCCAATACTTATGTTTTTGTTTCGGTACTTTCAAAGTTTAACATCTTACGACAATAACCGTAAGGGTGCGAATGAATGGTGCCTTACAGTTGTCGTTCAGGAAGTAGTTTGATAAAAGCCCTGTGCCTTAATTCATGTCCATGGTACAGTGTGGCAACGAGAAGAGTTTATTGGTAAGCACATATATATTACAAATTTCGATTTTAGTTAGATTTTGGCTTGGAACCAAATCATCAAAATTGTGACGCGGCAATATTTTCGTTGAGAAGAAGCGCGGGAAGTATAATTGACAACGTTGTTGATTGTTAATCACGCCTTCAGGTTGCTATACTTCAAGCCACACCTTTTATTATTGTTTTAACATCCGAAAGGGCAATGAATAAAATACAGCGTCTTTTGCTTGGAGCGGTTGTTCTAGTAGTGTTCGAGGACAAAAAACGTGGTCGGCGTCTTGTGAAGTGCTGCAGTGCAACAGGTGTTTATGGAGGTTGCTCGCTGGGTCAATATCTAATTGAAATTGAAATTTATAGTAAATATAGATCCATATCACTAATATCCCTAACACAGGTCTGCACACAGTGATCAGCACACCGTATCACGTGAGATTTTCAATGAGATCATTGATAGAAGTGAAGACTTCGTCCACCAACCAGTACGTCATTGTTGGTCCTTTACCCTGAAAGTAGAAGACCATTTGTTCAGAAATTGTGTAATAACTGGTGATAATGTAAGTGATTGGAATGAACTGATCGGGGACAGAAATCATAAAACTAAAACTGGAGACCAGTCTTAAAATTCAAGCATCTGATTTGCTGAAATGGAGACTAGTTATGTCAGCCAATCAGATCCTGTGCCCAAGATCATAAAACTAAATCTGGAGATCAGTCTCAAATCTCAAGCATCTGAATGGCTGAAATGGCGACCAGTCGCCATTTCAGCCAATTAGATCCTTGAGATTTGAGACTGATCTCAAAACTTAGTTTTATGATCTTTGGCCCTGGAGATTTGAAACTATTCTCCATTCTCAGTTTTATTATCTTGGGTTCTAATCTTAAAAAATTGTACTGATAATTACATGTGTGTGAAATTTGAAAAGTTTCAAATGACCTTATTACAGTACTTTTAAGGTTTGACTATACTTGCTGGTATCTACTACTCCCTTCTATTGCAATTATTGTTTTCATTGTAAAAACAAAAAAAATTGTTTTAGGTCATATTCAAATATCTGTGTTTGAATTTGTGTGCAACGGCCAAGTTTAGGCTATCCTAAACGTTTTGTTGCTATGGTTTGGTATATAAGACAACAAAACCATTCTCCTTGAAACTCTTCGCCGTTTTTATTGGAGGGGGGATAGAATAATGAATCAGATAAGTGTTTACTTATCTTTATCCCAGTTCTGTCAAATTCATGTGTATTAATGTTCCGAACAGTCGTATAAATGCCACATATTACCTTAATATCAGTAAGTCCCCTTTCTTTGATGACAAAATTGTGGAAAGCTGCCAGCAGCTGTTTGGTTTGTTCGCTGATATGAATCTTCATGGCTGGAAGGGTAAACATGTGATAGTTCAGTCCATATCTAGGGCATGCTCACTTCATGTATGTGCTTTACTTAAATATCGATGACTGACATTTTAGTCTTTAATTTCTCATACCGCCGAAGCCAGCAACATGTCCTTAGCACCAAAAATACATGTACACGCCCAGGTTTTATTTCTTCTAATGTTCCACCAGCAGGGCTGAAGGTTATAAAACTGAGTTTGGAAACCAGTCTCAAATCTCAAGCATCTGATTGGCTGAAATGGCGACTGGTCGCCATTTCAGCCAATCAGATGCTTGAGATTTGAGACTGGTTTCCATGCTCAGTTTTATAACCTTGGGCACAGGAAAGACGCGAGTAATAATCCCCAGTGAATAAAATTGCTGACTCGGTGTGCTGTAATCAGAGTTCTCTCGTCATTAATATTTCCAGCTTCTTTCTGGTGGGAGGGGGATTCTCCATCTGCCAGTATTACTAGTATTTAAGGCACGGACTGTTACCTAGTTCACCAAGACCATAGCTATGACCCCGACCACAAAGGGTGGGAGGAGGAAGGATCGAAGGTCATGAAAATTATTGATGGTGACCAGGAAAATAAACAGTAAAACTGTTGACCATTTTCAGATACATGTGCTTATAACGAAAGACGAATCTCTGGTTATGTGGTATTATTTGCAGCTTGAGAGAACTTATAACTTAGCAGCCAACACCCACTTTACTTTTAATTCTGAATGTACAAGTTACTACCTTCGCCGTGTGATTCCATTCTGCTGGCTGTGTTGACAGTATCACCAAAGAGACAGTAACGTGGCATCTTCAGGCCCACCACACCGGCACAGACAGAGCCTTATCAAAGCATTACATGTATGAGCGTAGTGTTAAATATATTAAAGCTCAATAACGCACATGTCAATCGTCTCTAAAAGCAAATCGTAGTTCACAAAATACCATAAAATAACAGTGGAAAATCGAAATTAACTGTTCGCTTTATTTTAATTCATACAAACATTATTACTGTTTTAAAATGAGCTTTGTTCAAAATGAATGTAACGTTACACCAAAATTTTTCATTATTTTGTTAAATTGGGATTAAATATATGCAAGAAGTTCTCTTTAGTACCAGAATGTAATCCTATGCGAGCTTGCAGCGGGGTTTCCGGCATGTGACGAATTGTGAACAAACGTATACTATGTAGAATATTGAGCGCCAAACGCGCAATCTGACGCACGTGCTCACTTCCGTTCCTTTCCGGAAGACCGGAAACTACCATGTAAGCATCTCCGATGGTTTCTACCTAAAAGCAAACATTAACAATATACACGCATTTTTTCGCACGTGCTACCAGTGTAGCTCCAAATCAGCCGGCACATCCGTGCGGTCTGATCAGGATCTGAACAGTTCGCTTTTTGGTCAGAAATAACTTAATAAATCAAAACCGAACATCGCAGATCCAAATTAGCACGGATATGGTGGTTAATCTGGATCTACAGGAGAAAAGGGATAAATGTTTAAAAACTTCAGTTAACCTGCTTATTTTTATACAGATACAGACTCTAGAGACAAACATTGCGTGTAATGTTGTTAATACCCAAGGAAACCATTAACAAGTGTTTTCTGATGTTTTAACAATAATGATAGATTCGAGAGATTCCTGCTGCTAATGGAGATATACAGAAATACTATGTATATGATTGATTTCACCTTACCTTATAAACATCATAATTGCCGATGATTGTATCGAAACAAGTGTACAAATCATTCAGTAGGTCCACCACCTTAAACAAAAACACACGTGAACTTAAAAATAAGTCTATAGACAACATTCTTTTATTCTAAATGGCCATTCTTAACATTTAGTTTAGTTTAAATTTACTTATTTTACATCGATTTTGAAACAAGTTATTCCAACTTATCACACTCGATGACTGCTTCCTGGGTTGCTAACCGGTACTGTGCCGTCTGATCAGGATCTAAACTGTTCGCTTTTTCATTCGTTAGGTTATTTCTGACCAAAATGCGACCAGTGCAGATCCTGATCAGACGGCACGGATAAGCCGGCTGATCTGGATCTACACTGGTCGCTCATGCGTAAAAATGCGTATATATCCAGGAAAGGGATCTCATAACAACAGGAGTTGGCGATCAATCTTCTGCGCGTTTCTTGAATTCGACCTTCGAAATTTAATTAAGGTGAGACAGCCTATCTGATCATTTGACTTAGGGGAGACCGGGGATAGTTTTTACACTTTTAGCATTTTTCAGAATTGTGACTGTTTCAGTTGTGCGAAAGTAATGTAAATATTGGCAATTAAAACCATAGGAAGTTAAGTTTAATATCAAATTAGACCGATTACAGTATATAAACTGAATTCATAAAAAAAACAACAATTTTTCGTAAGTAGACCAAAGTGTAACAACTTACCCCGGTCGTGGGGCATGTTGTAACAGGTCTCGGGGTAAAATGTTACAATAGCTCTGGGTACAGTTTTTAACATTTTCAGATACATAACAGTGACTTTTTTGATAACGGTTTTATTCAAAGACGTGAAAATTGTTTAGAATATGATTTTTGACAAAATCATGCATGTTGTTTCATAATTATAGTCACTGTGGATGTTACGTTGGAAAGTCGCAAACGTTTCAATAAGGAATTCATTTTTTAAACTATTGTGAATTCGGATAGATTGTATATATATTTATACATTTGTGGTTTACTTATATTGCTCGAACGAAAACAATGTAATTGAATTACTTTTGCGAAAGAACTTTGCGAAAGTTTAGTATGATACCTGTAAAAGTGTTTGTCAAATATTCATTCAGGAGCAGCCAAAACCACAGTTACAAAATACAAAAGCTTACCCACACAAACAAACTGTAGATCTTCATGAAATTCTGAGAGTGTATCAGTTTATTATTTGATCAATTAAAAAGACACCACAAAAAAAGAGAACCAGAAGGGTTACCTACTTCAAGCGGTCAGTGCCAATAGTTTTCCGCCAGGTTTAATGCAATACGATAAAGAAATCAATATTTCGGGTTACTTTTGCGTTTACACGAGCATTTTTCCGATAAAATATCGATAATATTGTCGAAATTTGTGAAATGAATAATATTAAGGTGTACCATGCTGGTAAAAAATCTATGTTTTGTTGAGGGACGAAATATTACCCTGTAACAACCTGCCCCATCACCGACGTAACAACTTACCCCTCCCACCCCTTGTCGCACTTCAAGGTCGCTCAATATAAGATATAGCCAGATTTATTTTTTATTACTAGTTTAAAGAAAATAAAAATATTTATGTTAATTTTTATTTGTGTTTAAGACTTGTATATGCAATAATGAGGAAATATCGAAATGTTTTCCAAATTCGAAAAATAATTACTTTTACCTAGTAAAATCAGTTTTTCCTAGCTAATCTGATTATTTCCCGGACAATTTTAATAAAACTTACATTAAACATAGAGGAAACTTTGAGGGTTATTTTAGTATCCATACCTACTTCATCAGTGATGCAATGTCGTCGCAAAATTAAGTGTAACAACTTGCCCCGTGTAACAACTATCCCCGGTCTCCCCTACATATTGGTAGTCAACGCATAAATGCATATGACAATGACATTGGCGCTAGTAACTTAGTTGAACAACGCCGTTTAAATGAATTTCAAATTACATGTACTCATTATCGGGTAGGTAAATGTTACTTGGAGGAAGGGACGGGCGGACAGACTGGTGGCTTGTCGGACTGAGATTACCTCGAATGGTGAGCTCTGGGCAGAGATAGATGTGAACCCGACAATATCGGAGAAGTAGACTGTCACGCTGTCAAATGCTTCCGGACTGACCGCCGTCCCCGATCGCAGCTGATTTGCCACACTTCTGGCAACATACAAATAGATATCACAGTGAAATAGTTGTTACCGTATTGAAACAACAAGATGTTGCACTCCTGGCAACATATACACATAGATGTTACACTACTTGGAAATACAAACAGATGTTACACTCCTGGCAACTTTACTATTTGATAAAGAAAACCTCCTAGGCTAGCTATGCGATTTTCAGATGAAATGTGACACGTCCAGCTATTAGTTCGTTTTAGCCTGCTAAAACAATATTTATTGTTCATTTATATTTGTTATTTAGAAAATGTATATATTTTTTTGAAAATATTAAATATATTGCGCTGATAGGCCTATCTGTCACAAAAACACGGTGATTTTAGTTGACATACGGATAGAAGATAATATCAATGCACAAAGTTATAAAGCTGAGCATGGAAACCAGTCTCAAATCTCAAGCATCTGATTGGCTGAAATGGCGACCGGTCGCCATATCAGCCAATCAGATGCTTGAGATTTGAGACTGGTTTCCATGCTCAGCTTTATAACCTTCAGCACTAGAATACATCTTGAGCACACTTTGCATAGAAATGTTAGGCTCTTTAATGCTCTTTACACTGGCAATAATTATGCCTACTTTTTGACAAATGGAATACTGTAGTTATTTAATAAATATGCAACACATAAACACATCATACTTGGGTAGAACTTGATAGAGAAGTTCTTCTGATTTCTTTTTCTCCTCGAGGAACGCTTGTGTCCTCTCTTCCACCAGTCCTTCCAGATTGTTTGCGTACTGCTCCATTCGCCGCAATAACACGTCCAGTACGTTTTCCGACGGTGTGATATTCCTACAGATCATAATTTATTCAAGCTACATTTAGTACGTTCTTTGACAGTGTCATATTCCTCCAGTTCAGATATTGATACAAGCTAACTAACACGTTCAGTTTGCATTGTTTTGCACGGGACATAATTGAGAAAGTTGATGGTTAGTTCACCGAGGCAACTCGTACATGAACCTGGCGGGAAAATAGTGTGTTTCAACACACAACCTCTTATAAAAATACTTGTTGGGCATAAACCGTTACCAAGCGGGTATTCAGCTTGTTCTCTTATCATCGGGTTTTTGTGGGGCCTTAGTTTTAAAATTGTTCAAAGATTTTTCGTTTTGTCTTCCGTTAAGGTGCTATGTCAGTGATCATTGCACTGTGATTGATAAAAAGGATAATTATCAAAATCTCTCTAACGGGCAAATGAAGTTCAATAAAAAGAAAAATAGTTAGACCTGAAAATCCCCAAAATTCTATTTATCAAACAAACACAAAAACGATGCAGCACTAAACATCAATTTAAATGCCTTTATAAATAATGAGTTACTGACAACAATATCTAAAAATAGATGAAAAAGGGAACTTTGAAATCCACCGAACACGACATATATGAAAATATTGCAGGCTCGGTTTGATTGAGACTGTTCATGGAAAGTAATGTAAATGAATATGACTGCCAATGCCCCCTAACCTCGAGTTACGCGATACCCAATATTTACACCAAAAACAGTACAATTTTGAAGGAATGCATATGACGGTGAACATGTAACCTTCAATGCGGTATTTTCAGAATTAATACCATTCCATGTTCAGCGGCGTATGGTCCCATAACAGAATGGGTTTGCCCAAATGGAGAAAACAATGGGCGGAACTAAACAGAATGGAATTTTGACAGGGGATCTGAGAATATAAATCCTGCACATCACAGACCACAGGTGTTCGGCATGTTGGACCCAGTCAAACCCCCTTTCCCTCACACTTCTACCCTCCCTTGAAGAAAAAAAGCTCTACAGAAATTTTTTTTCTTGATATATATATTTTAACAAGGTAGATATCTTCACTATTGAAAAATGCATATCTAACTGCTTTGAGCCCTGTAACTCTTTGAAATACTGCTCAATTGTCACAAACTATGGCTCCTATTTCGTGGGATAGATGTATTAGCACATACCATCACAGAAATCATTTACTTTCCGTGGAATTCGGTAGCAAACACATCGCTAACTCGAGAAATGCTTTGGTCGGCTCTCGTCAGACCGATCCGTAATGGCCAAATTTACATCAGTAAAACCATATATCGACTTGGCTTTACGTACGAACTATGCACTCTTTCGAAGAAATACAATGTATTGGTTCACTCACCAGACCGCAATACCGTTGTTTTTGCGTGAACTTTGCAGGATTGCAATAAATTTATCATCGTATTTTGGTTGAACTAAAATTCAGCCACATCATCTAGACGCTTGAAAAGGTGAAGGTCGTGGAGGTGTGTCTCATTCGGAACGGGAAGAGACGGAAAGTCAAGGACGTTTTGCAAGCGCTTGAAATGACCAATATCAATGAACACTACAATATATAATTCCTGAAATAACGGCTGCGCTGCTTACAGGAAGCGAAAATCCATCATTCAACTGATAGTAAGTGAACATATACATTGTATTTCTTCGAAAGAATGCATAGTTCGTACTTAAAGCCATGCCGATATATGGTTTTACTGATGTAAATTTGGCCATTACGGATCGGTCTGACGAGAGCCGACCAAAGCATTTCTCGAGTTAGCGATGTGTTTGCTACCGAATTCCACGGAAAGTAAATGAGTTCCGTGATGGTATGTGCTAATACATCTATCCCACGAAATATGAGCCATAGTTTGTGACAATTGAGCATTATTTCAAAGAGTTACAGGGCTCAAAGCAGATAGATATGCATTTTTTCAATAGTGAAGATATCTACCTTGTTAAAATATATATGTCAAGAAAAATTTTTTTTCTGTAGAGCTTTTTTTCTTCAAGGGAGGGTAGTAGTGTGAGGGAAAGGGGGTTTGACTGGGTCCAACATGCCGAACACCTGTGTCACAGACAACGCCAAAGGCAAAATATAAAGGCCCAATAAACACAGCATTTTTTTTTATTAACCTAAACATTTTAGATTTCACCTGTGTGCATAATAACACAACATATAAACCTTACAATAAGAAAAGGGTATTATCTTATTTATTTGCAGCATGTTTTGCGGATCGTTTATCTTGTTTACAAAACAAACAGCGAATCTTTCCGAGCTGATTTTCGGCAATTCTCGGCAGGCGACGGTCGCTAATTATGCAAAAGTGCATAAATTGATGACGTATTCCCCACTAAAAGCCGTTACCGGGATGGGTCGTATAACATTTACATCTTTCTTTGTTTACCTTGTAATGATCTTTCTATTTTGAGATTCGTCTTTTTCTTTCCATGTTTGCATGATTTTGTGTTTACAACTTTTATGTGAATGACGTCACCGCGTTCTGCGTTCTTACGGCCCACGTACGGAAAAACCGATAACTTTTCGCCGAGTGATTGTAAACATTGTTAGTAATTTTGTGGACTACAAAAATACTGTTCGGACCGGGTCTCAATGATTGGGAATTGTTTGAGAACATAAATATTTGGTCATTTATACTTACTTTTGAAAAGGGTCATCGTGGTTAGTTAATATTCACAATGAAATAAAAACGTCTTGATACGTTTACTGGGCCTTTAAAAAGCAGGAAATATATGATTGGGATGATTAAACAATATCCAAAACTATAGTGGCTGGGATATTGATATTCTAAGGTCCTTTTGTCTAACGATATCTTGCACATACCTCTATGAATCACATGCTACATAGTTAAACAAGAAATATCTTTAAAAAAGATAAACGGCGTTGATGGAAAAGATTTATATATACATGTACATGTATATAAGAAAGAAAGAAATACAGAGAGGCGAAGCAGACACAGTTTAGTTATTTTATTTAACTTGTTATAGCTGTTGACGAACCCTCCCTGCCTTCTAAGTATGACCTAGAGTTTAAGCGACCGAATCATGACAACTCATAAATTCATTTAAAGTGTCTTTCAAAAAAATGTTGAAGGTGATGCAACATTTTCATACAGTGATAACAAGTCGATTAAAGAAGCAATGTCTAACATTAAGTCTTGATCTACATTTATTCAGTTTCAATAAAATACCTCTTGTAGAGTTAGAACTCAAGATGAATAAATGTCCTTGAAATTTAATAAAAATAAATACAAACAGTCTGTTACAAAAGCGAAATCTACCAACTTGTACGTAACTAACTTTAAAAAAAGTGTCCCTCCTGAGTTTTGAACCCGGGGCCTCCGCTTGAGAGGCGAGAGTGTTAGCCACTACACTACAACGAACAGTATCAATGGAACAAGAAAGAAACCAGTAAGAATTAGAAATATCTACTCTTCTCTTTCATTTTACACTGTGTATTGTATGCAAGTGTTTACCTGACACCCAAGAATATTCCATATAAAATTGTATTTAAACCATCAATATTGACTTAACTGGTTATTTAAATCGTAAATATGTTTGTCTCCATTACAACACCAATCGAAATAATCTATTTGATTTTTCCGCTGAATAATAATAAAAATCCCACTAGATACCTCTCCATCCTGCTAGATGCCTCTATGGTGTAAATAGCTACCAATCGAAATAGTTTATTTCATTTTCCCTCTGCATAATAAGAGAATACGAGTATTATTTACAATATTTCATTGGTCGAAAAACTAGGTCAAAAGTGAGCTTAGACAGCTAACGCCGAAAAAGCAATACACCAGTGCTGAAGATAAAAAAACTGATATTTGAAACCAGTCTCAAATTTCAAGCATCAGATACTAAAATGACGACCAGTCGCCATTTCTGCCAATCAGATCATGGAGAATTGAGACTGGTTTCCATTATCAGTTTTATAATCTTGGGACCTGATTAGCCGACCATACTACAAACCTTCTGCGCTTAATCATCTTCATGACTTTTTTAATTTGGAAGAAAGTAGGTCTTTGTACGGGAAATTCTCGCCAACAATATCGGGCAAGTTCGGCAATGTCCGCACAGGACTCCTCGCTAACCAGAGTGGGTCGCACCGGCTCCAGCCTACTCTGCTGTATTTTTGTCACTGTATCTGAAAATTAAAATGACATCATAATTTAGTTCAGTATTGCATGAATGCATGTAAACAACGAATATTTAAATCTTCTAAACGATATAGTCTGCAAGCATTTAAATAAAAAGTTAAATATTTTTGGCAACTTGCTTTGATCTAATCAACTAGCATATGCCTACTTCTTGATAATTATTACTGTTTATACAGTGCAATAACATTTTTTGTAAAATGTACAAAATGTTCAGGAAACGTTACATTTTAAAAGGAGACTTGATGCGTACACATCATTTCTTTTTCAGTCTCAAACATAAAACTGGCATGGCTTTAGCTCTTTGATTATTGTTACTATCAACTTTGCACGTACAGTAATTTTAACCTGGTGAAGACAAGTCTCAGGTACCGAGATTTCCTATTGGTTGTTGCGAGACTGTACCCAGTTCTCAATATAACCCATTCAGTGCCCAAGATCATATTTTTTAAACTGGAGACAAGTCTAAAATCTCAGGCATCTAATTGGCTAATCAGTCTCCATTTCTGCCAAACAGATGCTTGAGATTCGATGCTGGCTTAATAACTGCTTATGATCTTAGGTCCTGATTGCTGAGATTTTGTTCAGCGGTTCGGGCGTGTTTTTACCTTCCACGGACGTATACCAGGTCTCATTCACGTACGGCTCACTGCGGGTACACATCTCGTACATGATGATGGCAAAGCTGTAGACATCTCCAGCCTGGGAATAGGTTCGTGAAGGATAAACACGGAGATGTTCTGGTGCCATCCAAAACAACTCTCGGGAATTTGGAACTGTCAAAACGTTAAAAGATGTATACAAGTTTGTTTTTATTTTATATTTCTGTGATAGTAATTATATTTCGCGGGGGTTTAATTTTTGCATATTTCGCATTAGTAAAGATACATAAATACCATACTACTCGTATAAGACAATATATTAATATAAAACTTAAAGTTCTTTGCCATTGGTTTAAAACCTTTATTTTGAATCTCATTTATTATAGCGAACGAGGATTGGATTTGTTCCCTTAGTTAAAAGATTATGAATTTTACTTGTTCACTATTTGCACCGGCGACACAATCGAAATTGGCAAACAGAATGATTCACATTTATTATTGAAGAAGGAAAACCTTTACCTTGCCTAACTAATTCGCAATTTACAATTCCTTGGAACAAAACAAAACTTAAAAGCACGTAAAACTTGCAAATGGTGCTCATGTAAAATTCGTAATAGGTGAAGTCGGAAACTCAGTACTTCCTACGAAGCAACAATCTTACCACCGTTTTTTATAGGCTGATCTTTGTGTATCGGCAAGTCGACTAGGCTATTCAGCCCGTATCCAGTAATCTTGAGGACAAATCTACTGTCAATGACGCACTTAACACTATTCAGTCGACCATGTACGCCGATTGGACTCGAGTGCAGGTAATACATTCCCTGAAATACGCCAGCTTATAACTTGTACATTTTACATTTAATATTACACCAAAATGTATCTAAAACGAAAGTTTAACTTTGCTTTGTTTCATTTCTAATCGCCAATTTAAAACTAACTTAATCACCCGAAGGTAGTTAACGTATAACCAAAGTCCTTTGAACCCTAAAATAGGAAAAGAAAAACTGTCATTAGACTTAAATCACAAAGCAATGTTAATAAAGAATGAAGTGGTTCCAAGTGTGATGCAAAGCAACACGAAATCGTCAAAAAACGTTCATCAAGAAGTTGTTGTAATGTCATTACCTCGACAATGTCGTTAATTAGGGATATACGGAAGTCCCAGTCCAGCTGTATAGACTCGTTGTGCAATATGTCCTGAAATAGTGTGACAAAACAACTCAGCAAAACTTACAGTCAGGAATTGAATACATCGGTAATACTTGCCCCTAATTGTCAAAGATCTCCGCTAGTAAGAACCAATGATCGTACATAACGTTTCCAGTTATAACATTATCAAAACAAACCCAGTGTCTTGAAAAAATTGTTTGCATTAAGAATAAAAAATACCGCCAAATATAACCGATTGATCTTATAAATTACATATAAAGTCAGACTGCAGCTAACATGCGTTTACTAACTTGACCGTGATAACTTTATTCTAAAGAAGCAGCATAGCAGCATGCGTATAAGTAGTACTTAGTACGTTGAATTTTTCTTAAAGTATACTGCACCTGGTAAAATATCACCGGTGTTTGCTGCAGACTGCAACTGATGGGATAAAATAAATTCTTTTTACAACCACTTTTTATCTGCTTACAACACTGTATTACCTGTAGATTACCCCTGGAACAGTACTCTGTTACGATGCTGACATATTCGGGTCCAGGACATAGACCTATCATTCGGGCAAGGTTTGGACAAGTTATCTCACGCATCTGCAACCAAACATATTCCCATACATTTAATTTTATTTGTAAATAAGACGATACCCATCTCTTTCAACAGACACACTTGTTTCGAAACTAGTTTTCTATGTGTCAAACCAACACCAGAAATAAAAAGTTCATTTACTTTTTTTCTTTTTATATTAGTTATATTATTTAATTCTACATCAAGGGATCCTTATTGGATCAACTCATCCACGATTTTGCTAAAATACCCAAATCCTTTATACTTAAAAATGTACTTGAATTTAATTTAAATACTTATAATGTGAAAACCACTAATTTGTGTTTTTATTATTTCGAACAGTAATACTATTTGACATTAAGCAGGTCATGTATCAAATATAAAAAACAATTGATTTTTAGTGTCCAAATTTGTCACAACTGAATTTTTAGGATAGAAAATGATGTTTTATTTAATTATAAAATCGATATAAAAATAATCTTTTGACGTTTTGATGTCAAACTATTTTTTTCTACAAATTTCCAAATCCTGATAATAAGAATGACTTTGTTATTCAGTAAATCGTAAACTCACGAGTTGTAGATGAGTGTAAACAATGTAATAAAACACTATTTAAAAAGTAGTCCTAAACATAAATAAGTTTACACTAATAAACAGTGGCGGTATAACCTGCTTTAGCTCCAGCAACAACTTGCGATCAGGGTCCAAAGACTTTATCTTTTGTCTTGTTATGTGAACCGGTGCGCCCTGGAAATGAATTTGAGATCCAAATACAAAGATCGTCGGTCATCACACCGCCATGATATCTCGATTATCTTATTATATGGGAGGGCAAACATTCAAAATGGTTAAAACTGGCTAAAATTAAAAACAAAATTTTAGGAAAAACACCATTAACCAGCTGGATTTTATTGAAGATATTTATTTATCTTAGGGTGTATTAATGTTTACACGCTGCGTTCAGACAAAGTAATGCCCAATCACATACTAGTACTTAAACAAAAATAAACACCGTTCGCATCAGAACTTTTAAATGTTTGGACAGTGTAGCTAAATTAATTCATACATGAATAAACTATGCTAATCTTCAATATGTTGTGGCGATTTGTTAAGAGAGTGTTCGGGGTTTTAAGGGGTCGCAAACATTGCAAATGGCAAAAACTGGCTAAAATTTCAAAAATGAATTTTGGGGGAAACACTTATTGCCACCTAGATTTTAGTAAAGAAATGTATTTATCTAAGGATGTAGTGAATGTTTGCAAGCTCAATTTAGTCTAATTCATGTTCTAATTACCAAGCACAAACTAAAACAAAAGAAAAACTGTTTGCATGAGAATTCTCAAATTCATGGATAATATACCAAAGCAACTCATACCTGAAATAAGTATATGCTGGTCTTCAATGTTTAGTGCCAATTCGTCAAAATAATGTTAGGGTCTTAAAGAAATTCAAGGAAAACTTACTTTCGGGTTCTACTTTCGACTAAATTGAGTTTGCAAACATTAACTAGATCCTTAGATAAATACATTTCTTTACTAAAATCTAGGTGACAATAAGCATTTCCCCCAAAATTAATTTTTGAAATGTTAGCCAGTTTTCGCCATTTGCAATATTTGAGACCTCTTAAAAAACTCGAGAAAGACTCCCTTCCTGTCTACTTTGGGTTTCAAGGTCAAACTAAACATTTTCCTGTATTACAGTCCAGTTGCGATAACTCGAAGTCCCAAAGGATCGGCGATTTCTTCGAGTTATCGTGATTTTCGAGTTATCGCGATTTTTCTGTAACTCCATTCGAGTTTGTTTTAAACCTTACATTATTTTGACAGACGACTAAAGCATACCGTGGTAAATGTTCACGCGATATTTGTATCGTTTTTCTAGCTGTTTCAAACAGCATTTTCAGTTTAAGATGTAAATAAAGAATTTTTCATGTAACTTGAGCATACAAACTTTACTACAGTCTCAGGACACTATATTTCTTCACTTTTATAGGACTTGCAGTAAGTACTAATGTCTGGATTTGAAAAGATATAGAAAAGTGATTTGACCTTGAAACTGAAACACACACTTAAATTCATCATAATGTTATACGATTAAAGCATTCCTATACCTGATTTGTGAGTATCATTTTGATTAATAATACTGAAAAGAAAAAACTCTTATAAAATGTTATATGTTTCATATCATACGCATACATGTTGTTTTTTTATATTATGCTGTATTTCTATTGCTGACTTATAGGTCCATTTGCCGGATGCTGATACATTTGTTACCACTTGTTACACTGTTCTATTGTCACATACTGCACATGTCACAATAATAAACTATTCACTTACCTACTGACTTTCTTACAAGTCATATCTCAGTATTAGGGCCTAAGATCATAAAACTAAGTTTTGAGATCAGTCTCAAATCTCAAGGATCTGATTGGCCGAAATTGCGACTGGTCACCATTTCGGCCAGTCAGATGATTGGGATTTGAGACTGATCTCCTGATTTAGTTTTATGATCTTGGGCCCAGCTCACCTTGTAAATCCCGACACTTTGAAAGCAAGCTACGTGTGTTCTTAATGACATAGAATTCTGGTCCTCGCCAAGCTATAAAATCATAAAAATAAATACAATGTTGTTTGCAAATATATATAACATTCGCGATGTTACCAGTTAATTGTAATTGCTAACCGTAACTGTACTCTATCGTTATGTAGATATTTATGTATTATACAGATTTCTCAATATTATAATGGGAAAGATTTTTCTATTTCAATTTTGAAATTGTAATGATTCCGCTGTGAAATTGCATCGATTTCTCATGTAACAATTATGGGCATGATATCACGTGACTGTCATGGACGCCAGTTATCAATACCACTCGTCATAAAAATGGAAAGCTTGTGTTCAGAGAGCAGGTACCTACTTCTACTCGCCAAGTAGAACATCAAGCGCATGTGAGTTGTGAGGTGAACTCACTGTTATACTGTCGAATTAGTATTGTAGAAATCATAATGAGGCAGATCTATCAATTCCAAGCACATCAAGACCAACTCATGTTGCTCTTATTTAAAATAACAATCAAGAAAATAATTATCATCCTTACAAAATTGTCCCATTTTATGGATGTGACAATATTATGTAATTGAACGTTGCATAGAATCACCGAAAACAACAGAAAAGCCAAAAAAGACCGAATAAGACAGAAATCAACCTAATACCTAATAATCGTAACACCGACAATTAATTTAAAGTGGTTTTCGGTCGACAAATAGTGGTCGTCGGTCTCCTTTTCGGTCGTATTCGGTGGTTTTCAGTCTTATCCGATGTTTTTTGGTCGTTTGCGGTGATTCTATGCATCCATAATTTAATAAACATACACCAAGTAGGCATTTGGACGTGGTGGTTGGATGTTTTACCTTAGATGCCGAGAAGAATGAGGACCTCGGATTGACCTTAATGTCTTCAATCTGCACCCTCCACCACTGGTTCAAAAGCAGAGATTCCCGCCGCACGCGTCTGTCAAA